>VZRO01008510.1:221689-351312 GCA_013397915.1 Daphoenositta chrysoptera | reverse complement strand
AAAAAAAAAGCAAATGCAAATTTAAAAAAATTTAGAAAAAAAATAAAAACAAGAAAAACGCACAACCCATAGAAATATCATCATAGAAATCTTACACTTGCCTGTGCACTTGGGTCTCCTGATGAGACCATACGTGGAGGAGAGACTGCTAATATTGTTCAGATAAACACGACACTCCCTTCCCCTGCTTCTGCTGGGAAAAACACCCCGACGTGGTGGAGAAGGCACCTTTTCCAAGAGCTGGAGCACATCCCTTTCCAGCCCACATGCGGGGATGCCTGGGTGACCTGGACACCCCTTTCCCCTCTCCCCATCTGACTTGTTGCGAGTGCCATTCCCCCACCCTGATGCCGGGGGGGCGTATCCTGCCCAGCGGCCCTGGCACGGCTCCAGAGGGGAATTCCTGCCCACCCCTGCTGCTCGAGCCCCTTCCATCTCCATCGGTGCCCCTTCCACCGGCTGGGGACCCGCGCTGCTCCGCCGTCTCCTCAGCACCAAGCGCATCGCCGGCACTCACAAATCATTCTCACCATAATTAGCAGCAATTAGCGACTTAATGGAGAGTCTTTGGGGATTCCTAAGCGTGCCTCATGAGCGTGGGTTTTTTAGGACGGTGGAAGTTGAGAAAGCCCCGAGGAATGCCGGTGGCATCTGGCTGTCCCTTATCTCCGTGCCGGCCCGGATGGGTTTGTTTGTGCGCGCCCTTCCCGGGCATCGCCCCGCCGGGGGAATTCCAGCTGCCTGCTGCCTGGGGTGGCATTCCCGGGAGCAGTCCCAGGGCATCTCTGCCTGCTGCCCCCGCCTCGCCCCCCAGCCCTCCCCTGGCCATGAAATCCACGCGCAAATACAGGGGTGTGCACAGGGGTGAGCTCCGAAAGAAGGGGAGCCAGCTCAGCTTGCACAAAAACGGGGGAAACGCAGTGGGAACCAGTTCAAAATCTGATTAATTTCATTTGCCCCAGTAGGTCCTCGGCTATGCCGAGGCTGGGGCTCCCGGGCAGCCACACAGCGTTTGTTTGTTGAGGGCACAAGGCATGAACTCCTCCGCCAAAAAAAACCCCTCACCTAATTAAACTTCTCATTCTGAAAACAAATAAGGGTTCTCAGAGGAGACAACGCAGTTTCCCTGAGGTTGTTACTGTTGGGCAGATTTTTGCAAGTCATTAGCAACCTCGGGAAAATGTTGATCAAATGGCTGGAAATGCAGCTTTCCAGTTTTCCACTAAACCGAGCATAGTAAGCCGCTGTGGCATAAGCATCTTCATAATGATGTTTCTGAGTTAACAGGAGGGGCCTGGGGTGTTTTAATTGCCTTAGTTTCTAAATAAATGTAAAGAGATTTGTACACGTCCTGGATGCAAACGACCTCTTGCAGAAAGGCTGCCTGGCTTTCCTTGTGGCTTTTTGCCTCTGAAAGAAGGGAGAAAATCCCATTAAGGCAGGGCTTTGAGTGCGGTACTAGCATGTGCCCAAGACTGTAATTAATGCAGACATTTACCACTTCTCGTTTCGAGATACAACCAGCACCTCTGTATCTGTGAACCCTTCTCAGCTGCTAACACAGGTTGTTAAATACTCTTTCGTCTAGCTGATTTTTTTCAAGATTTTTGTGCCGTTTCACGGGCAAACTATGAGTGACATGAAGACACATCAATAGAAATAGGACAATTACAATAGATAGATAGATAGTCAGCCAGTCCTTAGGTCAGTATGCAAATTGCTATTTTTAGAAATTACACATTTTTGCCCTGCATGTGGGATCTCGTCTTTCTGTAATTACGGGCATTCTGCTATATAATAAGGTCTACTGCTGTATGACAAGTTATTTTGTAACACGTTGGCAGCAGTTTCAATTGCACAAATCGATCCAGGCATTGGAAATTTAAAACAGAATTTTTACCTTTATTGCCTAGTTTAGTTTCTACCTGTTCTCTGCAGGTGTACAGGGAACATTAGTCTCGTCCAAATTCCAGATCACTATTTGCTTGGGGTAATTTTAATTGAGCTGGCTGAAGGTGAAACTCACCCCAATGAATAATAATACCTGCTCTTTTAGAAGAATGACAGAGATGAAAATAGAATTAATTCAGAGACCCATTCCTGTGGTCTAGCCACTGGGCACTCATCCTCCAAATTAGATTGGACAGAATGGGAACTGCTTTGAAATTACCAGGCAGCCAATTCAAAATAAACACAAAGGAATGCCTTTCCATAACGTACATCATTGAACCGGGGAGCTCAGTGCCACCAGCTGATGTGGAGGGCCCCAGTACAAACAGGTTCCAACAGGGCTTGCCCAGGGTTGGGAAGTTGGACTAACCACTGCTGCAGTCCCCAGAGGTTTGGCTGCAAGCTCCAGCTCCTGCAAGTCTCCCATTTGCCAGTGATGAGATGCTGGGAAGGTGGGGATGAGATGGATCATCTTCCTCACCATGTTCCTCTTCCTCCTTCCCTCCCCATCCACCACTGGCTGCTTTCGGGAATGCACAGCTCGATGCAGAAGCTTTGGTCTGACCCTGGGCACCACTCTTGGTTTCTGGGTTGCAATGAGGGGCAGGTCAAGCCCTGTGGTCCCCAGGCACAGCTGATCACCTGCATAAACACTCAATCCAGAAAGGCTGTTTGCACCCCTGCTCCAGAGACAAGACTTCCACACATCTCTCCTTCTCTAAGTAGTGAGGTTTGCAGAAAAAAAGGCCATATTTTACTGGAAGGTCCAGAGGCAAACCAGAGCATTCAACCCAGAGCTGGCTTTGCAGTGCCCTAGTGACCCTCCAGAGGAATTCAAGGCAGACTGCATTTTTGTGTGTGTGCTTGTTATCTTATCTTTGAAGTCCTTTGGGAGGCCTCCATCTGCCTTCAACTGACCTGAATGCAGTCTGACTGCAAATCCTTGTTTGAGGAAGCAATTGTGTGATTTTTTTTAGCTCCCACATAACAGGTAGATGTAAAGAGCCTGCCCAGTTCTGTCTCGTATTCAACGCATGGCTTCACAGCACATAATGTTTTCATTAGCATCACTACCAGAGATGCCAGGTCAGAGTTCAGGCCTCCATCTTCAGTAGGCCCAGCACAGTCAGTGCTCTCAGTCCTCTTCTTTCCCTAATCCACCTATCCCAGGGCTCAGGAGAGAGCTATTTTCCAGCTCTTCCAGATAAAGCCAGGGGTGTGGGGTTCCCCCAGTTCCTCCTTTAAGGACACTATTTTCCCATTTGCAGTCGTTCCCCCATTCATTTTATGGCACTGAGCCTGCTCCCAAGGACTGGGAATGTTCCTGTGGCTCACCAAAAGGCAAGCCATAGATGAGCACTTGCAGAGGTGGAGATGACAAGACTAAAACCAAAATACTATTATTGTGATACAGGAGACTGGCTGCCTGGGTCCCCCACGGTGGCTGCCTGCACAGCAATGCATCCTTCAAGCATTTTCCCCATTCATGCAGTTCCATAAATGCCCGTAGGTCTCAGTTTTCCATAAACACTGTGGACAGACTCTGCTAAGTGATTAAGACATCCATTTTCTGCATAGGTGCCTACATCCCAAGGGAGTGTGCTGACTTTTCCTCTTTGCACCCAGGAGGCTGCTTTCCATTTCTGTTTAGACCCCTTCCTGCACTCTGGCTCTGTGAAGGAGGCATGAATTGCAGACTAAATGTAGTGGTTCTCCATGAACAGTGGGTAAAATTCACCCTGCCAGGCCTTGCTCCAAAGCTGTGGCCCAATTTAGACAGGAGGATGGTGGGAGCAGCACATCTATAGAGAGGGCTGTTGTACCATTGTGCCATGAGAAGTTTTCCATGTTAGCCTGAGAGTCAAAATGGAAAACAATGGTCCAGGAGACAGATCAGGAGGGCACACAGGTCTGAGGTGAGTAAAGAGCCCATAGGAATGTAAAATGAGGGAGCTTTCATGCTCTTTATTATCTGTCTTGGTAGCAGGGCCTTTGGACAATATTTTTTTGGAGATTTTCATGAGAGATATTGGCACCAACTGACACAAGGCTAATTCCCATCCTCTTGGTTCCTTCTGTGCCTGTGGAAGGCAAGGAAGCATTTCCAAATGCACTAATGGGGTCTGGATCAGACCCTGCAGTGCCAGACAATAAACTCCCCCATGGCTCAGCTCTTCACCTGAGCTAGTGCAAATTCTCACCCTGCAAATGGGAAGCACTTCTAACTTAGTACAAGGTAATCCTGTTTAACTCAGAGTTTTTAACATACAAGTGTCCCTTGTGACATAACTTGACCCATTCACCTGGCTTCAGGTTTGTTAATAATTGAGAAATACTTAGTGGCACCTATTGTGGAAGTACAAACGACTGATGCCAGCAGAACATCTCCTGTAATGGACTGGAGTTTATCTACAGATCCTTTATTTACAGAGGAAGAATTATATGAGTGGAGTTGATCTTCAGTGTGTGTCCTGAGTGTGATGGAGTTAGGTCTCTCCTTCTCCTGAACCCCCCCTACCCTCAGGCAGCAGCTATATCCCCCTGACCAGTGGTTGTATTCACCAGTGGAGAGGAAGCACTGGAAAAGTGACCTTCAGAGGTGCCACAGGAGGTTTTGCAGTTGGAGAGAAAATCCTTCTCCAAGGTCCTGCTCCCTTGGCTGCAGCACAATTACTGCAGCAGTTGGTGTGTGCTTGGAGGGACCTCCAGCTGAATGCTAAATTCATTTATTTCTCTGATTGGACTCTGCCTATCTATTTACCAAGCGTAACTGTGTGTGTCTCCAGCCTCACATGGGTACTCCCTTGTTTTCTTTTCTCACTGCCAAGAAATAGTAAAATGTTTTGCAACAGCTGGCTGGGAGCACCCACATCCCAGGGCAGCTGGAAGACAGAGGATATAGAGACTCTCCTAGTGAAAGGCAAGAGCAATAGATCACATTCCCCTTGGGCAGAGTGGGAGTTCAGCCCTAATCTCCCACATCCTGTCTGGATGTCCCAGCCACCTCCTGCTTTGCTTATTGGCATGTAATTTAAAAAAAAAAAAAAAAAATTAGAAATACAGGCCACATTTTCACACAGTGTTATATAAGTTGTCCTTGCACAAAATGTGGATTCCTGATTTGAGCAGGAGGGCCATAGGTTAGTAATTCTTACTGTATTAACACTTTTTATCTCAAAATGTTTCACTTTTTAAAAAGGCGTGTGTGACTTTTGTTTATCCTGTAAATTACACTCAATGAAACAGGCACTTTGTAACAGCAAATGTAATCACAGTGACTTAGGAGGAGCAGCAGAGAGGAAGCACCTGTGTCATCAGAACTGGAAAGGGAATTAAGGTAAATAAAATGGATCACTTGTGCTGGAGTCAGGACATGACATAGGCCTGAAGTCAGTCTGGTACTTGCAGGCAACCCGCTGAACCGAAGTGGGACTTTTAACACCACAATTTGTTTAATTAGTGTCATAAAGTGCTCTATCTGAACTAGTGGTCAGGATTTAGGAGTGGGTTGATATTGAAAAAGATCCATTAACTGATGATGGAGTTTTTCAAGCTTTCTGGACTGCCAGCTCTGTTGTGTTCACTCAGTCCATCTGCAGAGAGAGGCTGGTTGCAGAATGGGAGGCTTTTAAAAACCTTCCTCCTCCTTAACACCTTCTTCATCCAGCAAAGGCTGTAAAAATGCCAGGTGAGTTCAGTCACCAACTGCACCCCGTGAGAGGCAAATTCTCCACGACTGCCCCACTGAGGAGTCCTAGGAAACAGTTTGCAAGGTCTACCTGTGCTAAATTGTGTTCAAAAGAACCGAGGCCAAAATACGAGAGAAAACCACACTCAGCCTTGTAGCCAAGATCAAGGCTGAACCCAACCAGGGATTTTCTCACCATTTTTCTTCCAGTGGACTTGCCTGTCTTGGCTATTGAATGATTTCTTCCACAAACATGATGTTTTACCTATGTCCCTGCCACAGTCACCCCAACTCAAGGTCACCAGCACTCACTTCTTCCCCCTGCAACCAGGTCTGTTGTAAAAACACCCTCTGTAGGCATTGATTTGGCCTCGTTCTTTGCCTGAACTTCCTCCAAGAACAGCACGAGGCGGTGCAGCTGGGGGTGATGTTTGGAAAACCTCGTTCATGAAATGTAAATACTTGTAGGTGATTGCATAGATAATATGGTCTCATGAAGGAACCACTTGATGTGTCAGTGTTAATACCTGCATCCCTTCATTCCCCCGGTGTTTGTATGCACAGTACATATTTTGCTTATAGAATACAGAGCAGGGGTTGTAATAGAGATGTCTTCAAGCTACATTTATTTGATCTATTTGTTTTTACATTATTTTTATGCTACTAGCGAATGGGCTGTTTGGGAATCAAAATGCCAAAGCTGAGGTATGAGCAGGATGGCTCATCTCCATCCCCCATCACCCATGATAGAGAAATCAGACTGGTATTGATTGTGGCAGAGAGGGGAGCAGAGTACACTAAGTATGCAAGTCCATGCCAGTCATTTAACACCTTGGGAAAGGTGATATTTTTGCCTTAACTTGCTGGCAGTTTAGAGCTGTGCTCTGCACTGTGGGACAGCAGCACGTCTTTTGGGAAGACACAGCGGGAAATACCTTCTGGTAAACATCATTAACAAGCAGCTTCAGCAAATATTGGTGATGATGCATCACTCAGGGTTGAGGAATGGCGAGGGAAAGATGTGTTTCTTTAACCAGCACTTGGCAGGCTCTCAGACCTCTGCGAAGAGGGATCCCGGCAGGGCTGATCCCAGGGCTGTCAGTGTGTCCCTGTGTCCCGAGGGCATTTCTCCCTGGTCCCAGTGACCTCGGCAGGTTTGCTGGCAGTGGCCTCAGCAGTCCCAGCCCGAGGGAGAGGCTGCCCCAGTGCAGGGGCAGGTTAACACCCCAGGGCTGCCACGATGCACATCCCAGGGCTGGCTTCTCTCTTGGAGAATCCCACACCAGGGTGAGTTCTCATGGTCAACTGGCTTCAACCAGCCCCCCAAAAAGCTTGATTTCAACCAACACAAATGTGCACCCTGCCACTTGAATGCTTTTGGCCAAATTACCATCAGGCCTGCCTCCCCCATGGAGGCTGTGGCCACATCTCTGAGATCCTAGAACCCAAACACCTCTCCCTCTTTCTGTTGCAGCTGCTGCTTCCTACAGTTTCTCATCCTTTTGTCTTTTGTCCTCCTGGATGAGGTCAGCCAGACTGTGACTCTCTTTCTGCTGAAGCTGAAGACCCATTAGCCCCGTTGTGCAGAGCTTGAGGGATTTGCATTTATCACCACCCTGTGTGTTTAGACCTTGCTGAAAGTGCTCCTTATCTCTCTCCCCCATTGAGCAAGGGATGTAATAACTTCCAAGCCCTTACCAATACCCAGGATATGAATGCTGCCACCTCCAAACAGCCCGTGACACTGCATCCATCACCTTGTGTCCATCACATCTCAGCCTTGTGGGAGCCCTGCTTGGCCCAGCCCCCGGCAGATACATGGATTATGTATCTCTGCTTTGAAGCAGAAGATTTTATTGCTTTCTCGATGATTATGAAATACATTCTTAGGTCTGAGTGTTCTTTATCTTTCTCTCTTGCTGGGAAGTGTGAAAAACAAGGCCTGAGAGTTTAAGAGCAAAGATATTTTTTTGTGTGTGCAGGTTTGAGGTCAACGTGTGAAAAACCTACCCCCAGCTCCTAAAGTAAGATGTGAAGGTGTCACCAGTCTGTGATGTACAACTGCCCAGGGAACAAGTTTATTTACACAGGAAGAGGTGCATGCCAATTGATTTGTGCATGTACAAAGGAGAGGGCCCATGTGTGGACAGACCAGGAGATACCAAACAGACCAGAAATGGAAAGCTGAAATATAAAAGGACAACAGCATTTAAAAAATGCAAGTGTTTGTTTTTATGGTGCATTTATAACAGGCAGTTCATAAGCCTGTACCCTTCCTGGGCTACTGTAAAAGCAAAGTGAGAAACGCAGGGAGGAGTCACACCTTTTATCAGACCAGCTGATAGCCTGAGAAAACAGATATATTGGGACACACAAACCCTTGCTCAGGCCAGAGGAGAGGTTTCCGTTCAGATCCCACAAGAAGTCCAGGTACTTGCTAAACCTGTCTGTTTTTCATGCCTTTCAGAGGTTACAGTTGCTGTCAGGCCATGGCATTCAGCTGTCAGGAGCAGCTGGGAGCTGGCAAGGGACCCCACACCCCCAGGGATGCCCGGGTGCTCTGCCCCCCTCCCCTGCTGTGCTGCTCAGTCCTGCAGCCACCAGCGCCCTGCCAAGGGCCTCCCTGATGCCCAGCCTGAAATCAGGACTGCCTGGAACAACTTGTTCTTGGAAAATGTGCATTTGTGTGGTTAGACATGCGCTGCAGGGATACAGACAGGACATCAGTGGTCCCAAACAGACTCCTCAGTTCCTGGTTTCCTCACCTGCGCTCTGGAGCTGTCCAGCTGTCCCAGTATGCCCCATTTACCAGGATGGAAGTTGTCAAGAGGGGTTGAGAGCCTTGAGAGTCTCACATAGTTGGTAGCACTTCCCAGTCCTGGACCAAGGCCAACCTGCTATGAAGGGTGCATTTGGAGGATCCCAAACCGGAGGACAGGATAGAATAGAATCATTTAGGTTGAAAAAGACCTCTAAGATCATCGAGTCCCACTGTTAACCCAGCACTGACAAGCCCACCCCTAAACCATGTCCCTCAGTGCCACATCCACAGGTCTTTTAAATGCCTACAGGGATAGTGACTTCACCACTTGTATGTATTTATTTAATATTTATTAATTCCAGCTTGTTTCAATGCTTGCAAACCCTTTCCATGAAGAAATTTTCGTGATATCCAATCTAAACTTCCCCTGGAGCAACCTCAGGTCATTTCTTCTAGTCCTCTCATTTGTTACTTGGGAGAAAAGACAGATACACACCTGGCTACACCCTCCTGTCAGGTAACTGTAGGGAGCAATAAGGTTTCCCTTGAGCCTCCTTTTCTCCAGGTTAAACACCCCCAGCTCCCTCAGCCAATCCTTGTAGGACCTGTGCTCCAGACCGTTCCCCAATTCCACTGCCCTTCTCTGGACGTGCTCCAGCCCCTCAATGTCCTTCCTGAACTGAGGGGCCCAGAACAGGACACAGGATCTGAGGTGTGGCCGAGTACAGGGGACAATCCATTCTCTAGTCCTGCTGGCCACACTATTGCTGGTACAAGTCAGGATGCTTGTCTTGTAGCAGGTGCCTGACCAAGGGGTGTTCAGCTCTTTGGGATTTCCCACTTACCAACTGGTGCACCTCCTGTGACCTGCATAGCCTCAAGGTAGGTTTTAAAAGGTCAAAATAAATTGTTTCGACCTTCCAGGGCACAGGGGAGCAATTGTTACTTCTATTCTGCACCACATTTTTATTCCACGGCGGAATGAGATTTTGTTGCACCTTTCGCTGAAAATTGGGGAAGTCTTGTAAACTCACCATTCCTCGACCAGTCCTTTCCACAGCCCTTCCTCAACAGCAGCTTTGCAGACTCCTCTGGGCACGCTGCCAGATGGAAGGGATGCTTTTGCAGGAGAGAGGTGAGGAGAGGCTGTTTGATTGTCTCCTATCTCTATATTTGCACCAACAGAAGCTAAAAAAAGAAATGCCTCCGTACCTACAGTTGCACTAAATATAACTATCTAGCTGGTTCTATATATACATTCTTAAAAGCATGACATGTGATACTTGCAAAGGGTTGAGCCTGGAAAATAAATTACAATGCCAGAGGGCCAGAGCTGTCAGTCACTCCATGCAAGGTAAGCCACTGATTGATTTGGTCCTCGAGAATGGCTGACTTTTCTCTTTGTCACCCTCTGAAATAACAAATTTACTGTATTTTCTGGTTTGCCAAAAAAAAAAAAAAAAAAAAAAAAAAAACAAAAAAAAAAAAAAAAAAAGCTAAAAATAATAATAATAACTGATATCTGAAAACCCAGGGAGTGCTAAGGATGTGGTGTAGAGGTTTTGGTTCATCCAGGGTTAAAACCTCCAGCCCTCAGCGCCAGTGATATCAGTCACTAATAGTAACCTTGCGTAGCTGCATGCATTAAGGTGGTATTGGATGATAAGGCAGAGGAGCGAAGCAATCTGTTGGGCTACAGCTGAAAATAGAGTCACTGTTGCTCAGGGGAAAGCTCCATCCCCTCCCTGGCTCTCTCTTCAGAAACGAAAATGCAGGGAGTCGTGCCGAGGGAAGGGAAATCTGATTTCCCACTGCTAAGAGACAGGGTGGCACTTGTGAGAAGGATTTCAAGGTCACGGCGGCGATGCTATCGGCGGCGATGGGGGGCCGGGCAGACAGCAGGAGAAGGCTCCGCGGAGCTGGGGCTGTGCTGCCGAGCGAGACCATCGATAGCTGGGGCGAGCTGCCTGCTGGGGGGCACCTTCAGCCCGTGCTTTCCACAACAGCGCCGGAATCCGGCCATCAAGGTGACAATGAGGGGTAAGAGGTAAAGGAGCCTCGGTTTCCATGCCTGTAGATAACCGAGGTTACACAGCCAGACAGCCTCACACCCGCCAGGCGGTCCTGGAGCATCCCCTTCCCCCTCCACCGCCCACCATCCTGGTAAACCTTCTCCTGCTGCCGGCAGGGCAGAGTCAGCCTGGCAACAAACTCGTGTTTCCTTTCATCACACGGATTCAAAGGCAAATAAATGAAACGGCAGGGAATTGTGAAGTTTGAGCAAGGCCAAATGAACTCTCAGTGCAGTCTCAAAATTGCAGCTCTGTCATTGAACAGCAAGGATTTGAGCACAGGACCCTACATTTCCACTGATATCCTTTGTTCCAGTTGTGTTCCACCTACATTTCTAATCTTGGGCAAAGCACTTACGTGCTTGGCACCTCTGTTTACTCTTCTCGTAGAACAAAAAGAAGCCATGAACCACTTCGTGGGCTTACATTAGAATTTCCAAACTAATATTTATACGGGTCTTGGAGATCCCTGGCTGGGAGGTACTACAAAGGGAACCTCTGCATCAAAGGTGCAAATATCCACAAAAGTGGTTCAGGGAGTACAAGGACTGGCTTTTGGAAAGAGGCTCCTGAACTGAGGGCAGCAGAGTGAGCAGAGATTGCACAATCCAGTCAGGGTTCCAAGGTGATCCTGAGACCTCAACTGAGTCCTTTCTAGAGGGCAATGGAAATTTCACCCTGCTAAGAACAGGTGCAAGGCATTTGGAATGTCGTAAATTTAATCTGGACCACCTTTCCTAAACCATCTGATTTGGATGGAGAATTAAAAAATGCCACTTAGCTTGGCCACAAGCACTCTGACCTACCACCTTGTTTTTTCACCAGTCTTTTTTTTTTTTTTTTCCTCTCGAAACTCCAGAGCTGATCTGGACACTTGAAAGCCTGCAGTCAAGAGTTTCTCTGATTATGCCAACACTCATCAATCCCACTGGCAGCAATACTAACAGATCCTTGGTGCTCTTTTGTAATTAGGGAACAAGTATATTCTTGCAGTTAAGCACTCGGGAGGTATATGGGAGATGGGGATTAAATGTGCTCCAATAAAACCTTCTTGCAGAAACTTCCATAATGCTGAATCCTTCTGTAAATACTTGTACTCCTGAATATCACATGGCTCCTATTCCACATTCAGTGAATTTGCCCTGTGACACCCATATAAATATTTTTGGTGGTACTGTCCACCTGACCTGCTCTGTGCCCTGAAATCTACCGTATATTTATACAGAAAGATAAAGATAGATATAGATATAACTCTTGTCACAACCATAAGACTATGAAGATAGGAGGACCTAAGCAATCTTACAATTTGAGGGAGTTAGGACACATCTTGCATTGTTTGTTATTTGTTTCACTGGGTTTATTTTTCCAGCTCTTCTCTCCATTTCTCAGTTTTCCACGGCCCCTCACTGGGAAATTGAGGACTGCCAGGGGTTGACACCCGGGTGTTTTCTTGGCTGCTAATTTGTACCTTAAATAAAAAGGAAAGTGAAGCTGGTGCAGGTAGGGCTGGTGTTGTTCCAGCAGGGATCAGTGGGAAGGAGAAGGTGCTGCTTTACCCCAGGCTGGCCCTGAGGAACAGGGAAATTGAGCAAATAGCTGCCATCAGTGCACACCAAAGCTGCACCCTACAGAGCTGAAACACCCTGCCTAGCAAGGTGGGTAACAACTCCTCTGAGACAGAGAGTGAAAATGAACTGAGAAAAATGCACCCAAGCCAAAGACAGCTGGGAAAATCCTGCTGTTCTGCCTTCTTTTGCCCATTTCTCAGAGCAAGGTCCTAAAGGCTGTCTCCTGAGTGGTGGGAGACCAGCACCACCTCACTGGGACCAGAGCACTGCACTGGCTGCTGCCACTGCTTCTGTGGATGGGGACTGCAGGGGGAGAAAAGGTTACTGCTGGTGTGGGGGCAAGGAGGATCAGAGGAATCATTTAAGAATCAGTGTGGGTGCAGCTGCCTATATTTAATTCCAACCAAGAGCCCTCATTGTAATGGACAGAACTTTATAAATGTAAATACTTAACACAGTCCCCTGTTGGGCACTGAACTGTGTGTGTGCATGGTGAAATAGAGTTATTTGGCTGTACTACTGTCACTGTTGCCTTCTTCAACCAAACCTTCCCTTGTAGCATAGGTCAAAAGTCTTTTGCCATTGTAAGGCTTTCCAGCCAACACTGCTATGGCATTAAACAGGCAGCATCACATTTAAACGCTGAAAATAGATTTTTCTAGCTTCTGAGCTTGGTCAGAGAAAGAAAGACAACACACTGCTACTTGAACACAACAAAATGTTTCAAACAGAACTTTACAACATTTTCTAAAGTCCTTGTTTTAGGAAATATCACATCATGGCTTTCCACACTGGCAAATCATGCAATAAAGGTAGGAGTGAATCACTTCCCAAGCAGATGCCCCCTCAGTGTCTGGTGGGCTGCTGTTGGCCAAGGGGACACAACCTCCAGCCAAGCTGCACACTGCATCAGGACACCCACCCAAAAAAAACCCTGCAGGTGGCACAGTGACAGCCCCAGTGCAGGGACTTGGCTTCTCTTAGCTACAGTGACCCAAAGTGACAGGTCTGCCCCAGCACATGGCAGTGCCCCACATGCCACGGTCTATCTGCCATGGTGGGCAGTGACAAAAAGGCTTTGATTTACATTATTAGGGTCTCAAACTGGGCTGTGATTCCAGCCCTCCTTGCATGCAGAAAATGTTCAGGAAGGACAATCTTAGGGTCAGAGCATGAGACCAGAAATCAGGTGAATTGGTTGCCTTTAGAGATCAGACATAAACTTCTTGTGTGACAGGGAAAGCAGAAATCTCCCAGCTTCACAGTCAGGCAGATGGAAAACTTTCCCCTAACACAGACCACCGTTGTAGGAAGTACCTGAGCAAAGCCAAATCTTTCCCTGTCTGTAGGAACTACCCAATCAAAGCTGCATCCTGCCATTCTCACTCCTGTGCTGCCTCTTTCTGCCCTCCAGGAGGGATTTAGAGCTGTAGTACAAAAGCAGGTCCAGCACTCAATCCAGCTGCACACACAGAGACAGCGAGAGAGCTTGTGGCACTCACTGTTTCCCTACCCCATCATTTCCATTTCTAATGCTGCATCCAGATTTTGTGTTTATCTTTCTTGAAGCCATTCAGAGCACGCTGAGATTTCAATGCCTGGAAGAGGTGTTAAGTAATGAGCCTCTTAAGTACAGCCCATCCCCTCAGGTATCTCCTGGGTCTCCTGCGGGATCAGGCTCTTCCCTGCTTTTGCCACTGGCACAAGGCTGTGCCAGCGGGGTGACTGCTGCAAGGATTAAACCAGGGCCACAATTAGCTCGAGATTTTCACTACTGAGGCCAGGCCCTACGGGAAGTGGCAGGAATCCAGAAAGGAGGTGGTACCCAGCAGCAGAGCAGGTACCCTGGGACAGCCTGGGCTCTGCAGGAGTGCTGCACACCACTGCTCTGAGCACCACAGATCTGCCCAGGGCTGAAACTCCAGGAGATCTGTGCCATCTCTGTTTTCCCCGTGGTTTTTGCATGCAAAAGCAACCCACCAATCTCACTTTTTAAGTCTTTTGCAAGGTTTGAAGGGAACGGGGGAGAAGCAATGTTAGGGGTAACCCAGAGCCTCAGGTTGGTGTTGTCAAATCCCAGAGGAAAGGAGCCAGGAAAGGGTAAAAGGGAAGTGGGAGGAGAGCTGAGGTTCCAGGAATTGTTAGCTGCACATACAGGAAAAAAAATATTGCCCTCCCTTTCTCAGTAGCAGCAGTGGAGATGCTTTGCTGCAAACATGAATGCCTTCAGTCAGATACCCACATGAGTCTGTGCTTGCAACAGTGGCCAAGGAAAAGGCTGAATTCTCTTAAATCTGAGCTGTTTGTCAAGCTGCACATTCGACAGTGAGTAAACTGCTGATGAACACTTCCCTGCCCCATCCTCTCCTCTGCCCCTGAAATGCTGACCATGGCAGAGCCCCGCGGTCCCAGCAGTGTTCAGGCAGTTCCTCTGCTCCCGGGCACTCTGCAGTGAGCAGTGCTCTCTGGCACTGCTGCCTGCTTCCTAAAGATGGAGGTGTTTAGGAGCAACAGCAGTGATTCCAGATGATTTGCTAATGAACAGAGGTATGACAGGAACATTGCCTACCTTTTGTTAAAAAATCATTTCTAGATAAGAAATAAAGGACTAGGGGGGGTGTTCTTTCGTCCCAAATATATCCTGCAGGACAGAAAATGCAAATTAGCAGAACAGTCCTTTTGGTTAGCAAACCGATTTCAAAATTTCTCATTCCTGATTTCTTTGCAGTCTCCCTTTATGTGTGAAATGTAATGTCCCTGCCCCTTGGGGTTGAATTTTGCTCCGTTTCAAAAAGAAAATGAGTTTCTACCTCACAACACTTTATGAGGATGCCAAAGACAATACTTGTATATATTTCATCAGCCTTAATCCTACCTTCTCCAGAATTTCCAGTAATGTCTGTGAGAAGTTCATAGAATTGTCCCCATTGTCTGCTGAAGAAATGCAAGGCCAAGAGCAGAAGCAATCATTCCAGATCCCTCAAAGCAGCCTAACCCCAATTATCAAACATCCTGTTAGATCTGCTGGGTCCAGTTTAGTCCTGCTGTAAACTAATGGAACAGTGTTTAGAGGACTCTGGCTTACACCCATTGATGAGCATCTATTTGCCATTCCTTAGATAAATGACCTCCAGACAAAAAGTATTATTCATCTGGGGGATTTCTTAATGAAAACAGCCAATTAGATTTCATATGGGGTTCATAGGTTTAATTCCAAGTCTATTGCACTTAACACAAGTTCTCTCATCTCCATGGGACCCTTATGGACACTGTGACTGCCATTTCTCACAGTTTTCACCTGCTTCTTTCTTGCAGATTTTTGGCTTGGCCAAACCTAAATGTCCAAGAGGAGCGTATCTGCCACCTTGCTGAGGAAACAGTCAAAACAACCAAATAATTTGATTACCATGGAATACTTTAGGACCCAGGGAAACACGATTTTAAATTTTGTTCTGCCACAGGCTCCCAGTACGACACTGGATAAGTCACTTAGGTCTGGGTCTATTGCACCTAATTCTTGCTATATCACTGGAAGCCCCTATGGTAGGAGCATGGTCTGTTCAGAAGCTCTGTTGCCTTGAGGGCCAGGGAGGGAGCTGGGAGTTTGAATAGATTACCCTCCTTTGATGCCTGTGTTTCTCCATGGACTACGAAAGAAATTTAGTCTGCTGGCTGAGACACTTCTGCTTCTTAAAGACACCTAGGAAAAGTCCAGGCTTTGAGCTTTGCATGGGGTGGTTCTAAATCTGCAGAGACACTCAGCATTTAGTCCACACAGCAGCACTGCCAAGAAAAATATTAAGTATAGTGAAGTAATGAGATCCACTCTTCTGTTCCTGATAGAGGGGGGATGGCTATGTAGACTTTAGAAGAAAATTTGAAGGTTGGTTTGAATGCTGACACAGAAGTTGGCCTGGGTCTTTTAAATCTGCACAGCATCTCCTTATGTTTCAGAATATTCCAACCCCCTTAACATTCTATGATAATATCAATGAGCCTCTAGAATAATGGCATAACAGAGTTTTGTAGCCAGGATGATTGAAGGTCAGAAGAGAAAATATTACCTCTTCCCACAAGCCTTGCCTTGCTTTGGAAAAACACAGTTTGAGATTGAAGCTTGAGATTAAATCCCAAAGTCCACATTTGGGATGATTTGTGAAATTTGATGTGAGCATTTGCAAAATGCTCATGTTTACATTTCTCCTGGCCTCTTGTTATCTTCCATCATGAAGTGCAGGTGTTAGAGCACAACTACAACCACGCTGCACTCTCTCTGCTGTTACGAGCTTTTGATCACTTTAATCACTGTACTTAAGAGTACCTTGATCTATTTTTCCCAACTAATTTGACATTCTACAGGGTAAGAATGTAATTAGTGACGTCTGCTCTACTGAAAGAGTACGGAATTTCACTTATTCCCCCAAGAGCTTTACATTTTGGCTATAGCCATTGTAAGATAGAAAACAATGCTTCTTTCTTAAAGAATGAGATGTAAAAGACAACTTTAAGTAACCTGATTGTGCAGCTTGGTCACATTTTGTTTTAGCTCTGTCTTTGATGCTGTGTAGGCAATGAATTTTAGCTTTCTTTTGCCCTCATAGGTCCAGCTGCTGGAGTAGTCAGTGCTAGTTACCTGCATGTCTCTCTTGTATATGTTTGCTGACTCCATTTGGCAATAGGCTCAGGTACATGGCTGAAAACAAGGTTTTCTTGTTCGGGGCATGGTTTTGCAGCCCTAGGAAGTTTTAAGCAGGAGGTTCTGCTGCTTTTACTGCCTGATCTTATCTGAGTCACTCAGAAGGTACCAGCTGTCTGAGTATTAGCTAATTGCACAATTTGTGTGTGTTTGTGCAGGCTTTCATAGAAGATAGGGATGGCATCAGTGGGGTAATGCTTTCCCCTTCCCCAGGGGACTCTCTAGCTGTGTGACCTGCCAGTGTTACACGGCTCATTGCAGAACAACACTGGTCTGCTGCCTCCCGAGCAGCGAGTCTGACCTTTGTTTAGACAAACCACCTGCTTTCTCTGCTCTCTCTCTCTCTCTCACCTCTCTGATCCACAGCCACAAAGGAAAAGGAGTGGCCAGCAAAACTTCAAACACCGAACAACATTTCAGCCTGAATTTGCTGAGGTGCTTGGGATCCCAGCCTCCCCTGGGAGCTGGTGGCTGTATCAGAGCTCTCCAGCGAGTTCCCGAGGAGGAGATGCTTTTGTAGCCAGGCAGGAGGTTTCTTTCCTCTGAAAGCCAGGGGCGGGAGGGACGGCAGCAGACGCCGCTTCAGAGGCTCCCTTCCAGGTTTTGATGATCAGCACTCTTCCCAGTGCCAGCAGCGCTCCGAAACCCGGTGCAGGGCTGCAGGCTTGGTAAAGCATTCTCAGTCTCTCACACAGGTGCCCTCTCACCCTTGCCTTTTGCAATGTGCAGCTGGTCCATCCCTCCCCATCAGCCCACAGCTGCACTGCTGGGAAATGAGACGCTCCGAGGTCAGTGCTGAAGCCCAGAGCAGCTCCCTGCGTTGCTTCACTCTTCTGAAGTGTGATGGTGGGAAGGCCTGGAAGGTGTTGGGATTTCCCTTGCCCTGGGCTGCTCTGCAGGGCAGCAGCTGCCACTTGTCACTGCCCAGGAGAAACGGGCAGGTTTCACCAGGTGGATTCAGCTGAGCTCAGGACAGAGAGAGGGAGGCTGGGGATCCTCATCTCATCAGGACACTCTTCTTCCACTCTCTCCAGTTCCCTTCTCTCCGTGGAGATGGGGTGCTATAGTTGAGAAAGCAAAGAGGAAAGAGGATTTAGGTCCATGTTAAAACACCTCAAGGTCTGTCTGAGGGTAGGGCAAAGGTGATGCCTTAGGTTTTAACTCTTATATTTTTCGAATCCTATATTGCCTAATGTGTAAGTCTGAGGTGCCTTGTAGCCTGTGAGCTGCAGTTCTCTCACGCTAAGATAGACATAAAAAAATATCTCTGGGCCTGCTCTTCAAGGACACCCAGACTGTCCAGGCCCAAAGCCTCTAAAAGGGGGGGCGAGCTGGGGGAAGTTGCATCAGTAGCTAAAATTTTAATTGGCGAATTTATGCTGATATGCAAATAGACCAAACCCATAAAGATGTGGGGAACTCGTGACTTGTTGTCCATCTTGGGGTCCATCTTGAGGTCCAGCCTGGAGCCCTTGACTTCCCAGGGTGCACCTTTGAATGCCTTTCAAATAAATACCTGCCTTTATTCCCTTACTCCTGTCTAGTCTCTGTTTCTAGGTAGCCTCTCAAGGCGTCAAAGGTCCACAACTTCACTAAACTTCCAGGTTTTAGTTTTGTTTTAGAATTGGAATGGCTACTCCTGCTCGTATAAATCCTGCAGCCTCCCCATCTGGAGCAAAGAGCCTCGTGTGTAGCACACACAGCTCTTTGGAGCATTGCAGGGCTTCACTAATCCTTTGCCTCTCTATTACAGTAGTGTGCAGAGCTCCCAGTGAGTTCCCCAGGCCTCACTGTGCAGATGGTGGACTGCAGCCAAATCCAGCCCTGGAGGGGTTGGTGATGGCTCCAAGTCTTCCAGCTGCTCTCACCAGCCTGGGAGTGACACCTCTAATGCTCCTGGAATCAGCTGATGCCAGCAGGGATTGAGCTGAGAGGCCCAGAGCTGCTCACACCAGTGACCTGCACTCCCTATTTAGCTTCTACAGTAAGGAACAAAATGAGGGTTGCCTGTTGTTACTGCACAGGATCCGTTATGCAACAAATTTTGCTGTAAATGAATGGCCAAATCCCCAGTGCTCCCCAAATAATAGGATTTCTTCCACCAGCATATCCTAAGTGAAACTATTAGCCTGTCCATGAGAAGGACAGGAGACAGATGGCTGTGTGGGGATGGACAGTTGCAGTGTAGGATTCTTCTTATTCAAGAGCTGCTGAGATATTTGATCTTACACTACAGAAACCACATACTTCAATGGCAGCAGGATGCAGGCCATAAGGAAGCAAAGATGGGAAAAAAATCCATCCACCTTATCAAATAAACGTGTGTCTGGAAGCACGTGCCTAAGATAGCGATCTTATTTCTTTGCATGCATAAAAATTAAGAGTCTGGTGAGAATCAGTGGGTTCTCGTTATGATGAAATCTTGGGGAGCCCATGTTTTGGACAGCCCAGGCCCCAAGCTGGTGCCTGCAGTGCCCTCACTGGAGCCAGGGGCTGAGATCTTTGCCAGGGCCACCTCACTGCCCTCTCTGCTCTTCCTCCCTTGGCTCTTCCAGAGAGCCAGGCTGCAGTGAGGGCCACATCCACAGAACCCACCAAGTGCCCAACCCTGAATATCTTAAATGTTGCATAAGGAGCACAGTGGGGCTTTTTTTACACAGACAAGGCTTCGCATTTGCTGGCTTCTTGCTGCAATAAATTGGCAGATGATGCTCTAATGAGAACAATAATGCACCCACCCTACCGCCTTCGATCACTTAGGTGCTCTTTTGCAGCTTGTGAAAGGCTCTAAAAGCTTTCACCAGACACATTGTCTGATTTTTAGGGAGTGTCACTAGCGCTGTTTACCCTAGACAGGCAGAAGCCTGTTTTTATCCCACACGGTTGCTGGGGCAATTAAGGTCGGGCTAATTGACCAATAATTAGTCTGACCCAAGGAGCCCTAATTCCAGAGATTTTCCAGCGATTTCAGCAGTGGATGCTGCCTCAAAGCAGCCTGTCCAAAGGGAGCACTTCAATAAACTGCTTAATGGGTGGCGCGCTGGGGTGCAATCAATTGGCACCAGACCAGCTGATGGCCAGCACCAGTGACTCTGTGTCAGTGCTGTCCTCCTGGGACAAAGTGATCTGTGTTCTCCAGCCTTTTCTACTCACAGATGCACATGCAAGGGACGGAGAAGCGTCTCAATTCGCTCAATTGTTTCCACTTGTTCAGTTCTCCAGCTACAGGCTCGGGACCGTCTTTACTCTTTGTTAAAAAAGTTCCTTGGCAGCTCAGATGAACTCCCATGGGTGGTTATCACCAGGTTGTGATTAAAATTATCCACCAAACAGCTGTTTCTTTGGAAGGAACGTATTGTTTCATTAACCTGTAAACCCACAGCAATTAAAATTGGGTTTTGAAACTACAACAAAAAGCTGTCTGCATGCTATCTCACTGTTGAGCGTGTCATTTCCCACGTGCTCTGCTTGTCTCCTTTTCCTGCAGCATCTCAGTGTGAGGGACTGAACTGACAGGTGATCTTTTTCGACTTTCAGTTTACCTTTGTCTGCTTTAGGACCCACAGCCAGCCTCTACTTATTTATGCATCTTTATCTGAAGGGGAATCGACTCTATTTTAATTGCACATGAAGGGGATGATAATAAAATGTTAATTACTTTTTCTGCCCGTGCACTGATCTCTATCTGGCAGAATTTGCCCTTGATGATCCCAGAGCATCGGCACCACTGCAGACAAATAAACGTGGACATGCTGCCCGCATGAGAATCCAGGGATCTCCCCCATTGTTCCCAGGCTGTTCAAGGCTTTTCCATTTCAGCAGCTGCACGCAGCATCACTGATGTGGAACTGCTCAGCACAGATGCTAATATCAATATTCACTATACCAGCGATCCCTACATGAGACCTAATGTGGGATTTCTTTTGGATAAGACGCTGGTGTCTTTTTTTTTTTTTTTTTTGCAGGGCTGAAATCTTCTCATTGCTTAAACCACCTAGAAATGGCCCACTTGTCTACCTCAGAGGAATCTTCGGCTCACAATAGCCTGTTAAAACGGGGAGCTGTTCAAACATGTATCTGTCATCCATAGCTTCCCATGTCCTGTAACATACCTACTGCTGGGATAACTGAGCACCTGTCAAGATTCTATATTGCTAGCCATGAAGTCCTCTCGAATTTATCAACAGAGAAGCTTACAATGCTGCCTGGCAAGCTTTTGTGACTCAACCTTGACCTCTAAGGATCTTCTGAAGATGAGAAAGCATCAAATTCTCCTTGCAGATTTAATCACTGTTTCCTGTGCTGTGGGCTCTGACTGACAAGATGGTAGAGATATCCTTAGCTCAGACAAAATCCCCTGAAAGCAGTCGCTGCTACAAAGACACAGATCACACACTTTGATGCCATGCATTGTGTTTGGCATCCCAGGTTCCCAAACAAAGCACACAGCAAAGAGGAAAACTGCCCACAGCCTGAGGTGACCGACTGACCATCAGGGTCAGTCTGTCACCTTCCAGACACGAAGACTCTGGGCCATGTTTGAACTGCTGGCCCAAGGGCAAGACACTCTCTATACCCTCGCTGTCCCTTGAGATTCAGAAGGATGCTTCCAACCTTGCACAAACCCCCAAAAACATGGCAATGAGGCATCAAGTGACACTAGACTGCAACCAGAAGCCACCAGATTCCCACCTGCTGAAAGATTCCCACCTGTTAACAGTAAATCATTCCATTATAACTCTAGAAAAAACAACTGTGACTTGTCCTGTGCACCGATGTCTTTCTCAAGTGCTGCTTCTCACAGAAGCCCAGGTTTAAGGCCTCTCCCTTTCTTTTTCTGGATGCTCCCCGTTTCCCAGAACACGTCCCAGAGTTGGAGGCAATTCCATTGCTGAGACACTGCATTTCTCACCTGTTAAATGCAATTAGCCCCTGCCAGCTGGGCCTGGTGAGCTGCTGAGGAGCCAACAAGAAGCAAAGACCAGCACGAGGCCTCGGCAGCACACACTGAGAACAAACAAGAAATGCAGCGCTGTGTTCCTGAGGTGCCTCCACAGTTCCACGAGGTTCCAAGGTTCCACAGCCTCCACAAGGTTCTCAAGGCCCTGTGCGTGTGTCAAAGTCTGGTTTTGGAGGCTCAGCTTGCTCCTCACATTCTTACACATTGCCATCACATGTTTGCCAGAAAGGAAACATGCAGAAATAAAGGTTGCTCTAAGTAAAAACAAACCCAGCTACGCTCTTGTTGAGAAATCCTCCCAGTCACCCCCATCCTAGGCAGCATCAATGATCCCAATGGATAAATTACCTCTGACTATGGTGGCTGCCACACCAGGTGAGCTCTGGAGGTGGGCAGAGCCACCCCTGCCCCCTGCCCTGCCTGCTGTGTTCTGAGGCATCCTCAGGAGCTCCAAAGCACAGCTCCCAATAGTCTTCACCTCACTCTCCACCTCCTTGTAAAGAAGTCCATATCAACACCCACTTACCTGCTGGGGCACGTAGGTTTTCATCTCAGATCTCCAAGTGAGAGTCCCCTGAAGCCTGTGCAGGTAAGTCAGCCTCCCTCCATGTGCCCCAGGAAACCATCCTGGCCTTCTGTCACTTGTTCATTGACTGCCCAGGGCAGAAGAGGATGCACAGCAGACGAGCACCACGTCATTCCTGAAAACACATCCAGTGCGTGCCTATTTCAGAGGAAACAGCAATTCTGACCCATAGTCTGTTCTCTCAAAGCCATGGGAGGCAGTAGTTTTGTATCTACTTAGAAATTCCCAACAACTCTCAAGCCAAGGTGTTAAGAAAGTACATCCTGATAAGGTCTTTCCCAGGACTTGTGTCTCCCCCTCCTCATTAAATACAAAAAGCAGGGAGAAGCTTTGCCTTTAAAGCTAGAGACCAGAACAAGGGTGAAGCTCAGACTGGAAAGAATTCCCACCACCTCCAGCCCCAGGGACCCCTGTATCCCATCAATACTCCTCACACTACACCAGTGCAGCAGCCCAAAGGGTGCCAAGCCCTCTGCTCCCCTGTCCCTTGACCTTTAAAGGTCCCTGGAATGTTGTAAAGGTCCCCCTTACAACCTGTGTTCCGATCTAAAGGACACAGCTGTGGAAAGAAATGGTCACAAAAAGGTGACCAAGACTACCAAGTGCATGCTATAGAAGGAAAAAGTCAAGCTACAACCTCCTGTAGATCTGCAGAAAAGGGTCAAAGCTTGCTAGGCTAAAGGAATGCCCTGAAGGATTAAGCTGTGCTACTGTCCACCTTTAAGGTTTTTAGATGAACTCCAGCGATTTTCAGAGTACAGCCTCTGGATGTAGGTAAAAGCAAGATGAACTCACACATTTTTGGTTCCTCAGCACAGCTCTTTGTCATCTGATTTAATCTGGGAAGGCTGCTGCTGCACCATCCTCATTTTGGTGGATAGAGGGGATCCGGCTGAGAAAAATGTAACCATTTTTTCAGCAAGTCAGATTTTTTACTGGTAATTTCCACCTTTCTCCGGTTCGGCTCCCAGGGGATTCACAAAGGGGTTTGTCATCTCTCCAGGTCATTCAGCACTCTGGAATGTGCTGTAAAATTATTTGCCCTGAGCAGCATTACAGGAAAGGCATCCATCAGTTAACTCCATCATCAGCTTTCTCTTCTGAGGGATGTGTTGCTGATGATGAGTCATAAAGACATTGATTTTAACATTTGCTTTGAATCATAATTGCATTCGTAAGATTACATAGTGGCTCTCAGGGATCTACTGAGTTTTTATATCTATGGTCAATGCCTATTCTTCTCAGTTAAGTACTATATAATGCATAGGATGACTGGACAATTTTTTATTTTTATACACATTGCTTTTGGAAAATGATGTCTTACATCTGAAAAAATTACGTTAATATGAAAAAAAAGCGCTTTTTTCCCCAATGATAGTCTTTGTTTCAAAAATTCAGTATAATGGTTCAGCAGGGTGAAACAGTGTATTGTAATTGAAGGTTAATATCCATGTGGAGTTAATATCAGAGGGGTCCCCATCATGATTTGAGATTCCAGCGTTCTAAGCTGCTATAAATCTAAACCAATGGTTAGAAGCATAAAACTAAAACAGCGTACTTGGGAATGAAAATGGGGTGCAAGGTCTAGTCACCAGGAACATGGAATGACAGCCCTGTCTTACAGTCTATACTGCTGTGCACTCATTTTTTTAGATAAATTCTTCATGGCTGTTCTAAAAGGTGATTGTTATTGTTATTGTTATTATTATTATTACTACCATTACTACCATTATCTCCCACTTTGTATTCCCAGATGGAACTCTTCTTAAAATTTCCTTTCACTTTATTCTGCTCTTTTGGTCTTTACCTACAGAAGGCTTGGGCAGCAGGCAACACCCCATGAACCTCTCTGAAAGCCCCTCAGCAGCAGCTGGCTCCCCCAGTTTGGAGGCAGTGTTTTTTTTCAGGCATCTCCCTGATGCTGAGCCATTCATGGAGAGAAGCCAAGCTGTTTGGAGGAACACACCAATGCCCCCATTTTACTCTCTTTGATGAGGATTTCGTGTTCTAGGTGAGAACGCTGGATGGGCACTGACACACCCTCTGGTAAACAAAATGCACTCTTCACTTGTGTGATTTGTCTTTAGTGATCATGATGCCCCCAAGGCACTTTCCACCTTGGTGCTCTGGTCAAGGAAATAAAGCACTGTCACTTTACAGAACAGACACTAAGAAATCTCCCTTGCCACTCTTACATTCAGCCACTTCCCCATTAATTTGCTGAGTCAAAATAATAAAATAAAAATCCCAAGGCATTAGTGAGGGCAGCAAGAGACAGGGGAGAACTTGATCCCTTTTAAAACCTGATAGGGTCTGGTCCCTGGCTTGTGCACTTACTGCTCCCTGCCTCTCCTTTCCATGTTTCTTTTCCCAAGTACTTTGCATAATAAACTGGTGAGAGGGAGGAGCCAAGATCTTCCCTCTTTAAAAGCAGACAACAGGATTACAAAATGTCATGGTCAAATCTAAATTTTAAAAAAATGGACAAACCACATGGAAATCCTGTCTCTCCATGTCACAGCCCTTAACAGTACTTTGAATATGATCAAAGTTGTTCCTTGAAACCTACATGAAACAGGATATTTTTTTGTTCAACTGGCCTATGTCTCACAGTATCCTGCTGGACTCTTATGGAAAATTTCCAACCCTGGTGGGCAAGAGCCCCACAGGGCTGCCTTTCATTCAGGCAGATGAGGAAAGGGGTGAAAGACAGGTTATAGTAAAGGTGCCTGAACCTGCTGCTCTGTTTGGGCTGCAAGGATTCTTGGTTTGTGGTTCTAGAGCTATTAAGACTGCAAGTGCTAAACAAATGCCAAGTATGGTATTGCTGGAGCTAAAAAAGAAGGCAATCTTTCCTTATCTTACAGCTGTGAGGTCAAGGTAAATGTGACTGTTCAGAAACACTGCAGTTCTCAAGCCCCTGGGGGATTTTAATGTGTTTTATAAACTTGTTTCCAAACCAAGCTATTAGGAAAACAAGATATTTCTCCATAAAGCCTTTATTTTTCTCTCTTTAGGGACAGTACTGCCTGCCTTACAGTGCTTTAACTCAATCAGAATCATCATTTTTATAAACAGACCATTTTTCATGACTTGCTTGATCAACTTGGGAAGGCAGCTTTTCAGAAGTTATAGTCATACACAGGAAAAAATCCCCCATCTTACTCGGTCTGTTGCAACCAGAGATGTAATAGAAGCCGTGTCCTTTCTCTGAAGGTAATACATGAGGAAAAACACAGACACATGCACTTGTTTTCCTTTCACACTCAGCTGCAGTTATGCAATATTACAAAGGGAAAGGAACAAGCTCTTTCACAATTAGATTGCAGAGGCAAACCTTTTTATTTTGGTTTTTTCTGTACAGAAGTTTTTGGTGGGAGATGTCAATATTTACCCAGGGCTTCACCTGTATCAGGAGGAGATTTCAGGCTGGTGGCTTTTGAATATTTAAGTTGGGATGAAGGACACACAGCCCAAATGACCCTGGAGAGCTGTGGCAGCGCTGGCAGCCAACTGGTTGCTCAACAGTGGATCAGCTCTGCTGAGACTAAAATGTTTATTTACATTGGAGATTTTGATTGCCCACATTTGTCTTTATATCCACGAGGTGGACTGTGTACATCAAGGGGATTTGGTTTGCTTTTTGCCCCAGCACAGGAGTGTCAAAAGGTTGACCCCTGGGGCACACACATGAAGGGCTCACTCTAAATGAACAGGAGAGGAGCCTCTCTGCTGACTCTGCCCAGGGGCTGGGAGTCAGCCAGAAACCTCAGGACACTTCTGAGTGTTCCAGGACTGCAGAGTGATTCCAGGCACTCTCACTGGCCTCATCAATGCCATGATTTCTCACACTCATCCCCCCATCCACAAGTGAGAGCCTCCCTCCTCCATTTCCCCTCCCTCCTCACACACGTACTCTAACATGTAAAATATTCAGCAAAATAAAGATTTCATGCAGAATCTGATAAAAACCCAAAGTTATTCTGAGTCACGGTGGTCCCAAAGCAGTGCTGTCAAACTGGGAGTGTAGAGAGCAATCCAAAGAGACTGCTGTTACAGAGAAAATGTGGTGCCACACACCCCACGAAAAGCAAATATGTATAATGGGAAATATCCACTTATCTGAGAATTAGTACTACTCAAACATGCCTTTTGTGTCAGGAGAGAGAGGCAAGGTCTGCAGATTTAGCTGCTCACAGAATACCTCCAGCAGGTGTGTTCCACTCCATAGGAATGGACTTTGCACCACAGCATTGATCTAATTCCAGCCCAGCTCACAGGAATGGAGGGTTTTGGTTGTCTCTGAAACGTCTCTTGACCACTCTCTACAGACCTTTCTGGTGGAAAACTCAGCTTCCTCATGAGAGTTGAAACTTTTACATAGTTTGATTGAGAAAAAGGACACACACGTGTAGTTTCTTCCCCTTTGTAAGTATCTGTAGCTCGGACAGCTGGGGAGGTAGTTAGATTGTTCCAAGTTTGAAGTCTATGAATAAAATGCTAAAATGCAACCAATAGTTTTAAAAAGTTACTGGTTTTGGCTGAGCCCTTACTGAGTGTCTACACTGGACTGTCCTTTACAGGTGCTGGTGCAAGTAACATTTTTTAATAAAGACTTTTTTTTTTTCAGTGCAGTGTTATCACTGTTAACAAACAATTCTAATCAATGTTCTGCATGATTTTCTCAGAGAAAGCATTAATTGGGGGGGGGGTAGTAGTGGTGGCATTTGCATCAGAAAGGAGCAATAACAAGTAAAACACCTCTTTATTTCTATAAACGAGACAAAATGAATAAAGACAGAGGAGACATTAGCAAAGAATGAATAGGAAAGAAATGGGCTGAATGAGTTGGGTATGAACATTGAACATTTACCCAGCTGAACATTGGGTATGGTTGTTGTTCTCAAAGTAAAAGTCAGCTATCTCAAGAACAGTGCACATTACTCAAATTCCACCAACAGGACTGAGGACTTCTCTGGAAAGTTACTGCTGATGTGAACAAAGGTAAAATACTGTTAGTTCCTTATTACAGACTGTAAACCAGTGGTGTGCCAGTAGTAGTGAACATTGAGTCAGAAGATTATCTTGGGATGCAAATTAACAAGTCCACTGGGAAGAAACTTGTGAGGCAGAGAGGGGTTTGTGTTTCCCAGTACTGCTCAGGGTGCAGCAGCCACCCGACAACAGCTTGTCCAGGCTGGCATGTTTTATGTCTCTGTGAGGCTCAGTTTACCCCAGGAGAACTAAATGACCCATTCAAGGTTGCTCAAGCAGCGTATGAATATCTGGTTCTGAATAGCTGAAAGCCTCCCTGTCTGTGGGCCAACTTCCTTAACTACAAAACTGTCCTCCCTGTTTGCCTTGTTTTAAAGAGAATCCTTGACCACAGCTGTCCTCTCCTCTCCTCTCCCGTGTCATCAGCCCAGCCTACTGAATCCCTGTTGGCAGCAAACACTTGATCACATTTATCACATTATGGTATTTTTGCCTCCTCGGCCAAACTCTTCAAACTGCTCGGCTTGCAACAGAGCCACAACAGAACAACCTCTGCTGCCATTGCTGCTCCTGTTCCTCGCTTTCCGAGGTGCAGATGGAAATCTGACCTTCACCTTGGAGTGATTTCCCATTCATCATCAAGACGAATAGCTGTCGATCCTCCCCGTGCTGCTTGAGGCGGTGCCTGGCGAGCGACTGGCGGTGAATTCCTCCCAGCTGCACCCGCAGGGCTGCTGCTCTGCCGCCTCTGCACCGGGTGAATAGCGCTCATAATCCGAGACTTAACGTCAAATATTTTCTGCAAGGGAAATAAAAATGTCAACAGGAAGTGAAATGTGACCTGATTAACAGTTAGACCTCTGACTCTGCTTCATTTTTGACTGATGTGGTGTTTTACAAGGATAATAATACCACCGATTCCTCCTAATTGATGGACCCTGATGGAAATATAAATTAAGCAATTAATACAATTCTCTGAGACTCATAAAAATAAACTGTACGTAGAGATAGTCATATTTATTTTTTAAATTACTTTAAAAACATGTGTCATACAAAGCATTACAACATTTTCTCCTAGGGAAAGCCAAGGCAAGTTTGACCTCCTTAAGAGCCAGAATGTTCCAGAGGTGGCAATGCAAATGATCGGCCACAGACCCGGGCAGTTTATGATAACCCAAGCTGCCTTCTGTCTCGGGAGTTCTGCAAGCCCTGATTTTCATGTGTTTTGTTTAAAACAAAACTAACAAAAAATAATTACTGTTTAACATTTAGAATCACGCCCGGAGGCCCCATTCAGGATCGGGAGCCCTTTGTGCCAGCTAAGAGCACAGCAAACACAGTGGGAGAAACACACTCTGCAGTAAATGGCTTGTGATCCGATTCCTGGTGCTTTTAATCGTTTCTTCCATGGGAGGTGGTTTTAATAGTGAATAGCAGGCCAGTGTGACCTTGAGAGATGCCAGCTTGAAACCAATGGGGGTTTTCAGGAGAGAGCAGGAATTCTGGGAAAGCAAAAATTTAGAGATTTGCAATACCCAAGTGATATGAAACAATATTTACAAATGTTTACAAACAGGCTGCTGTTGGATTCAATCCCGTTTGCATCCCTCCATGCTTGCACTAATGGGCTTTCTGTGACTGATATATTCTCCATGTTTCTCATTTGACTTCTGGTTCCTGAGCAGTCAGAGTTCATACTCAAAAGCTTTCCTCTGCCACCATGAAAGCTCCGCAGTTGTGTTAATAGAGGCTGGGATTCTCTTGTAATGTCTTCAGGTGTAAAGAAAACAGCTTGTTCACCCAGAGGCGCTCAGTGCTTGCTGTTTAATTCCCTTTGAAAAGTTACTCCCTGACACCGGGAGCAGAAGCCACACCACAAATTACAGGCAGTGAATAAAGCAGGATTGTCGCACATGCGGTCTGCTCCCTGCCTTTGAAATTTGAGAGCTGAGTAATTCGGAAAAGGGACTTGACTTCTTTTAAAATCAAAGTGAGGTAGATGCCTGTTTTTTGACTGTGATTTGAAACCTCTGCAGCAGACATTCCTGCGAGCTGGGAACTCGCTGCGGGTGCCAGGGGAAGAGTAAACCCCAGGGCAGCCCTGCCCTGCCATCCTGCCCGTACAGAGGTGCGCAAAAGCGGGTGAAAATGTGTGATGGAGGGGGTGTAGAGATGCACAGGCAGCCACGGTGCATCTGCACTTAAAAATGACAGGTCCTGCGAGAGACAGGCCGGGTATCTGCCGTGCGGGGGGAGCAGAGCCTGTCCCGGGAGCAGGGAGCTGCTGGGTCCATGGCTCTGCGTGCCTCCACGGCAGCCCTGCAGGCAGGCTGGCCGTGCCGGGAAAGGAGCAGCAGCAGCCACTCATCCCACAGCTGCGAGAAGGAGGAGAGGGCAGCACACCCACCTCTGCCTCCACGAGTCACCGCGGAGGTACCCAGGCTCAGGGGACACAGCCCCTGCTGCTGAGCCTCCTCTCTGAGCAGAGGAAACGCCTTAATGAGCCCGACGGCTGCTCTGTCTCCAGGGAAAGGACTGGGAGCATGACTGGGAGCGAAACTGGGAGGGAGCCAGACTGGGAGCCACCCAGCTGGGCTGATGCTCAGGCACCGTGTGGCTTCTGTGCAAGAGCTGAGTCAGGAAAGCAGCTCTGAGGAAGCAGTGACAGCATCCCTCTCCTTCTGACAGCCTGCACAGGAGCTGTTGGGATCCTGGACTGACCCCGGCAGCAGCAGCAGCAGCGCTAAAACAGCCCTCACTTATTTCTCAAGGATAGTTAGCACAACACAAGTTGTTTTGATTGTACAGTGTAACCTGCGAGTGCCACCGGGTTTATAGTCTACACTGACATTTCCGTTTATCTTTCTGTCCTCCATCTGCCTCGTTTTTATTTGGACAGATTGGACAGCCTGACGTCATGTAAAATAAGCTGGATAACTACCTCCCTCGCCTCACCATTACTCGTAGCCAGCTGCTCTCACTGGCCAGCCAGTGTTTTTAACCAGCCACTGGGGCAGAGGAGGAGTTTAACTGGGTAAAGGACATGTAAGGATGTGGCTGCCAAGGTGGACTGCACTGCAGGAGGTGCTGAAAGGCAGTGATGTCTCCATATTTTCACTGAGAATTGTCCTGGTTAGGTGAACAGAATCACACAATCACAGAATCCTTAAGGCTGGAAAAGACCTCCAAGATCATCGAGTCCAGCCTTTGACTGGCCACCACCTTGTCAACCCATGGCACTTGCTGAGTGCCACATCCAGTCGTTTCCTGAACACCTCCAGGGATGATGATTCTACCACCTCCCCAGGCAACCTATTCCAATGCTTAAAAAATCTTTCCATAAAGAAATTCTTCCTGATGTCCAACCTGAACCTGCCCTGGTGCAACTCAAGGCCACATCTGTAACATTGCATGGGGATGTTGTGGCTAAAGTGCAGGACCCAGCACTTGGCCTTGTTGACCCTCCTGCCACTGGCCTTGTCCCACTGATCCAGATCCCTCTGCAGAGCCTTCCTGCCCTCCAGCAGATCCCCACTGCCACTCAAGGTGGTGTCAGCTGCAAACAGGGCATCAGTTCTGTGCTCCTGACACCAGGGGGAACAGAAAGCAGCACGGTTTATCAGAGCACACAACCAGGTGTTAGGAATGTTTGATAAGCCCATCTCATCCCCTTCAGGTGANTCCCTCTGCAGAGCCTTCCTGCCCTCCAGCAGATCCCCACTGCCACTCAAGGTGGTGTCAGCTGCAAACAGGGCATCAGTTCTGTGCTCCTGACACCAGGGGGAACAGAAAGCAGCACGGTTTATCAGAGCACACAACCAGGTGTAGGAATGTTTGATAAGCCCAGCTCATCCCCTTCAGGCACCTGGCACCTCCCCTCCAGGAATGGCTTTACCACTACCCCGAGCACGTGCCCAGGCACCCAGGCCCAGAAGGATTTGGGCTGTGATTACACAGCAACCCACAGGGTTTTTACAGTGGGTACAGCAGGACATTGGTAGGGCTGTACCCACCACTTTCCATTTCCAGACCTAGTCTGGGGCCCTTGCAGCACTCCCACATCAAAGTGCATTTCACACAACTGCAGCCCATGCCTGCCTTCCCAACATGCAGACACCATTAATTTCTCCTGTCAAAGTTGGTTTAATTTTTTCTCAAGTTCTATTTCAAGGACATTCCTTTGTCTTCCGTCCAGTTTCAATGGTATATTGCTAAACTTGAAGGTAAACAGTGCACCTGGGCTTTCACAATTCTTTTGTATCTATTGCTCACTTATATCCAAAACCAACAGAGTGATGAGAGATGCAGACATGCAGATTTTATGCTTGGGGATAGATGGAAAGGGCTGGGAGAAGACCACAGAAATAGAGAACAGATAAACAAATGCCCAGTTTTCATTTTACAAAAAGAAAAAATTAAGACAGACAAGTCACATACTTAGAAATTAGATATATAAAATGTCATTGCACATGCATCCTTAAATTGGCCATTTTGTGCTTGTACAGTTCTTACACACACATGCTTTAATTATAACTTACAACTATCAAAGCAAAACAAGACACCTTTCATGAGTCCTCACTCTGCCTCTGTAATTTTCCAATATAACTGAAACTGAACCTGGACGAAGAGATGTGACCCAAATAGGTCTCCTTGGGCCAAATTCTGCAGCAGCCAAGATGTGAGGTGCAGCATCAGCCCACCCTAGTGTGAGTTCTGGCTTTGCCTGCACACATGCATTGCCAAGGAAGTGGCTGGGTCTAACTCATACACAAAATAAAACACAGAAGAAATAAATGTGCTTTTCAGGGGAGTGTGTGAATGATGTTGTGGGAGTGACTGAATTCACGTACATTTCTTTTCTGTGAAACTTTGCCCACTCATCTTGGTGACAAATGATAATAATTCCAAAATCCTCAGATTAATTCCATCTCCTAGCACAAGGATAAAGGATCTCAGTGAGAACTCTGCTGCCAGACTGCCTGGGCATGGCAGGGGCTACTTGCTCAGCGTTCTGAGCCATGCCTCCCCCTTGCAGCTGAGGCAGCACTGGCAGCACTGCTGCCTTTTTGGCATCGTTCACTCAAAAGGCAGAGAGACCACTGCTATCAGATTATGGTAGAGGGGGCAGAGCTCCTCTTTTGTGCCTGTAGGGAGGAGAGGTAGAGGGAGAGGCTGGCTCTGCTCTTTTTCTCCCACAGCTGGAGCTGGAGGGGTGTTAAATGGCTCTGCAGAGAGCAGTCAGTCACTGTCCGTGGGATCCAACAGGAAACCCAGGTTTGTGCTGCTGCTCCCCCAGGTGTGCTGGGCTCTCCAGGATGCTGTGTAAATATTGATTAGACAGAGTGGCGTTGACCCAGAGACCGCTGGGGGTTGGAATAGGTGACCTTTAAGGTCCCTCCCAACCCAAACTATTCTATCAGTAAACGTCACAGATATTTTTGTGGGTATATTGGATTGCAGGCTGAGAGAGCCTCTCTCCTACTCGGCAGCATTTTTCAGAGCAAAACTCTTCCACACACCACTGCTGCTGCTGCAGTGCTAAAATGCTGCTTATAAGGCAATGCAAAATATCCCAACTCGAGTCCTGTTACCTCTGAGCTACAGCCTACAGCAGAGGATTGGTCACTCCCCCACGCCTTCTTTTTTTTCTGGGAGATAGGTCAGGCAGGGGGTGTCAAAAAACTTCAGCTGTTTTCAAACAAGGGGTCACAGCATGGCAAAGGCTGAGAAACCACGAGGTCATCTTTTTGGAGGGCAATTAGCAGCTAAAGGAAGCTATGCCAGGGTATGGATAGACTGTCTGCCCAGACAGCCCTTCCTGGGGTGGTGACATGCTGCAATGAGGCCCAGGGAGACATCCTCACTCCTCACAGACACTGTCCCCTCTCTGAATGCTGCTAAATCAGCCTGTCTGCAGTGACAACCCCAGGGAATTACATATCCATCCCAAAGTATCCCACTTAGGAAGGGCAGGTAGGGGGAAACACCTGCAAGATGAAACAGAGAAGCCAAAAACCTCAGGGCAGGAGATTCCTTTGCTTCCCACTGCAGAAAAGTGACTGCACTCAGTCAGCCCCTACCAGTGTTTGCCTTGGATGCCTTGGCCCCCCAGGACCTGACAAGAAGGTCTGGAAAGCAGGGGGCTGAGTCCCCTTGCTCTTGAACTACACACCAGAGCAGCTGTCACTGGTGTTTAGAAAGTCTAAACACAGCTCAGATATTCCCAGCTGGACTGGCTTTGGCTAGGACAGAGTTAAATTTCTTCACAGCACTGTGCTGTTTCGGGTTTGTGATGTTAAACAGTGTTGATAACACACTGATGTTTTTGTTATTGCTGAGCAGCTTCCACAGAGTCAAGGCCTTTTCTGCTTCTCACCCCCCAGCAGCGAGAGGCTGGGGCTGCACACGGAGCTGGGAGGGTTCACAGCTGGGACAGCTGACCCCGGCTGACCCAGGGGTTATCCCACACCACATGGCATCAGCAGCAGCAGGCAGAGCTGCGGGAAGAAGGAAAAAGGGGATGCTTGAGTGATGCTGTTTCTCCCAAGCCACTGTTGGGTGTGATGGAGCACAGCTCTCCTGGGGATGGCTGAACACCCATCTGCAGGTGGGGAGTGGATTCCTTGCTTTGCTTTGCTGGCATGTGCAGCTTTTTCTTTACCTATTAAACCGACTTTAGCTCAACCCACAGTTTTTTACACTTTGACACTCCTGATTCTCCCCTATGCCACCTGTGAGTGGGGACGAGCAAGTGGCTGTGTGGGGCTGGGCTGCCCACCAGGCTAAACCACGACAGCAGCATTTTTATTTTAGGCCCTGTCCAAGTTTACTTGAAGCCATCAATCTCTTGATTGGGTCATCTCTGGGTCAGGCCCCGTAGTTCTCCTTAGGGTTCCACGATTGCAGCAGTGAGGATGGCCATTGGAATGTGCCACCCTCACCAGCAACCCCCTGGTCGGCTGGGAGAATCCACACGGACTACAGGAGGGCAAAGGAGCAGGCTTCCCAGTTCCTGTGTCCTTCTGTCTTGGTGTTCAGGGTGCATAAATTAGCCTGAAGGGAGAAATTCTGTGGACATTGAGACTTTGGACTAACATTGTTACCATGAATTACAGCTCACCAGCACAGAAGAGGATTTTTGCCATGGAATTAAAGTTTGCTAATTATTCCTGCACTGCCCAGAGGACAACCTTTTGCATAAATATGACTCACTTTTCCTAGCCATGTTAGGAAATATTCCTGACCTGGCAATATTTATCATCTTCAGAAAGTCTGTATCTGCTTGATCATGATGTTCTTTATTTGCATTTGGCTAGGGCAAAAATCAATGACAATGAAACAACTCTAGAAAAATCCCTGGGGTAGTTTTCTAATGGTACATGAGGAGTCTAATTATGATTCATTGCTAGTGGTATGTAACTGTATTCTAGAGGGTTAACATAGACAGTGTGTAGAGTTTCTTTCTTCAGCAGAAAGTGGCAGATCCCAGTGGCCTTACTTGCCCTCCTAAATAATAAATCATTTTTATGAATGATTCCAAGAGAAGCTACCTGCCTTGCTGAAGTTATTCTGGTGCAGCTGTTGGGAATAGCTTTGGTGTCAGGGACTCAGGATGTGATGGCTGGAATGCTGCTGCTTGAGATATTTAGTCAGGCAGGTTGCAAGCAAGTCAGGACTAATTCCTGATTTTTTTTTATTTATTAAGGGTTTTTTTATTTATTAGGAGAGGTAGAACACAATAACAACTTTGGGGCATTTTTAAATTAAACAACAAGGGTGAAAAAGAAAACCAAAGTGAATGTAAGTGATTGATGCTGCTTATTTGCTCGTACGTTGCCAGGGAGCTCCAAGGAGAGCAGGGAACAACCAATAGCAGGCAGTGGGGGTAGAGGAGGAGGCCTTTTTAATTATATCACATCATTTTTCCCAGTAATATTATGTTATCTCACACAGGATCTTAAGCAAACATTTTGGAAACACAGCATGTTACATTTTTGCATGCTCAGCTCTGGTTAACCACTGACTTCACGCTTAGGTTCCTGCTTAGATAGGCTGTGTTATCACCCTTACACTGTTGGGCAGTTAATAGTCTGGGAGAGATAGGAAATTGGAGAGGACCTGCGAGAAGGAGTTCAGCATCCAAAGGATCCCACACTTAAAGCCATGTCCACGTGCCTGCAGCAGGATGAGCAGAGCAGTGGCCAGCACAGAGAGCACAAGTCACTTTGTCACCGCAGAGATGTCCCCTCCCCAGGGGACTGGAAGGGCCACACCGTGTGCAGCAAATCAGGCAGAGGTGGAGAGTGGCCAGGTGAGATCTCTGGGTGGTGCACCAAACCTGCACTGCTTGTGCTAGAAACTGTTTTTTCTCCTCTGTTCCTGAAAAAGTGGAGCAGTTGTTAAACAAAACAAACCAGAAAAAGGCAGCGAGATCCCTGATCCATCAGTGAAGCAACAGACTGCCAGGTTAGTCTGGGTGTTCGGTGTCCCTCATGGTGCTTTCCTTTGCTGCAGCAAAATCTTTCTCAAGAAAGATGGAAGAAGGGAAATCCTTCCTCCTGGCCCTGCCGGGGCTGGAAGTTGCCTGCCGTGTAACACAATGGTTCTCCAGGCTGTGCACCATGACATGGCCCTCACTGTGGGGGCACTGTCCAGGCCAGTGGACGTGCAGCCTCCTGCTGCTTAGGCATCTTCTTTTCCCCCCTGAGCACAGGTTTCAGCACCTCCAGGGATCTCCTCTCCCAGGCCCAGGGTATCTCCATGTTTGGGTATCTCCATCCTGGCAGGATAAAGGCCTGGCTGGGGATACAGCTCTGTCAAAGCAATGAGAGGTTGTGGGGAACAACAGATCTTACGGGAGATATTGAGAGATAAATCCTGCAATTAAGATTCTGTGGAGAGAGATGTGATTAATCCCTGGAGATTGCATCCACAGGAGCATTCCAGGGTACGGCACAGAACATCCCAGCCTTCGCAGAGGTCCAAGCTTTGTGCCAGCCCAGAGCGTGTCATTGTCACCACCAGTCAGCACACCCTGGTTTCCCTTCTGTTCAGAAACTGGCACTGTGGAGAGGAGGTGGCAGGGGAGGTGTGGGATCAGAATGTGGTGGAGCAAATCTGGAGCTGGCAACAGGGAACTGCCAACAAATTTGGAAATAAAGACCCAGTTTAGAAACTGGGGCTCACTGGAATTGCGTTGGTATCAGCTTAAACAATCAAGGCAGTGAGGATCCACAGCAAGCCTTAAGAAAAGACTGGACACAACTCATTCCAGGAGAACTGTCTGTCCCTATGGAAGACCCCACACATCTCAGTGAAGCATCAGGATGGTGCTGTGCAGGGCAGGGAGTTTGACTCCACAATCCTTGTGCGTCCCTCCCCCTCAGCAGATTCTGTGGTTCTGTGATTCTCTCATGCAAGGTCTGTGGCTGCAGAGGAGCCACAGCGACACCACCTCACAAGTGACCTTCCCTGGGTGGCAGGAGGAAGGCAGTGGGAACAGCTTCATTGCCCTCTCCTGTCCTACCCAGCCTCTGCTGGGGGAGGCTCGGTTACTGCAACCTCCACCCCGGGAGCTGCAGGTCACTCGGGTGGCTGATGTGTGCAGCCACCCCGTGTGGCTTTGGGGCCACCACCCTGAGGAAAGCAGGAGCAAGCCCACCTCGTGGATATGCCTGTGGGTCACTCCATCTAGAGACACGAATGATTTTCACCCAGCCCTACATGCAAAGCCTGAAGAAGATGTCTGTGATAAAAAGAGGGCGGTTGGGGTCCCAGCTCTTTCTTTATTCCTTTTTTCTACTTGTTTGTGAAGGAGTGATGCATCTTTCTTCTCGCAGTCAGATCCAGGGGCCTTCTTTCCCCTCTGTTCTCAGTGATATGCCATTTTCCTTTATCACATTCCCAAAAGATTTAGAGGAGGAAAAAACATCTTTTCCTGCACAGCATGTTGACACACTGCCAAGATACTGCTAGGGCCATAAATAAGTGCAGAAATAAGCTTGATATGTAAGACCTGAGACCCTACCTTTATAGCTCCAGCTTTCCATGAGTGTCTCCCGAGCCAGAAGGTGTGATAGGATATCAAACTCTACTAAAAGGTTATTATTCAAAAAGCAAAAAGAAAGCCATACAGGTCTGATGAGGAAGATGTGTATTTTACCCCAGAGCACTGGAGAAAAGAAAAATAAAGGGGTTAAAAAGGAGTTTTGTTATAATAAAAGGAGTTAAAAAATATTAAAATGGAGACTGACTGGCAAAGTTGGGGTGAGGAGAAGTCCCCATATTTCCTGTGTGGGTTTATGTCTGTAGAGTCTGTTTTGCAGTGATTGATATAACAAACAAGGGACTCACAAAAAGGCTCCTAATGCTCACTGATCAGAAGTATAATGACGTGTAGGCTGCAGCTGTTCCAGTGGATTTCTAAACAGCAGGCTCTTGTTGAATGAGCCCCATGATTATTTATCTCCATCATGGGCTCTTTATTCCAAGGTATTTGTTGTCTTCCCTGCATTTTGCCCGTCTGTCCTTATGCACAGAAAGCTCCGATAATGGATATTCTTTATTAGCCTCCTCTTCCTTTTCCTGCCTCTGCAAACACAATGCATCCCCGAATCATCCTGTTACAAAAGGGAAGGCGCTGCCAGTGTTTTAACAAGGGCCTCCCACAGCATTCCCCCCATTAGCCTCATAAACACAGGGCAGCGCAGGAGCACGTGCTGCAGAGAGAAGGGTCAGGAGACTATTTATTCTCCCCATTTAAACAAAAATGCTTTCTCCCGAGCAAGGGGAGAAGCAAACAAATAAATTAAGCGGTGCCTTGATGAAAGCCCTTAAACTGTGTCCTTGGGAAATGTACTGAGTGTGGGGATGGTGCAGGGCAGTGTTTAACTTGGCTGATTTGAAATGGTCTGTGAATAAGCGGAGGCATTGCAGGGGCACCGAGTGCATTCTGCCTTTTGGTTTGTGTTTCTTTTAATATCTTGTGCCTGGTGCAATCTGCTCTGTTTCAAGGTAAAGTGCTCCTTCCTTGGGTTGCTTTCTGACAGCGCTGTGAGCCCGAGTCACAGGACTGGGGCAGGGAGAGGGAAGGACCAGAGGTGTGGCTGTGCTTGCCACAGACCTGCTACATCCTGCAGGAATGCAGTTTTCCTATCTGCCAGATAAGGATGATATTTATGCACCCACCTCACAGCTAATGGATTACTGCTTGAAATGACAAACATTTTTACTGTTTTCTTGAGACACGCTGCAGGCAGGCACGGCTGAGCAGAGTCTTCTCAAACAGGAAGCCATCGCCCCAGTCCCTTGGTTTATCACTGCTGTAAACCTGCACACATGGTCCAGTTTCAGGCTGGAAATTGTACTTGGGAATTCACTGGCTGAAAGCAGAACATAGTTAAAGGAAAAGCTCTTTGGATAGTGTGAACTGGCATACAGCATCCCTGATGTCAGCAGGGTTATGCTGATTTATATCCAGCAGTGATATGGCTCTATGTGTCCATATTTTCAACATTTTAATATGAAAAGACATGTTTCTATTATTGTATTTAATTTTCAGCTGGTTCTTTTTCTCCCTTTTTTTCTCCTGGGATGACATCATTGGAAGCCTGTTAGTATCACTTCTCTCCCTGTCACTCACTGTACCAACAAGTATTTTATCTCCATACGAGAGAACTGTAACTAAAAAAGGCTGTAAACTACCAAGGCTCTTTGATTATCATTTTCATGCAAGGTCAGCAGAAAGAGCATGCCTGGTATTTTTAAGAGAGTTTTAAAGATTATTTTACATTTTTTTCTATTTATGTAAACACAGAAATGAAAGGCTGACGCTTTGACACATTCCTGCCCTTCTTCCCCAACATACTCTTCTTCCTGGAAACCAGTGTTACACAGGCTGTACAGAGGAGGGCACCAAGCCTGTGCATTCCTTGAATGGTTTGTCTTCACTTTAAAGTGGTGGTGAGTGACAGCAAACCAAAACCCAATGCACAAATGGAGTCTCCAAGCCAATCTCAGCGTGGGTGGGGGCTCCTCCAGCCATGCAACTCTGGATGAATGAAACACACTATTATAAAAGGTGGGCAGCCTGCAATCAAAGGCTTGCAGAGGGTTGCTGTAACAGAAGGCAGAGCAGCGTGCTGTCCCCTGGTCTCAGGTGCTGGAGGCACAGCCACAAGGTTGTGTTCTTTCACAGGTTGTCTGGGATGAGAAGTAGAGGCAGAATGGGACGCCTCTGGTTTGGGGGTTTTTGACATTCCCAGGCAACTGCTTACTCAGAGAGCCAAGAGGCTAAGCCTGTGACAAAATGCAGCAGCTGAATGGCCCTGACAGATGGAGGCAGCACCTAAAGGGCAGCAGACAACTCCAAACTGACAGTGTGGGAGCTTTGGCTCACTAGCAGCCCCTTGCCTCTGGGGGGAAGGTTGTATCACGTCCAAGGAGAGGTCAGCAGAGACTGTGCCGTGGATGGGAACCTTGGAGAAGACAGACATGACTTCTGCCGTGCAGCAGGAGGCTTCTGCAGCTCATTCTTCACCTCAAATGCTTCAGAGGAATCAGTGATGATTGTGCACCTCCTGTGCTCTGCAGATGTTGAGGTCTCCTTTAACCCTGGGTCTTGTTCTCCTACAAGAACCTCTTCTTAAGAGATATGGAGCATTCACTCATCTTCCACGGCTGCACGGGCCCCAGGAGGCAGGGAGCTCCTCACACACATCCTGACTATGCTCTTGTGACAAACCAGGTAGAGCCCAGGAAGAAGCCAAGACTTGCCAGGAGTCAGGGATGAAGCTTGGTGTGCAGTGGAAGCCTTGGCTCTTTGTCTGGGGAGGGAGCCTGCCAGGGTTCCAAACAGGTATTTCAGAGCTGGCTGAGCTGCAGCCACTGGAACAAGGGTATGTAGGGACCTGCAGGGTGGGGACAGCAGAAAGTCAGGCTCCTACAGTTGTATTGAATGCATTAGGGCCAAGTTTTCTCCATCAAGTGCTGAGACTGCATCGTGTTTATTATTAGACACCGCAGTTTCTGTTGTTGAGAACAGTTGCATATATCAATACTCAGAGGAACTGGGCAACATCACGTGCCCACGGCTTTTTATAGTACCCAGAGTTCAAAAAAAGCACAGGGTGCTTTTAGGCAGATTGCAACATTTTTGTCTCACACAGCTGATGGGCTGTCGCTCTACATCCATTCATTTTCTTCTTAAAAGGTCATGTTTAATTTTCCAAATGAGCTCCCCCCACCAGCACGGGTTGCTCATCTCTAGACAATGCCTTTTCTCTCTCCAAGGCAAGACATCGCTGTATTTTTCCTCTGCTACTATGCTGAAAGGGTGCTCGTGCTTACAAGGCTTGTGTGCAGTGAGGGAGAAAAAACATCTGCCACCAGTGACTTCCTAGACATGGTATATTTACAAACCTTGTTAGTTGCCATGAATACGTCATGCCTGGCTGACGCCCCTATGGGCGAAGCAAAATTGTGTGAAGGGTATTCTCTTTTCTACTCCCCCGGGGAAAAAGGCCTTGTTCTGCAGAGGTAGCACAGGGGTGTGAGAGCCCCAGGGGATGGGGAAGAACATCCTGCAATTCACTTAAAACCAAAGCCAACTGGCCATCTTTGAAAGTTCTGTCACAGGTAGGTAATTGCAGCGTCTCTCCTGAGTCCTACGGCAGCATGGAGCCTGACACATGCCAGTTTTGGTCTGAGGTCCCACCTAAACAATGTGGTTCCAGAGGAAAGGTATCAAACATCTCCTGTGGTAGAGCTGGGCACCTGCTAGTCTTCTCCCACAGAAGTGATGATCTGATGTCACCATTGCTGTTAGCCTGAGGAGTTCCTCTCCAGTGTTATCTTCTGAAACTCTGTCACTCTGAGAGGCTCTGAGGGTTTGCACCCATACTGCTTCAAAATCCCAAACACCAGTTAATGATAGGTATAGAAGGTAAGTGTCTCTCATAAGTATTCTTATGACTTCTAAAAAGGTGTGCTCTTTTTCCCCAAAGCCTCCTTTCAACAGGATCCTTTTTCATGAGCTCCTCTTTCTCTGTTTCCAGGAGCAATGTTCTTCATTTCCTTTAGCCCACTAACACCTCCTTGACAACATCTTTTGTTATCATTCATGTCATACATTGCAGTCCAAAACTCTGCTCCTCTTGTGGCTTGGTTCTGAGGGCTTCACAGAGAAGGAGCTGAGCCTCAGGGTCTCTGCAACACTGGTTATTTTCCAACCATGCAGTAGATACCCTCAGAAGTTCCTGTAAGCAATAGTTAAACCCGATGTAGTAACTCTGACTTGGTCCAAGTGAAACAGATACCCTGAACATGACAAACCTGTGTGTGGCAGTACTCAGAGGGCTGGAATCCCTCTTCCATGCCAGCACCTATTTCTGTAAGAAGACCTTTTATCCTGATTCAACTTCCTCAGCATGTAGCAGAAGAATTTCAAAGTGCTAAGGATTATTTCCATTGGCTAAATAATACTCCCAACAAGACCCAAACAGTGAAATTTGGGATTCACCCAGATACAAAGCTAACTAAAGAATCACCCCATTGCTTTTTGTTGAGCTTTAAAATAAATTCGTGCTATGCCAGTTTTTTCATGTACATCTGACTGTTCCTCTAGCATCTTTTCATAAACAATTGCCTCCCACTTCAAAAGAAACACCTTACTGCTGCCTCCTTGCTTTTATAATGCAACAGAAACAAGAGCCATTTGTAAAGAATATTGTCATGGTCCTAAAGCTGTACAGGTGGAGTAGCAGACCGCTGCCTTCAGCTTGCCTACAACAGCACTTCAGTGATATTGTCTTGTATTTTTCCCCCTTGAGCTGTGGAGCCAACCTCGGTGTGCCCTCCTGGATGTGCAGGCTGCTCTTTGTTGGGCACATCTCCTGAATGTCAATGGCCCAATCACGGCACTTCAGAATCCATCGGTCCTTTTGGGGGCATCTGCACACGGAGAGGTGCTTTGTGATCTCCGCCACCCCAAACCCGAGCTCCTTTTCCCTCTCGTGCTTGAACTGAGGTCAGCAAACTCTGTCACCAGCTGAAGAGTGCTGGGTCAGGGACTGCTGCGTGTGGGCTCTGACTCTGCCTGCAGCCTGCAGCTCCTGTGCTCACAGGCACAGCAAGCTGCACAAATGCACTTCCCCATCCTCCTGCCTTTTAAAGGCACGCTGGGGAGCTGGCAGCCACAGCTCAGACTAAAGCAAATGTAGGAAAATTGGAGTGCATTATAGGCTCAGTCCTGCAAAGTAGGAGCTCACTCAGTAATGCCGTGTTCCCAATATCCAGTTCCCAAGTCCTTGTGCAGTTTAGCGTTAGAGCTGAAATGTCTCACTTAAATAAAATGCACTTTTCAGGGGTTGTAAGGATCACGTTTGGGAAATGTGGAAGTGCAAAGTGGCAGAGGGCAAACAAAAGGCACAGAGCCAGGACTGAGATAAGGGATGGGACTAAAACAGCAGTACCAGCAGGTGAAAGGCCATGGTATAATACAGCAGGTACAGAAGGCACCCTGGTGCAGCTCAGGGGGAAAGGACCCTACCAGACAGAGACTGAAACACTGAAAAGCAGCTGTTGGTGGCCAGAAGAGAAGATAAATCTGGAAGCGGCATGAACCAGTTTGTTATCTGGCTGAAGCAGTCAGGCAGCACTCCCTGATAGACAAATTCAGGAAGCAATGACATTAAATAGATGTAAACAAGCTGTCTCTGCAGTAAAATTTTGTTACTAACCAATTAAATTTCATCTTCAACTCTTAGCTGGCGGCCCTGGCTCACAGCCCCTTCGCTCTTATTGTTTCACAGAGATAAAACATGTTGTATACCATTTCCATCAAAATCAGGAGATGGATGGAAAGCCCTTCCCTTCTCTAATGAGGCTGAAAGACTCCTTACCCTACATATCAGAGAAGCCTGTCACATTTGCATTAATTGATGCTGCGAGTTTTAGGGTTGCTCAGAAAGTGTTCAGGGCCAGAGAAGGAAGGGGAGGCCCATGAAAACGTGGTTAAAGTGGATCAGACTGTGCCTTAGTGAGGCCTGCAATTTCCCAATCAAGTGTTCCTTCCTAATTTTCAGCATCCACACCTCACCGAACAGTGCTGTGTGGGGAGCCAGAGGCCTTCTGGTTTCATCCTCCAAGTAGACTATTTTTATTAATGCCAAGGAAAAAGCCCACAGAGCAGAAATGTGCTGCTGTTACAGCCATCACCTGCCTCATTCTGCCAATGATTTTGTCCAGGCAAGAGTTTTTGTAACTGTAAATGACAACGGAGCTTATAATTCTTACGTTTCAGCTTATACCTCTTCAGTCCTTTCAATGTTCTTGGAGCTAATGATTTCAGCACAACTTTCATTTCACATCACCCTCACCATTTACTGAAATGGATCTGTCCTGGGGACAGTTTCTTCTTTTTATAGCAGCTTTTACTTCTGGATGGAGCTCTTCATTTCCAGGCATGGGCTGGATAGTTGCATAATGACTGACAGTAAAGTTGAGGGAAAGGAAAAAAATAAGCCATCATTTTGAGAAACCAGAAACTTCTGAAACAGTGCAAAGCTCAAGCTGTTTTTCTTGGTGAGCCAAATGACGACGGCCTCTGTGAACAGCAAACATCTGTAAGCAGGGGGTGATTCCTGGCTGGGACTGAGCCTGGTGTGACCTACGTCTCTCCAGATACCTGCTGCACCCTGCAAAATGCTGCCTTTGAAACGCAGCCACGAGCAGTACGACACAGCAGCGAGCTTCTCCTTCTTGACAGCAAAGCGTTCAAAGCCAGACCCTGAGCAGAGCATTCCCTGGTCAGTGGGACACAGTGCTCTCCCAGGCCCTGCTCTGGAACGGCATTTACAGCGGAGCAGGCAAGGGAGGACGGGGAGGGGGAGACTCCTCATCCCAGCATTAATCACAGTAATAAAGCTGCCGGGGACGCTCCGGGCTGGCACTGCTTGTGAAGGCAGCGAGGGCTGTGTGGCTGCGCTGCGGCCCTCAGACCCTCGCCAGAGTCTCCTGGTGGTCCTGGCCACACAAAATGAAGCAGATCTGGGGTGAGAGGAGCTGAGAGCTGTTGGGGGACGAGCAGGGGGTCCTGTCAGGGCTGCAGAGGCTGTGCCTCAGGCCCCAGTTCGCTCCTTGCTCCGTGCCCAGCTGGTGATGGATGGAGCCCCAGAGGCCATGTCCAGCCCCACGCTGCTGCAAAGCTTGTGAGAGTCAGGAGGGAAGGGAATGGCCATGACTCTTCCACAGTGGGGGCCGTGTGACTCCCCCAGCAAGGGGGACAGCTGTGGCAGCCTGAGGGGTGGCTGCAGGTAGCCCTTCCCCGCCTTTTGGATGTGGGTTGCTGCCGTGCGCTTCCCCCGAAATGAATTCACCTTGGCCATTCATCATCACCACAGGCAATCTAATTACAGGCCTGTCTGGAGAGGAGAGGCTCATTTATAATAGAGACTTTGTTATGAGGGTGTAATACCTCCAACTACATTTTTGCAACATTTTTTAAAGGAAAATTAATTAATTGTCTGGTGCGTTTTAAAATAACCAGCCTCCTGAGGTTGGCGCAGCGGCACCTCTGGTGGTGTTCCCTCCCCACCCAGCCCACCTGCTGTGTGACGGTGAAATACTAACATTATTTTGGCAGAGGAATAGTCTCAGAGGCTGTTGTTTATTTTCCACAGCAGAGGAATATCTCAGGATGCAGCCTGCACCTCTGCCCTGTGGGACTGTCTCTAATTGCACGCGGCGCTCTGCAGAAGCATTCAAAATGCACAGTTCAGAAAACAGAATTGAACATGGGGAGGGGTGCACCCACATCCAGCATGTGCCCAGATTGGTCTTTAAAAGAGAGGAATGTGAGAATATGGTTCCCTGAGAAGCACAAAAACGGATTGAGGACTAAGGCAGCTAATCTCCTACTGACATGCACACAGCACAGCCACCAGCGAATTGGCGTGAGAGCTGAGGAGCTGGGCCGGCTCGTTCAGCTCCTGCCAGCCTTGCTCACATCAGGTTTTGTTCTTTGAGCCATCTCGATGGTGGGACAGCTCAGGTGGGTACTGCTCAGGAGCAGTTTCAGACCAGCTGCAGGATGGCAGAAGGCAGAGAAAAGGTGTGTGTCCCTGTCACTGCCAAGGAGGAGGCGTTGCAGAACGCATGGCATGCACCTCAGCAGCTGAAAAGCCTGCAGCAGATTGCAGCACCTCGTGATGCGAGGCAGGTTCTGTTCTGAGCTGCTGCTCTTGCTCAGGGTAGACCATCCTAGGTCACTCAAAAAAAAAAAAAAAAAGGGGTAAAAGCAGTGGATGGATGGCCTTAACCTGTCTCCATTTTTTTGTTATCTCCAGGGCTTGCTAGATAGTCATATCTCTTCCAACCACGCTTCTTCATGCGGAGAGACCGAGCATTAGATGAGGCTTTGATGCAAAGAAGCAATCGCAAAAATGATGAGTCAGATCCCCAGGCATCGTGAGAGAGGAATAAACTGCAGATGCATCTGGGATGAGAGATACTCCAGAAGCTCAGGAAGGGATCAGCTGAGTTTCGAAGGGATCAACTGAGTTTGAAGTGAATGGTAGAAAGTAGGATGTGGAAGAAAGAGAAAGTTTTTGCACAAAAGAAGGGAACTATATCGGAAGAAGATACTGGTGAATGGTTTGCTATTTTTCCTGGACAGGAGAGAAGAAATGGACACCTGAAATTCAAAGCAGGTAAGAAGGGAAGGTTTTTGGAGGAAAAAATTAAGGACATGGCAGAGATGGTTGGACATCTTCTGAAATCTTCCTCATTAGCTTGTATCTGTTGGTGGAGTGCTAAAAAAGCAATGGAGCCTGGATAGTGCCCATTAGGAATGGGACTTGCAGGAGAGAGAAAATTTTGGATGTTTTTCCAGGTGCAGCCTTCCTATGAGTAGGATGATGCACAAAATACATGCCGTGTTAAGGTTGGACACATCTTCTTACTTGTACTACACCAAGAGATCTCTGTTACCCTCATGCTCTCTCAGGTAATGCTTTTAAGGCTAATCTGATGTTTGGATTTGGACAGAGGCTCCTGTTCTAATTGCTTGGAAGAATAAATCACAGGACACTTAAAACCCATGGTCAGTGAGAACAACGGGTTTTGTGAGTGTTTTGCCATGTGCTGCTCTAAATTCTACCCAAAACCAAATGTACACAGAGAGTCTCTGTGCAGAGCAACCTGTCCTTGTAGGTGCATGGACAAGTGCTGGCAATCCCGGGGTTCCTATTCCCAAGCTCCACACTGACCAGCACAGGCCAGCTGGGGCTGGAGGCAGAGCAACCTCCTGAGTGTGATTCCAGGTCTGAGCTAAAAACCAGGTCAGCATCGATCCCAAGAGGTCTGCCTCCAGTACACCTTATGCCCACACACTCAATTCAATTCCAAGGCAGGCAGATGTCTTTTCAGCTTGGAGGCCTGCATCCCTTTGAGGACAGGGAATAAGTGCACAGCTGGGAATGGGTGGAGAACAAGAAGGACTGCAGTGAAGAGATTAGAGTGTCAGCCCAGCTAAGACATGCCTTCATCTCTGCAGGATTTTTTACTTGCCTGCCTAATGGTTCTTACTTCACAGAGTTTTCCTTCCACATTCTTGTCTGTATCTTTGCAGTACTAACCATAGAATGCTGCATGCTTTAACCCGTGGTTTTGCTATTTTGATGTTGAGCTACATGTCTGGTTAATTAGGTATTCATGCAGTGATAAACACTCATTTCTTATACACATTATGCAGAACCTTGCGTGTTTTCCTGCTTTTTCTTTTATTTCTTTTGTAGCGTTTAAAGAAGGACATGATAGATTTGAAAGAGGAAGAAGAAAGATGTTTATGAAAGGATCCTGCAGAAGCAGTAAAAATGTAAAGCGTAGTCCTCATAAAACTGGAGGCCAGCCCAGAGCTTGGACCTCTAGACCTTTTGCTAAGGTCTAGTGAAAATGTCATGGAGGTGCACTGGCTTTCAAAACCAGGCTTATGGGATAATTTTATGCAGGTCACTTCAGCAGGCACCTGTGCACTTGCTCCACTGCAGTTCCAGGTCTGCCAAACCCACCAGGTGCTGTGTTCTTGTCTGTATGGCAATGGTGGCAACCCCCAAGAAACGTGGGATCTCCTCCAGGTATATGGGGAACATCATATATTTGGGGTTTTGGAAAAATTTGGACAACACTTATTGATAATTGAATTTATTAATCTGGAACATAGTCTGCAGGTAGTCTGCTGTTTGTATATGCCTGGGCATAGCTGGGCAGTTAAGCTGGACCACTCTTGGTGGCTTCCTGCTTGCCATTCATTCAGAGTTGACTCTGCAGACATTGTTGGTACTGCAGCAGTTGGGTTCTTTGTTGCTTGGTGGAAATCTAAAGCTCAGCTGGTCTGACTTTACAAATCCCCAATTTTGGCCACCTTCATATGCGTGTTTTCATTCCTGCCACATGGATTATGTCAGTATTTTAATGGCACAGCCTTTGGACTTGATGTCAGTCTCATGTTTTCAGCTATCCATTGACAGTGTCTTCAATGAAGTAACAGACCTGTAATAATATAAACATGGAATGAGCAAAGGAAAGTCAATCCCACAGTTTTTAGTGGGAAAAAAGTACTCCTGAACTGGACAAAACTTGAGTCTTAATCCAGAAACTTACTGTTGTCATGCTTTATTTGATCTGTTTGGAGTGCTTTTATGAGGGAAATTCACAGGCACACACATGCTTACACACACAAAACAGCTATGTTAATGGGTTTGTGTGATAAAAAATTGATTCAATTGAAAAAAATGTAATGTTACCGATTATTACTATATAACATGTAATACAGCCTAAAGCTGTATGCTATGCCAAATGAAAGAACTTGTCAGCAGTAGTTTGAAAAAGTATATGCTGTGCATGGCATTGTTTGTTGGGTTTTTCTGCACCAAACAAAGGGTACTGTGTCAAAATGCAGTGCTCTGTACATAGGTAACTTTACAGTCATTTACATTAAAATTATAGACTTTGCAAATCTATCTGCTGGTCAAATCCTGCTCTTGTTTACACTCTATATTCAAGTAAGCAATTTCACACTATACACATTAATGCAAAATTCAGTGCTGCACGTACTGTACGCCTGAAAAGAAAGAAGAGGGAAAATGAAAAGAAGGTCAGAAAGCTCTTTCAATTTAGATTTTGAGATTGTGTGGTACATGCATTTCTTTCTAAAACCATCATAAGAAAGCAGGGAAACAACTATTGAACCAACCCTGATTTCCAGCCCTATTTCAGCTTGAAAACCTTCCTCTGCCCTTTAGGTCCTTCTCACCCTATATGCCTGGCAGCCCAAAGATTAACCAGCACCTGGAAGGTTGCCAGTATTGCCAGGTGCATTTTTTATTACAAGCTTTGCAATAGGTGCTGTGCTTCTTACAGCTCCAGCTTCTGGATTCATGTGCTTCCTTCGGCTTTCAGGGTAAAGCTTTAATATGAAGCTTCAGAGATTGTAACCAACTCAAAATGTTGAGGGAAACTTCTTGTCACCACTCCAGTGTGGGAGGTTTGATGGTAAATCCCAGAAGCTGTGGGCGGTCTGCCTATGTTATCATCCTCTCACATCTCTGGGAAGAACACCCACTAGCACCTCAAATGCCATCATGGTGTGATGGGTGCTACTGAGGGTGCTCTGCTTGATGTCCCTTCCATCCAGCTCTCTCTCAAGGCATGTCTAATCCTTTGGTCCTCACATTCCTTCCCTTTAGTTCACTTCTCTCCCCCATAATCAGTTCTTTTTCTCCTTTTCTTTCTTTCTCCTTTAGCCCTTCCTCTTCTCAGGGGCCTTTGAGATGTTGTAAGGCAAAACCTGTTCCTAAAAGAAGAACTGCAAAAAGGAGTGGCTGGCTTTTAAGAGCAGAAGCCTGATCAGTGTCAGCAAACACTGAAGCTGCACAGTTGTAGTGCCCACTTTGTGCTCCTACTGTCTTGTGCTTCATAGCACGCCCAGGCAGTTGGATGAAGAAGACAGGAAAACGTTTCTTTTTCACTGAAGCTGGATTTTTCCTTCCAGGTGATGTAAAACTGCCCCATGGCACTTTGTATTGTGACCTGACAGGTGCCAGGGGAGTAAAAGGCAGCAGAGACTGAATGCTTCAAACCGAGGGGAGCTTGGCAATGTTCAGTGGAAGAAGCAGAAATGTGGGTTCGAGACTTCACCCTGAGAAGTCAAGCTCCACTTGATTTCAGAATTCAGCTTCAGAATGCATTAATTTTTACATTAATTTCCAGGAAATTAGACTGTGCTTTACAATTTCAGAGTTACACAGCCTTTAGTTCTGGAGCCTCCAAGAGGCCACATAATAATTGGTATGAATCCTTTCATCCATCACGGAGATGACGTGTCAGGTGTTTGGAAGCACAGAACGGTGCTACACCACAGTTGTGGAGAGGCAGTGAAAAATGACGAGCTCTGTGGAAGCTGCAAGAAGGAATTCGGGAGACTGGAAGGGTTTTCTCAGTGGGGAGTTGGCTGGGGCACGTGCACAGTCTGTGAGAAATGCACTGGTATCTTCCATCAGCAGAAGCAGCTGCAGTGTCTCTGTCAGACAATAAGGAGAGCAGTTCTCCTTTCCTCTTCCAAGGGAAAACATTGTCCACCAAATACTTCTCACAGTTCCTGAGCACTTAGGATGGGTCTCTAATCGAGCCTTCACAAAGCCCAGAAGTTCCCAGGTGGTCCTTGGGGGATCCTGGGTTTACACTGAGCTGTACCAGCTCTGCTTGTGGCCCGACACATCTTCCCTTGTTTATTTCCAGCTGGTCTCCTTTGATTTTTCATCGTTATTGCTGTGGATAGTCAAGTAGTGAACACAATGTCAGAGGAGTCCTTACAGCTGCTTACTGGAGGAAGAGAACAGCACATCTCTTTTAACAGCAGGAGAGAAAACATGGAGCCATTCAGGGCGACTGAGAGTGGAACCAGAGTTTCACTGACATCAATCCAGGAATAAAAAATAAGCACCTGCTTTAGTTTTAACTGCCACAGCTGAATTTTTAGATTAGAATGTATGAGAGCTATCGTAATCCCTGGTAGGCTGATGACTTCAGTTGTGTGGGATTCTTCTCTGACTTGACACAGATGAGCAGGGAAGAGTTGGTGCTACAGAAGCAGACGAAGAATTCGAGTCAAGGGGCAGCTACCAGGGAAGTTCTCAGGTGCAGAAGAAGGCAAAGATTTGCCTCACAGGGCATTGTTGTGGGAAGCTTTTAGCAGAGCAGATTGAATAAAAAGAATCAGTGGAGGGTTCTTCTCTTTGTAAAAGTGTTTTTGTCAAAAAGCAATTATTTTTTGGAAATGTACCAAAATTTAAAATGGGAAAATGAGAAACAATCGTCTTTTGACTTTCTCATTTCACTGTGATAATGTCAAACTGTTTCATTTATTGCAAGTCAAAACATTTCATTCTGATTTCCTCATTTAGAACTGGATTCTTCTTTTGCAACATTTAATAGTGTATTTACATATTTCTGTCTATATATTCCATGTTTATATTGCTTCAGTGTTACAGAAGTACAGAATTTCTGGTTCTGCAGAAATTTTTTTTCTGATTTGAAGTGAGTTTGCTTTAAAAACAATGATGTTCCCCACCCACCCTACCCCCAAAAACATGCATGCAGATTTTTGTGTCACCTCTGCTTCTAATGAGAATCAATTTTTCTCTTAATTTTGAGTGCACAGCAAAACCTTCTGAGGCCAAGGTGGTTTTATTTTGGACCAGCCCCTGTTCTGAGCTCAGGTTTTGATTCAGAGGACTTAGAGTGACCAAGTAGTAGTAACCAATCCCTGAATAATACCTGTCTTCCTAATGCATTTTAAAGTAATTCAAGTTACTTTCAGCGACTTTCCATACTGTCTTTAGGAGTCCTTCATCTCAGATGCTGATGGTGCCACTCTCAGTTCCACCATGCAGCCAAGCCACAAACCCTGGGGAGATGTATCCCACAGAAAGAGCAGCTGTCCAGAAAGTCCCCAATTACCCTTCTCACTCTTTCAGCACTGTTTCCTTCTTCCACATTAGGCCAGCGTGTTGTGCACATGCTTCTTTTCAAGCTTGCACTGCTTTTCTTTGGATTTTCTGCACCGTTGTCTTGTTTTGGGTTGGCATTTTAAATGTAACTCTGAACAGTCACATCAGGAGGAATTAAACAGCAATGAGAAACCAACACTTTTTAGGAAATAGCTAGTTGTGAATAGCAGCTCTTGTGTATTGCTTTAAAATCCTGCAGCATCAGTCTGCAGTTAAGGAAAGAACAAAAAGAGATCCCAGAGAGTGAGATGTTCTTGCCAAGAGGGTACGTGTGTGCACAGGGGGTGAGTGCTAATTGTCCCCTCTCTTCCCCTTGTGTCCAAGCCAACCTGGCAGGGAAATCCAGTGGGATTTAGTGGACATGTAAACCAGAAAGGCAAGATGAGCAGTGCCTATCCCAGTCTAATGTTTTCTCTCCCTCACTGGGGCCTTGAGAGGTTGCTGCTGCATTGGTGGAGGATGACTGAAATGTGCATTCACAGCAGCAAAAGTCAGCTTTAAAAAATTTCCCAGGTGAGTGTCAGGGAGCTGCTAATCAAATTGAGGGTTGATTGCAAAACTAAAAATGAAGCAAACACTTTGCATAATTTGTTAGACTGCTGCTGTGTGTGCATGTGTGGGTTTATAGACTCTTCCTCAAGCATTGTGAATTGAATTAATCATGGAAAGAGAAGCATTCCGTGTTCATATTCTTGGTGCAGCTCCAGAGATGTTTTGTATGTTCTGCATTGGAGTTAGGGCTGGGTTAGAAAATAAGGGAGAGACCAGGCCTTGTTCTCCACTTGCTGCATTTCTGGGCAAGATTTAATGGCAGTTCAATGTATTTTGCATGACTTCAGAAATTTTAGACAGCTTTCCACATTTACTGTGTAGAAATGGAAAGAGCTGTTTTATCTCAGCTTGTAGGAATTCTTAAGTTAAGTTAGTCTGTGCCTACATGAGTAAGCACAGCTATTGAAATAAAGCACAGGAAATCCCAGATCCAGTTACAACACCCGAAAAATGCAGCCTTAATGCATCTGAGAAGTCCCCAGAAATTTCCAGTTCTCAACAAGCATCAGCCTGCCCCCCGAAGCCAGGCTTACTTACCTCAGCCCACAGTCTGGTCCATGGATTAAATACATGCCCTTTCTCTCACTAAGACTTCACTAATTCCCCAGCCCTACCTAAGCCTACAGAAGTTTTGTCTCATTTACACTGGTTTGATTTGGATGAGCTAAGATTAAGAAAGGGATTGCCATAGTAAAAGAGTTGACCAGCCCTCAGATTCCTTTCAGTTGACTGCAAGTAGACTGAGCCCTTTCTCCCTATGAAGGCTTTATGACATAAATATCTTCTGGGCAGTGCAGATGGACTGCTCCGTTCAAGCCAGCCCTCTTTTGTTCTGTGAGATGAAACAAAGTGACCACAGCTTATTTGACTAGCTCTAGATTCATTGCTTTGACATGTTTTCTCAGTAAAACCAAGCCTAACCAATGCCAGTCACCCAGAGCATTGGACTGGACCCATCGCTTTTAATTCTTTTCTTTCTTTGAAGAATGATGGAGCTTCTAAAAGGTTCCTTAAGGCCACCTCATTTTCCCTCCCATCCTAATCCTGTGCTTCAGGATATCACTGCCAGTCCCTGGGTGTTGTCAGGCTGTTGTGCAGAGCTCACTGCCATGCCCAGGTCCTTTTCCCCAGATTTGTGTTGTCTCACAAAGCAGCATGTGGAGATGCTTAGGCAATATGAAAGGAAGGGGTTTGTAGCTGTCATGGTGAAGGGAAATGCACTGCAAAACACGAGTTGAAATCTCAGTGCAGCTCTTCCTCAGTGACTGATATCTTAACCTTGAAATATCTACCCTGTCTGATAGAAAAGGGTGAATAGGGAAAAATGAGGGAAATGGTATGAACCCACTATTACCTGTAACCCTCCTAAATGATCGGTGCACATCCTCATGTGAGACAATCAGTGTGCTGACGGGTCCACTGATTTGTAGTCCCTTGCAAGCAAAGACACAGGAATATCTTCCTCCTCCTGCAGGAAAGGCTGTCTGCAGCTGGTCAGGGGCTCAGGGAGGCCAGGCAAGCAGCAAGGTGCCCTGGGAAACAGCCAGGAATGGAAAGGAGCAGGGAGAGATCTCAAAATCCCACCCAGCCTACAGGTTCCCTGCTGAGCTGGTGCAAAAGGAAGGAAAAACATGGTATTGACCCTCAAAAGCTGCTTCCTTGCTTTCTGTGCCTGCCCTCATCAGCTGCCAGAGGTATCTGGAACAGCACATCCAGGTGCTTTCCATCAAATTGTCATTCCCTCCTTGCTCAACCACCTTTGCTGTTCCTGACCCAGTCCTCTGCTCCAGGCAGTGCTCTCTGCTGCTTCTTTTTTGCCCCTCTCAGTCTCTCATCAAGGTGTAAATAGCCCTTCCCCTACATGTGAATTGTGAATCTGCAGGGCTCTGCTATTCTCCTGCAGAGCTAAAAATCTTCTGCAGCAAAGCAGCTGCTCTGCAGAATTTATCTGACTAAAAGATGAGACTTCCTGAAATGCATCGAAGGGCTGGATCCTCCTGGCTGGCATAAATCCTCATTTACAACATAGATCACAGCTACAGCCAACATGTAAATCACAATGCTCCCTCCTGACTTGAAAATCTATGAATCTATGAAAATTGGCATAATTGCATTGATTTCAGGAGGGCTCCTGTGATTTACACCGGCTGGGGACGCGGCCCGGCGTACGCCCATCCTGTTAGAACAAATTAGGATTCTCTCTGTGGCGCAGCAGTTCAGCATCCAGGCAGGCTGGGTCAGCCACAGCTCCTCCCAGAGCCCACAGAGGAGCGGGGCTCAGCTCTCCCTGAGCTCCGGGCATGTGGTTTGCTCCCTGTTAGGCTGGGTTTGAAAAATACTGTTGCCCAGTAAAGTGCTGCAGTGAAATGTAGCCGTTCACTTTGACCAAGGAAAACCTGTGGGGGTTTTCAGAAGCTAGCCAGTGTTTCAGGAAATGCTTTTGCAGAATGCATCCAGCACTTCTGCCCTGAGACCTCTCTGAAGCCCTCAGTGCCAGGTTTCTGGGCATAGCAAAGGATGCAAGCAGAGTACCATCAAATCATATTAACAGCCAGTGAGTCTTTCCCTTGTGCAGTGAAGGGATCTTGCTCTCTGCCTTCTGCAAAATCAGAAGAAAGTGAATAAATAGCAAATGGGAAATACAAAGGAGAATTTCAAACAGGTCATTTTGTTCTCCATGCAAGTTTACTTTTAATTTGGTTTACATGGGATTATTTTACAGTAGAATGGCAATTCACCTTAAAGTCTCTGGAATAAGAATCAAAGTCATTAGTTTTACAAAGCATTTATTAAAGCCTTAGTTGACAGTGAAAGTTCTATTTAAGGCTGCCCTCACACTTGACTTACAATGGTTTGTTTCCATTGCTTACAATTTTCTGAAAAAATTACACCTCTGGATTTAATTTGCAATGCCTGGCCTTTGCTCAGTAATAAAGTTTGTTGTTTTGGATAGAAACCTATTGATCAAGTGTCTAAGAAAAAGCAGAAAATGAACTTTTTATTAACTCATTATATTAGGATTCTTATGCATAGGATTTAATGCCAACAGAACCTGCAAAGTTAAAAATATGTAGTTTGCTTAATTCTCGCCCGGGACTGGAGTCAAGGTCAATTGATTTTGGACATGTTCAGTGAACAGTTTCAGCTGTGCTTAGAGTCATGAGAGTGCAGGTCACAACAAATAAATATTGACAGCTCTGTGAAAGCACAGAATGTGGCCAAATTCTTCTTTTGACTACACAGTTGTATCTCTCTGGGGATACTGACATTGCTTTTGCATACTTTCATAATCCAGGCTTAGGAGGACTTTCAGGTTTGGATTTTGTTTTAAATTATCTGGTTATGGCGCTGTGATGGATGTTTAATTTCCCTAAAGACCTGGGTAAATAATAGATCTCATTTCGGTGGCCAACCCGAAACGTGCGGCTTCTGCAGAGCAAACAGTGGAACCACAGTGTTTTGCCCAGCTCTGTTGCAACAGCCACTTCCAGGCTAAAGTCCTGAGATGGTGTCAGGGACAGGAGTCTGCACTGGTTTCAGTCACCAGCAAGTGAAAGAGGTGGATGCACTGCACACAGGGTGAGCACCCTCCCCTTCACTGCTTCTCCCAAATGCTGCTCTCTGTTGGGGAGGGGGAGTTTGGTAATCCCCCTCCTGAGTCCCCTGGGCCGTACCGTGCCCACCAGGGATGTTCTCCCTGTGCTGGGCTGCCTCTCACTTCAGCCACTGCAACAGAAGACAGGCCTGTGCTCTAAACTGTCCCCTAAAAAATGGACTTGCTTACACACTTTGCAGCCTCATCTTGTATTTATTCTGAATGGAAACTCAGCCTGGACACATTTGGTATGAAAGCTGCCCCTGATTGCAGGTTTTATTGGCACTTGCCGCAGCTGGCTTCGACACAAGTTTCTGTGAGATAGGTGTGGCCCCGAACCTCCATCCCACTCATGCCAGACCTGTCCTGGCTTGCTTGCATGGGGAAAAGAGCTCAAAAACCTTTTGTGGGAAGGATCTCCCGACATAGCTACAAATAGGAAAGAGGGTGCCTTCTGAGGCACAAGCACACTCTCTGTCCTCTTTTTAACCTAGTGGTTAAAAGGATTACTATGCTTCCTCCCCACCTCATTGCCAGGGAAACCCTTTTCCTCTGGCAAATGCCTCTCTGATGTTGAAACTCTGTGTAACATCCCTGCCTTGTCAGAAAACCTGGGTTTGGTGGTTTTTTTATGGCTGGCTTGTCTGGGAGGGTGGTGACTCAAATTATCCTCACGTGTATGAGTGAAAAGAGTGCCTGGCATTTGCCGCTGGCTGCAGTGGCCCTGTGGCTTGACTTCCACCCTCCCAGGGAGCTGGACCCACCTAAGAGACAAGCAGGGCAGGTCCCTGGCTGCCTCACGAGTTTCTTTGCCAGCTGGCAGGAAGGTGGGCTGGTGCCTGACACTGAGGCAGGTTGTTCTGTTCCTGCTTAGTGGATGTTTCCATTGCAGTGTGAAGCGAAGCAAAATATAGAAGCTGGCTGAGACTGTGTTGTGAGGAAATCCTCTGATCTTGCTTGCTCTGCTCAGTGTTTAGCCTTTTATCAGGACATGAGCTCATTGCTGTTTCAGGCTAAAGACAGAGCTTTGTATGGATTCTTTGCTTTCACTCTTGAAATTCTCTGTTTGACTTGCAGCTTGTGTCAGAAAGGGCCTGATCACAAAAAAAAAAAATGTTAATGCTTTTACCAGGAAAGTTAGCAGGCACTCACACGTCACTCTTCCAAGGGATACAGGTGTGTAAGTAGAGAAAAGTCACACATCTCTCTTTGAATCGGGTTCTCAGAGCATCCATGGAGATACTAATTATCTTCTGCTGAAGATCCCCAATTTCTTTTATGTCACCGAGAGCTGTAGTTGCCTGGCAATACCCTGTAACATCCAAGTGCCTCGGAGGACTGGATGTAAACTGCAACATCGGCGCATTGTAAATGGAGGCAGGTGTATTTCAAGATTTTTACAGAGGAAAAGGTGCACAGAAAAGTTTAAACAGACAACTGAAATGAGTTCATTTTATTCACATGATATTATATTCCTTGTGATAACCAACTTCTCCTTTTATTAAATAAACTCCAGCAAAACCTTCCCCAGCTTTTGTCTGATGTTTTTTCCATTGCTGATCTTTGTGTCATACTCGTGATTCTGTTGCTGCTGGAATTTACACACGGGGATGTCTGACTGGGATATCCAGAGCCTTGTCAGAATATGCAGAATATGAAGGACATGGCCAGGGGTATCAGCCTGCCTTGGTGCTGTCTGGGCCACCTTGCGGGGTGTCACAAGGCTCCTGACGTGTGAGTGTGAGCTGACACGCTCTGTGGCAGTGCCCGCGGGCTGTGTGAGCTGATGGGCAGCTCACCAGCAGGGTGGCCAGTTCAAGTTGTGGCCATGTCTCTTTCCCCTAGACAAGCTTGTCAGGAGCTCATTTAAAGGAGTCCAGAAGTGCTGGGGATAGATTCAGCCCCAGCTTCCAGATCTGGCACGCTGTGGCAGCTCCAGCATGACGTCTGGTGTGCTGCAGAAGCAGCACCCGCCCTGCTCGGTGCATTTTCCCTCGGCATAACCAAGCACAGTTGCCTTCACCTGGCTGCCTAGGTCCTGATTCCGGGCTGTACTGCACAGCCAGATCAGGTCCTCAGAAGACTTCTGTAACAGAAGGTTCAGACTCCACTGGTCACAGAACTATTCAGAGCATTTAAGCTACAATTTATGGCTGAAATCCAGGCTCAGCAGCGGGCGGCCGCACGCGTTAGCGCCTGCCTCAGTGTGGGAGCTCTCTATTGCAGAAGCAAGAGAAAACTTCTGAAAAAGCTGGCAGAGTGGTGGCTTTGTTTTGTTTTCTGTTCTGTTTGGTATTTCATCTAACTGTCAGGAGAGTTGTGGGTTTGTTTCCGTGAGAGGCTTTGTCTTCATAATGCCTCTGAACACAGGACAGCAGGTGAAGGCTGTCTGCAGTGTGGCTGGGAGGTGCACGTTTCAGGCAGCTCAGTTTCTCTCTTAGCAGAGATAGGAGTGAGTTTTAATCAAGCACTGCTTTAATCAACACCTGCTTAGCTCCAAGGTGAAGCCTGTTTGTTTGTTTTATAAACTAATTCAGCGATGACTGGTTCAAACTTTGCTTTTAAGTTCATGGGGATGTAAAATGGTTGTGCTGTGGACAGCTGACCCTATTTAAGTGGGTTTTTTGCTCAGGTTGCAGCTCCTCGTAGTCTGGAGTAACAGCTTTCCAGAATATATCTGATGAAATTATCTCAATCTGTTTCCTAAGGGAACTGGGTTTTTTAACCGAATTTTTCTTATTGCTTTTAGCAGACTTAAGTGGTGCCTATATTAGGACAATAAGCTGCCATATCCCAGTCGATTCCAAGTGGAAAAAGGAGCCTGATGCTGCCTCTAGCTGCCCACCTGAAGATTCACCATCATGTGCATATTCCATGGCTGAATGAAGAACACCTTGGCACGTTGGCAAAGGTGGTGCTGGGGAAGGACAGGCTATTGCATTCTGAATCGAGAAAAGCATAACATAAAGGAGGATGTGCTAATTTTTTCTGTCATATCTTTGAACATCACAGTCAGCACTCGCTTCCCTGCATTCCCCTTCTTTCCCTTAATATCAGAGTGGCCCTCGAGAAGATGTTGTGCTCTGTGCCTCTGGGTGGTGTTTGGTACAAGCTGAAGAAAATTAAACTCCCATGGCAGTATAATTCAATGTCCTGTCATTGCACAGCTCTGTGGATGGATACTGGGCTTCAGCCATTCCCTCCGGTGTGGCCACTCCGTCATTCCTGCCATTTCCTCTTGCAGAGACCTAAAGCATGAAGGCTGTTGGTTAATAAGCAGGTAATTTAGACATTAAGAGAAGTTTAGGAGGGGCATGCCAGGGGGCTGGGGACTCTAGGCTGAAACTTCACAGCCATAGATTAAAGATCATAAGGTTATTGTACTTTTCTAGTTGTAACTAATTACTTGTTTAATTTCTACCTTCTAATTTATGTCCTTTTGTGTTTTAGGTATGTGTCATATACGTGTCTAATGCAATTTACTGCAATATATTTATCACATTATGGAAGAGTGTTATCTTCATCAATTACAAGCAAGAAAGGCTCCTAGAATTAATAAGGGGATAAAAGCTAAATTTGTATTTCAGCGGACTCTTGAAGGCTTATCTCCATGGGAAAGCTGTATGTAAATCTGCAGTGTTTCATCTGGCTTATGTTAAGTCCTACGTTTGGATTTCAGTTCTATGGTAAGTGCAAAGTATCTCTCCACAATAAAAGGGGAGTAAACTGCCTTGGAGTTAATGAAGGTGTGCAAGATCAGTCACAAACTAGCTAATATTCTCTATGTCCTGCTCCATCTTGTCTTGCAGCACCATATGCATATTTTTCAGCTAATATTTTTCTTTATAATCTGACTACTGGTTAAATTAGGATAGCTGTAGTGTTTAAAAATAGGTGGTGTAGTGAAAAAAGCATTGTAGTGCTGCTTTACGTTGTGTGCCTGTTGCAAACCTTCTCAGTGCTTATCCTCCCCTGTTCCTGACAAGTGACCTGTCCTGTCTAGTCAGAGCAAACACTGATTGCAAAATTCTCTAGCACTTAGACCTACTGAAGCCTCCCTGTCAGGTGTACAACTGGCTGTGGTGTCTGATTCTTGATCCTTCTTGCTGTTCACACTGCCTGGTCTGAAGTGACCAGCCCACTCTTTCATTTCTTCTGGTTCTCCTGGCACACTTTCTAGAAAGGAGAACACAAAGCTCTGCTCACCTCCTTTTCCTGTGTCAGGGTTTTGCCAGTGGCATAAGCTCATGCTTTCTCAGAATCTCTCTTCAATGTTCTCATCTGGAATATTAGAAGCCAAATTGTCCTTTATTTTAGTGGCATAAAAAATTGCCTTAGGTACAAAAAGCAGTGAGTTACCAGTCCTGTCTCCTGCCACACTTTAGCATTCTCAAGTGTTCTTTGGGTTAAGGTCAGTTTACAGAAGTTGAAGATACTTTGGCTTTATACTGCAAAAAATGATAGTGGTTAAATTATTTTTCCAAAATACCCCTTTTTAACATTCCATTTTTCCAGAATAACTCTGAGAGCTTTCATTTTTACACACTGCCGTGACTGAAACATAAAAACTTTTCATGAACATAAATTTTCACGAGGAAAGATGCAATGTAATTCTGTTGAACCTGGTTCTATACTCACCATGAATATACAATTATTTTTACCTTTACCGTGTTGGGTGGGAAAGACCCTTGGCTTGGAGTAATAGAGAGTTAAAGTCACTTAGTGTTGGTCTGAATGACTATGTAAATTGCAAGAGGCAGAGAATCTGATTCTGTGCCCATAAATTTTATCAAGCCAGCTGCTTGTCAAAATTCATTTTTGCTTTATTTAATCATTAGCTATTACTGGAAGAAAATTGTACATTCTGCTGTTAGTTCTTCTGTTATAAATCTGAAATAAGAGCCTAATTCTTACCTTCTTCTGTCTGGTATCAGTGCAAATCAATTCCAGTGAAATTTACTTTAGATTTAAGCTACCATATTCATAGCACAGCCTGGTCTTTGTGGTTCTTAAAACAGATGCATGGAAATGCCTCCTGTTGTAAAAAATGATCTGAGTCAGCTGATTTCATGTCATAGCTTTTACTTCAGTGTGATGGACTGTATTGTGCTGCACACCTTTGAGCATCAGGTATTCAGTTGGCTGGCCACTGAGCTGACTGTGGTTAAAAAACAGATACTGGCACATTCTTAGTCGGGCATCAGGTTTACAGGGAGAGTCAAAATTGCCAGTTGTTGCAACAGTACCTGAAACAAAGGTGTGGCTGAGTTAACAAGCATCTACCCTTCAAACAGTGATCAACTTCCATCATAATGTCTTGGAAAAGCACTTCATGTGCTGTATAATCCCTTCTGCAGGGAATTTTACTGCAAATTTATCCTGGGAACAAAGTGGGTAGATGGGGTGTTGTGCCCTGGTCAGTTTATGCTCCGTGGGGCTGAGACCATTGCAAAACAGTGGAAGAGGTGCTTGAGATGAAACACGAGGGCCTAAGTCAGCAGTGGTGAGCATGGGGAGTGGCTGTGGGAAGTGCAGGAGCCAGGCTGGTTGTGGATGAAGTGGCCTGGAGCTTGCTTCTCCACAAGAAGGGACTTTGTGTACCAGGGGAGAGGCTCAAGTGATGGACAGCCTGAGAACAGACCCACACTGTGCATGCATGGGGCAGTGCCAGCACCTTTTAGCTAAGGAACGTAATACTGCCATGCCCAACAGGGATTTTATCCAAACTGGTGCCATTTGGCTTCTCCTTAGCAGTTTCCATGCACAGAGTGTTCAGAGAAGGACATCTAGCTAAAGGGTGTAAGCTCTCCAATTACCCTTGCCTTGTATAATGGCTCCCAGAGGCCCATTCTTCGCTCCTATAAATTAGAATAACCCTTAAAGTTGGCTAATTTGTCCATGCCCTTTTCTAGGGATGAGGGTAATACGCAGGAGATGTAGAGCAGCCTTCTCCCCTCGTAGCCTCAGGGCTCTCTCATCCACCTCAGCCCAGCCAGCAGTGGGGATCAGCTGTAATCCTGACTTCCTGCTGATGGCGAGGAAAAGCCGGGGCAGGATGGCACATGGGCCGAGCTAAATCCCTGCAGAAACACCCCACCATCCTCATTCTCATATTGTACTCACAGCCAGCACATGCCCTGAGAAGGCAAAGGAAGCTTTTCCAGTCCTCTGGCTACAGCAGTGCTGGGGCTCTGTAGCCCAACAGGCACTTGAATAAGCAGCAATCATGGGTTGTCCCTTGTCTCAGCTTGGGAAAAAGAGATTTTTTTTTTTTTAGGTTACCTGTGGACTTCCAGCAGCTCAAAGCTGCATTTTCAGCATGGAGAGAAGCCGTTAGATGCCTGAGGAGCAAACAATAAGTTGATCTGCATGTATAATCTAAAGAAAAGGGGAAAGATCTTGTGAGGGGAAACCTTCACCTGAAAGGAACTGCTTTGTTCTGCTTTAATCAGTGTTTTTGATTTACCCTTTCTGGTGACAAACCTGGTGCACTGCTGCACTACTTCTGAGGCCAGGCAGCAGAGGTCATTTCCATCCTGGAATGATAAAGTGCTAGGGGTGAATGTGTACGGTATTACCCCAGTTCTTTTAGTAGCAGTTTGAATTTAAAAGAGGTTCCAGAGGGGCCCCTTTAGCCCCAGCAGGGTCTGATGGAAGTTTGCACATTCATTTGGACAGTGCAAAGCTGTGAACAGGGGTGTCTATATCAGATTTCATGTGTGTGTTAAGCTGTGTTTAGGTGCACCTGGAGACCCCTGGGGTTCCCTGTCCAGTCCTTTGCACCCTGTTGGCAGCTTGGGGAAGAGACCTCTGAAGAGTAACCTTGGGAATGTGGGGGGAACTTCTACTGTATTTCAGCCATGTCAGTTCCCTGATCCACTTTCTATACAGAGGTGCAAACGTTTGTCCCAGCGCAGCAGATGGGTGGTGTGAGGGAGGAATCGGTGGTGAAGGGAGAAGAGACTAAATCTGCTAATCCAGTACTGCCACCAAATAAACACACCTTGAATTGCAGCTGCTGGAAGCTCATCTGTCAGCGGTGCCTTCTCATAGAGTGACAGGGAACAGGAGCTGAGCCTAGGAACTTAGCTCTGAGAAGCAAATTTATTTCAGTTAAGTCTAAAAGAAGCCAGATATTCTTCTGTTTAAGTTTCTCCAGCCAGATCACTGGCAGTTTCCCCATTTCCCTTTGAATTATCTCTGCTGAGTTCACTGCAGTGCCTTGAGTTCACTCTGGTGCATAATTGAGCTATGGCTGCTCGTTTCCATGTGTTTTTGTGATGAAAACAAATCTGTGATGTGGGGATACCTCTTGGCTTAGTCAGAAGGTAAGTGAAGGCATCTAACTGCACCCAAAGGCTTGCAGAGTGACTGTCCATCACAGAGTGAAAGGGCCAATGTGACCACGGGCTGGGAGAGTACGTGAAGGATGAGGAGACTGACTCCTCTTTCACTGATGTGTTTATCAAGAGATTTCTGTAGTGTTTTACCCTGGTATAAACCAAGCAAACACTGAGAGGAACCAGGCCAAAGTTCAAATGAGCCTGGTTCTTCATGCATTCACCTCATCTGACTGCCCCCACCTGATGCCTTGAGAGGCTGCCTAGAAACAGAGACTAGACAGGAATTAGGGAATAAAGGTCGGTATTTATTGGAAAGGCCTTCAAAGGTGCACCCTGGGGAGCCAAGGGCTCCAAGCTGGGCCCCAAGATGGACGACAAGTCACAAGTTCCCCACACCTTTATAGATTTGGTCTATTTGCATATCAGCATAAATTTGCCAATTAAAACTTTAGCTAATGATGTAATTTCCCCTCAGCTTGCCCCCCCTCCCCCCCTTCAGAGGCTTTGGGCCTGCACAGTCTGGGTGTCCTTGGAGAGCAGGCCCAGAGAGGCTTTGTGATCTCTAGAGAGCTGAATTTAGCAGGCCACAAGGAACTTTAGTGTTACACATTAGGCAATACAGGATTCAAAAATACAAGAGTTAAAACCTAAGGCATCACACCCCTTGTGCAGTATATAATAAATGTTACTGGGTTATTTCCTATGGACATTGCTGTGTAATACCAATCCTAACTGCACCCCGGTCAGACCCCAGCTTCCTCCTCTCCCTTCCCACCATTCACACACACCTTTTACGAGCTGCAGATGTTGCAGACAGTCAGCTGTTGGGGGAACTGACTGACCAGCACAAGGCTCAATTTTTTTGCTCTGAACTGTACCCCTGAAAACAAACCTTCTTTTTTTTTAATTTTCTCTCAGCCCATTTCCTTCTGTTTCTACATCAAAACAATATGGCAGCCCCAGTCCTCACACTGATTTCACCAGAACTGCAGAGTTTTCAGCTGCACTCAGACCTTGCCCACAGTCTCAGGAAGGTCTAGTCAGGTTTCACAGTGGGAAAACAGTCTGCTCCTGTCTCTGAATGTGTGGAATTGCACAAGGGAATGCGATGAATGAGAATGTTTTTCTTTCTCAGCATATCTTCTAAATCCCACTGGACATTCTGTGTGACTGGCAAAACTCTCCCAGAATTCTGACTGTTTGTAGCCCATCCCAAATCTTATCCCTCATTAAAGGATTAAAGAACACGCCAGTATTTCTCCACGAAAAGTTTCCAAAAATCCTGTGAAGAAAGCCCCTGCTTTTCTCACTCTCCCTGGCTGGGAACCAGGGGTGAAGCTGGAACCCCTAACTTGGAGCAGGTTGGGCCAGTCCTTGTTACCTCTCCTCCCTGGCCTGGGGCTGCCCCAGCTTCCCCGGGTATGACAGACCCTGTGCTGCCCTCCCTTAGGCATCTCCAGCCTGGATTCAGTGGTGCTGCTGCTTCCTGGAGAGTTTTGCAGACACCAGAGGTGGGACAGATCTCATGTACCTTTCTCTGAGCAGGGCATCACCCCAGGAGGAGAGGAGACTCTTCTTTACTTTCTTTCTTGAAATCTGAAGGGGAAAAGGGAGATTAGTGATCCCCTCAACTCCTGCACCACTTGAGAATTCCAGAAAGATTCTCAGATGGTGCTGATCACTAGGATGTGGTGTTATGGTTTTCAGTTTTGGACTGAATTCCAGCCAAAAGCCTGGCCCCACTGTTCTTTACATGGAAGCAGCACTCAAAAGCAGCATAGGAAATTAATGTCCTCTCTTTAGATGTAATGAATGCTTGCCTCTGTTGTTTAATTCTTTTGCTCAGTGTCCTGCCAAGGAGTTCAGTGCTGGATAATACAAATGAAAGCCATCCCCACCCTGAAGGGCTGACAACTCAGGAGACAGACGTACTGCAGACTGGTTTTGCCAGGCAATAAATAGGTGAGCATGGTTTCATGTTTATCACTTTTACCAGTGATGAAGAGCAGGACAGATTCAGAAATGAGTAAGCCTGGGAGAGGTTTTTTTTCCCCTGTTGATCTTGGGGAAAAAAAAAAAAGCCATCCAGTGAATAGTGAATTTCAGAGAATTGGAATGAGGAAGTAGCTAGAGAGCAGTGTTTGGCCATGGAGAGGAAGGTAAACTGTGCAGGGCAAAGTCTCCCCACAGGAGAAAATTACCTAAAAATTCTCTCTTAAATACATCAGAAGTTCTTCTCCAAATAATCCCTCTTAATGCACAGGTACTGCAAACTGACTAATTCATTGTCTGTATAACAAAACTGGCATCGTTAAACCACATTTTCTAATTTAGCCAGAAAATTCTTTACCTGATTTATCTGACAGCAAAGGGCTACTGAAAAACTTAAGTACACTTCTTCAGAGTTCAGGGACAGTTGACCAAACCTTACCTTGACTTTCTGGCTACATGAAGTCTGTATTTCTAGCCATGGATTAACTATACAGAAAATATTATCTGCAAGAATAAGGAAAGTAGCAGCACCCTTATTTTGGCTGCATAGCTTTAGGCACCTGCACAGGCAAACAAGGTGTCTATAACATTGCAGAATTCAAACACACTCATGTTTAATTCAAGGTTCTGATTCTTTTAGTTATCAATTATTGCTCTGCAAAGTTTTCAGGCTGGTGTCCAAATTTGTACAAACTTCTTATATAAACCTTGCCTGCACAGAAGTGAAACAGCAGAGATTTACACCTGCCTGTCACAAGGTCCTGGAGGTGATGTGCATTTTTAGCTGCATGCTTTTGCCAACTTGTCTGCATGGCTATTTACACAATATTTGCAACATACATTTTCTCAAAAAGTATTCATACATTTTCATGTGTTACAAACAGGAAAGGTAAAGGAGGAAGGTAAATATTACATGGAAAACTCTGTATTAAGGGTTAAACACATCCACAGACACAATCAACAATGTGATTACCATGAGATTGAAGACCGAGTGTTTTGGTATTTCTAAAAGCCTTCAGGACCACCTGCACTTATAGCACAATAATACTTTAATGCAGCTTTTTTATTTTGGAATTCAAAGTGTGAAATTCTCACATACAGATTTCCCAGGCTTGTGTTCTTTGTATGCCCTCAATCACACTGGCATTCATAGGAATTTTCTATGAATGCAGGGTCGGGCCCTGTTACAAGTTTCTGTTTTCTAAGTCTATTAGGGAAACACAAGAAGAAGCAGATATTACATGTGCAAATTTTTACTTTCATCTCCAGGTGGGTATGAATAGTGTGTCATTAGTTAATGATGACATAAGAGCTGGCATTCCTGATAAGCCCACAGCTCCTTCAGGCTTGCTGGAAGGTTGCAATCCTATTAGTCAGATGCTGTAAAAGTTGGGTTTTTAATTACCTCGGAGTCAAGATAACTCTTCCCTTTCTGAGCTTCTCGGAATTACTCACAGATACACGTTCAAGGGAAGGATTTGACCTCCAACTTTTAAGTACAATCATTTTAAAACCCAGAATGAAATGCAAACTTTTTTCCTCTGGTACCCAACAAGCATCCTTCCCACCTGACCTGGCTCCTGCCTCTTTGTGATCATCTTTCATGGTTCAGGGTTCATGAGACTTCCTTCACATGCCACCCTCAGCCTCACACTTTCCACCACTGACAGTCTGAGGGACCTGAGGACGGTCAAGGGACAAGTCTGACACAGTTTGATTGTGTCAAAGTCAAGAAAGCCTGGCTGTGAGAGGGGATCTCAGGACAGCACGCTGGCAGGGAGCCAAGAGGAGCATGTCAGCAGCTCCTGTGTTTTGTAAACCAGCAGCAATCCTTTTGCTGCCATGGATTGCAAAAACAGCAGCACTGCCAATGTTTATGTGCCTCTGGCTTCCTGACTAAGAATCTTTTAGTTACATCACAGGGATGTGCAATAGGGTTCGGAGTTTTGCTGGCTAGCAGTGTGATTTCTGGCCTCATGAAATGTGGTTGGATGTGTAACTGAGTGTCAGAGTTATATCTGGGGCTGAACCAAAACCACAGGGAGACAGCCTGATATTGTGAGCAGTGCTCGGTATAGCAGTGGGGAAGAGGGATTTGGCTCCTCTTAAGTCATAAGCCTGACCAGTAATACTGCATTGTTTTGCTCCAGGTGTTACTCTGCTGTGGATAATTTGACTTTCCCTACATTGTACTGGGTAGCAGAATTTTGCTTAGCAAACCCCTTTTGCTGTGCTGCAGTTTGTAGCTCATGGACGTTGTAGGAAGTGTAAGACTGCAGTCCAGAAGTTTGTTTTGGGGTTTTTTTTCCCCCTGTAGTCCATATGTGGAACTTTGAGATTAAATGTGTACTGTTTTCCCAGTGAAGTTTGTCCTTCTTGGCTAAGGGCTTGTTGTCAATAGGAAGTTGATCTGAAAAGTATCAAGGTCTTACTCTAATCTCTTTTAAAGTCCTGCAAACTTTCATTAAAAAAACCCAAGAAATGCAAAACTATAAAGGCCACTGTTTTTGTGTTTGGAGTATATGGACAAATGTCATCATTTAATTCTTCTATTGTTTGCCATTTTATTGTTTTCACCAGCAATATAAGCAGTTTTGCACCGTTCTTCTTTACAAAGGTAAATACTATATTTTCTAGGGTGATCAAGACCCCAGGTGAAGCTGTCATTGTGAAGGGTACAGGTGGAAAAGATGAACACTGCTCGATTCAAATAGAAATGTGATCTTGAGAGACACAGGGTGCCATGGCAGTGAGGAAAATAGCTGTGTAAAATCCAGAGACAGTTTCCTTCCCTGCCCTGGGTCTTTCATACCCTGCAGGGAGTCGCTGAGAACATCCAAGCCATTCTTCCCCACCCGTTTGATTCCTCTCCTCTCTGACCAGGGCTTCAGAGAAGCCTCAGTTGTTTGTAGCAGCTGCAGAGCTGCATGGCCCGTGCTGTCCAGCAGAGGTTTGGTGGCTCCTCCGTGGACAGACAACCCTTTCTTGCAGGGGAGAAGTTGCAGCCCTGAGAGCAGCTGTAGGAAATTCGGGTGCTGTGCTACTGCTGGCCCGTCCTGCTCCTAAGCCAGAATCTCCACTATCTCTCAGTTCTTTCATCTGTGAAAGGAGGTAAGAGGATTGCTGTACCTCACAGACATGAAGTTTAGATAATTACAAGTGGGAGACACTGAAATATTACACCAGTAAAAATACCTCAGATGAAGAATTGTTGCTCTTTCAAGGCTAATGTGATTTTCTCCAGGTTGTCCTGTTCAGTGAATTCTAAAGGGCAGGGATATGGTTTTCTTAAACACTGTGGAATGATGCTGGATTTCTATTTGTTGGCTTTTATTTTTTGTGACATTCCATAGGGTTTTTCCTCAAGGGATTAAAGTACTTTTATAGACCTTGCTCACCACATCCTTCTTCTTCCCATTCCTTCTGCTTTGAACTTAGATATACACTTCATTCTGACAAGTAGCAGAAGAGATATATCTGATCTGTTACCAGTTTTATGTAATTTAGATTGCAGAGCTACACTGGACTATTTTCTGTGGGGAAAAAAAAGGGGAAACATCCTGAGGTGGGCGCAGTCCCCCCAAGAATAAGATCTTGACTGACAAGTTACTGTGGGCAAGCTGAACCACTTAGCTCCCAAGTCCTTCCCAATCATAATTTATTACAAAGAAGGATATTTTCTTAGGTTAATGTTTCAGCATCTTCTCATCTTTGGTGCCACTTTTCTGAAATCTTTTCTGAGTAGGAGTTGATGCTGCACATCAAATTTCTCTTTTGCATTCAATGAGGGCTCAGTGGTACTAACAAACTTCAAAAGGGATTTCATATTCTATAAAATACTTCACATTTCCTTTTATCAAAGTCTGATTTTTTCTTTCCCAGGGTTGTACAAGCTCACACTACCTATGGAGTCTGTCTGTCTGCATCACTTTCATGTGTTTGTGAATTGCTGATGAAGCTACGTGGGCCTCAAAGCTTGCAAAGGGTTCCCTTTGACTGGGTTTGTACAGCCTGAATTAATTTTCCTAGAGAAATCCCAAAGTGCCTTGCCCCTTTTGCCCATTGCTTAGGAGAAAAGGATTCCCTTGATTCTGAGGGTGAGCTCTTAGAAGCTCAGCAGCAACGTTGTTGACCAAAGTTTATCGTTTTTGCTTTGCAAATTATTGATAGGGAAACAGAAGATGCAAAATCCGGGGAGATGTTCACAGCTGAAATTCTTATTTTTGCTCTGCTGTTGCTGAGTAGCCTTGACCACTGCTGCTTATAATGTAACATCTCATAACCTCCATATCTGACTGCTGAAAACCCCAAATGTGCAACTTTACTTAAAAACAACTACTTTTTTTGCAACAGTGGTGCAGTGATGCACCTTTCCTTTCTGCTTATCCAACTTACCCATAGATCTGGTAAACACACATTCCTCCAAAGGAGGGACAAGAGGTGTCCTCCATTTTAAAGCTGCTAGTAGACATTACTTCCTAGTGAAAAGCAGTTAATTGTTCACTTATATCCTAAAATGAATTGTTAAAGAACATATTTTGTATGCTAGTAATCATTTTTTGCCAAACAGTATAAGATTTTTTTGTCATTCCTTCAATTTCTTCAATCCCAAGAACAGCCAATGCACTCTCCGTGCTGGTAATTTGTTGATGGGGCAAAGAGAGATTCATCTGTGTTATTTAAAATTCTGTAATGAGGACAGAAGGAAAGATTGAAAGCATTCTTAAAAGATAATTAATTCTTCATGCAGGTTGTATCAGAAACACTTTTGAAGCCCTTTGTCCTCTGTGAAAACAGAATGTGAAAGAACCCAAGAAGGTGACAGGAACTAAGAAGGTATGGAAGGCTGATCCCAAAAAGGACCTACACACATAATGTGGCTTAAAACCTGAAACGAAGGTGCCTGAGTGCAAATCTGCATTCCTGAAGGTGTCCACCTCATCCTGTGTGTCATAAACATTTTGCTTTAACATTCCCCAGCTGGCTGGAGCTGTGCATCTGGATGTGCTCAGGAGCAGCCCAGTGCTGAGAGAGCTGAGCAGTGACACCCACCTCACCTCTGACCCAGCAACTCTGCACTCAGGCCTTATTTCCCCAGAGAGATCCGTGCTGCTCAGGACTGTCACAGCACATCTGGAACGTGGAATCCACTCAGAGTGGAATGGAAACCTCGTTTGTCTTTTCAGATTTGGCAGGGACAGGTGCCTTCTGTACAACAGCCAGCTGGCTCAATAGCCTGCCCTTCACTCTTAGGGCTCTGCCACAGTGACTCAAACCCACACCTTCCCCAGCATCAAGTTAAAGGCCAGTCTGGTCTGGAATGGGCATTTCAGCACAGCCATCAGCTTCTGAGAGCAAGCTTAGTTGTGCCAAGTCCTAAATTATACCAGTCCCAGGATCCACACACACTGGATTCCCTTTATAGCAGTTTCTGTGGCAACTGGGGCTGTCACTGTGCTTGGTCTCCCACCACATCCTTGCAGTCAAAACAGTACGAGCCAGAGGAAATTCTAGTCCACTGAATGTCTTAAGGATGCTTCAGTTTATCAAGCAAATGAGAAAGCAGTGCACCGTCAGAATTAAATCATATATAGATGTATATCACCCCATATGTATTTCTCTCCTTCTGCAGCCCTTCTCTTATGTTTTCCTGAAAGCAGAGTAATTAATAACTTGGGTGGCATGTGTTTGTTGCTACATGGTTATAGAAAAGGTGCCAGAGCCCTGTAATAAATTATTTCTCTGGAACATTAAATATCTGGACAACTAACTGTCAAGGATTTTCCATGCACAGATGGGAGCTGCAGAACAGCAGATCTGTGGGGTCTGAATCTCATGCAGCACAAAAGGAGCCCTTTCATGTTACATGAAAACACCCTGCAGTGTTTGAAATTAATTCCTTTGGATCAGGGGGAATCAATTTTGGTCAAATTGCCTTCAATCAAATGACTAATGGTTTTGTTAAAAATCTCATTGTCAGTCTTGAAGAGAGATGTTGATCTGGATAAGCTATGCTGAGCTTCCCTTCGCTCCCTCACTGCTCCTGGCTTGAGAAAACTCTTCAGAAAAATATCCCATGCAGCATATTATGATGTTATCACATGTTAGCACGCCTCATCTGGAGCTATCCAATCTGATTTTAAATTGCATGTAAAACTTCAACTAAATATAATCCAGATTTCATATTGTTTTATTATTTTCTTCCTCTATACCTGTTCCCAGAGTGCATTCAATAAGACCATATTATTCCTTCCTCTACCATGAATATTCATTATATTCAGGTTTTCATTTTGGGATCTGGGATGGGCAAAGCTAGTGAGGTTTCTTTCTTGTTAAATCTGTTTGATATGGGGAGTTGTGGTTTCTTAATTCGCTAAAATTCAACTCTAGGCCAATTTCACTTCTCTTTATCTGATCAGATTTTGGTGTGATGTTAGATTAAAAAGAAATGCCATTGTGGAGTGCAGCATCTGAGATTTAAAGAAAGAATTACTTCTGTTCAGTTGTAATGAACATTATTTGCCCTTTGTGTGCAGGTCTTCTATTAGATCCAGCAGCTTTTGCCTTAGATAATAAGGAAGGGATTATGTGAGAGATAAGTTGATTACTCAATAATTCCCCAGGAAAAAATGCTGAAGCAAATTCAGGTGATAAACACCATCTGTGTGGGGAAGAACGGTCTGTGGATGGATATGGTAAATCTCTTATATGTGTGTGAGCAATATGTTCTCCATATTCCAAGCTGAAGTAGTCAGGTCCACTTCTCCAGTGAGAAATATCCCACCCCCAGCCCTCCCCACTGTATCACAGACACCCAGTGCTTTATTTCCAGATCTTTCTTTAGTAAAGCAGAGAAAAAGCAGCAACTTTTGAGTGCCTCTGAATACTGTCCTTGCTGCTGCTGAGCCCCAGTCTTTTCTTGATTACTGGTGCAGATCACTCGAGGATTTCTCCCCCAGGTTTGCTGTGAGCCATTCTCGTGATCTGCTTGCTTCTCTGCAGAGCTTCTCAGGTCTCTGTATCCACATCCCCGTGGGTAAGGTTCTGTTGGAAGACTTCTCTGCTTCTTCACAATTCTTGTAAATACACATATCCAGTGGAAAGCTGGTGCCAGGTTTTGGCTACACATCATTTCTTCACATGAGCTCCACAACAGCCAGAAGATGCTCCAAGCTGAGTTTATCTTCATGTGCGTGGGTGGATTCACTGTTTCACTGCCAGGCTGTCATGTGGAAAATCTCCACTGCGTCCTTCCTTGGAAAATCTGATTATTGGTGGCCTTCACATTCTGCCCATAATGGTTAGGGAAGCCAAACGATGTTGTCTTGCCCAGGCCAGGTGCTTTGAGGGCTCCATGAAGGAGGGACTGCCCTGACTGCAGTGCAGCTTAGCACTTCTGAGCCCACCAACCTGCTCCATCCTTTACAGGACAAGACAGGCCCTGCTGCTGCACAATGCACAGCTCTCACACACGCAGAAATTTTAAAAAGACTGGTTTATTCTTATGCAGAGTAGCTACAAAAGATGCAGAGTACGGTGTAGTGAGATTTGCAGCTTTGTAACCTTCTGTACAAGAAGCAAATAATGAAGAATTGAGAACTGGGCTCTTGATATTTCATGTAATGCTCTGTTGAGCCCAGACTAAGTACCACAATCAACTTTATACTGCATTGTGTGGTTGTAGTAAAACTGTTTACTACTCTTTTAAATCAGCCTTTTCCAAGGTAAAATTTCTGTAGGAACCATAGAATGTTGGGACACATATCTTTGGGTGTTATTTCCAAATACTGGGGAAGTTGATATTAATTTTCTTTAAAGTCTATTGTCTTCATTCCTTTGATTGAAGTTAATAATTTAGATAATGTTTCCAAAGTTCTGTGAAACTGATCCAAACTTGCTAGTAACACAGAGAATGGAAAAGGTGTGGAAACTGAAATGTCATGAGATTTTTTTTTATCAGTGTGGCAAACTTTATTTGAACTGATGTATTTTGATTTACCTTATCAAGGGTTTAAAAAGCATAGTGATAACAAGCTCATTGCATAGACATTTTCAAGATTAATAAGTTATCTTAAAACTTTCTGCATTATCTCCACACTTCAGTTCACCAAGCTTTCTGTATCTGAACATTTTAGAGAGGCTTCAAATAACTTTCAGGGGTCTCACTTAAAATTCAGAGCATGCCATGATGAAGGCAAGCTTTTCTGCAATGGCTTTGAAGTGACCAAGTAACCCACTGACTTGCATTACAGACACAGTTCATGACAGACTTGTCCTCATGAATCACTGGAATTGCTCTTTCCAGTCGTGCCCAAAGCTCTGCTCTTGCCTACCCCCACACCCCTTTCTGTATCTCTCACCAAGAGCTGCTTCCATCTCCCTGATTCACACCATCCAATGAAGCTTTGCCAGCGTTTTGGAAGTGATGGTTTCACCTGTCTAAGCTCACACTCATGCTTTAAGACAGTAGGAATCCTAAAAGAGCCTTCTGTCAGTGGGATAAGGGTATGCTGGGCTCATCATTTGTCATGCCAACACCTCTTTCTCCTTTTTCCTGTCTTTCTTTGTTAGTGTTTTGTGCACTTTTCCTTGAACTGTAAGGTTTCAAGGGAAGAAGGCAAGTTCTTACTGTGTGTTTGCCTGGAGTCTGGCAGGTTGGGTCTGTGCCCTTCATGGTATTTGTGATAGTGAGTGCCCAGGTGTTTGGGGGTATTTTAGGGAAAGTAGTAGGCACAGGTGCTGTGCTAGATTCTCTCAAAGTAGAGGACTGGAGAAGCAGGGGCCATTGCAATACTTCCTCCTTTTTCTCAACACCCATTTTAGCTCAGGTTGTAATGAATGAGCTAACTTGGGGGCAAGGGGCCACAGCCCCTGTCTGTAATGCCCTTGGAAAAGGGGTGGCATTTTTTGCCTTGATTGATGTCCAGACAAATTAACATGACAAAGATTTTCTTTGGGATGATCTGGGTTCTCCCAAGAAAACACTGGGATGTGTGATCATCCAGTCTAAAGGAAATAAAATATTTCCTGAATAGATTATGTTCAAATGTCTTTTCTTTGTCCTCTGTCTTGGTTTCATGGATATGTGAAATAACAACTTGCACTGCACACAGATTCTCATTTTTTAACCTGAAAATTGCTGGGCATGTAACAGTGAGAACAGGGAGAACACTTTTCTTGGAGAAAGGTGTATTTCCTTCAGCATTCCTTTGGCTTGGTCCATAGCCATTTTGTTGGGTCCAGCATCTGTGCCTGTCTGCTGACCCAGCACGCTGCTCATGACAAACTGTGCTCCCAGTCTCAATTAGGATGTTTTAATGAAATTAATAGCACTGGCATAGCTGCATGGTCAAGTGCCACTCAAAGGTGAAGCCTGTGAGCCCTTTCAGTGCAACAGAAAGGGGGAAAATGACAGGTTTTGATCTAATTACATAAAAAGTTGAGAAGATGACTATAACCATGCTATTCAAGCATGAAGAAAATAGCACATGAAGTTTTCTGGGGATGTGTATCATAAAATCATAGAAACATAGAATCATAGAATGGCTTGGGTTGGAAGAGACCTTAGAAATTATCTAGTTCCAGCCCCATTCCCACCCTCCATGGGCAGGGATGCCACACACACATCAAGTTGCTCAGGTCCCCACCCAAGCTGGCCTTCCCCATGTGTGTGGAGAAGGATGTTTGGGCAGAGGCCACAAAAACAGAGAGCATCCCTAGCTGTTGGCCCCAAGAGGCTTTGAGGAATGGTAGTAGGAGGTGGTGTTGCCCTCAGGATGCTCACAAGGGTCACTCAGGGTCTGGACTCAAGCAGTCACCACCTCTCTGGCTGGATGGGACGGAAGATGAGTGTAGCTCTGGGTAAGACAAGATTCAAAAGGCAGTGGCTGAGGGTTGGAACTTTTCAGTGGTGTCTGAAAGCAATGTCTTAGAGATAAACCCAGCCTGACTGGCAAGCTCATGCTCAGAACACCTGTTTGATGGTGCTACCGAGAGACTTCCATCTCCTGTATTTGCTCTGGCTACCAGACGTGTTACAGCATTCCATTCTCCCCTGTCGTGTAGGCTGCAGGCTGGGACTGTACATGTGGCTGTCTGTGATATGTAGCCAAACATTCAGCCTTGTTCTAGAACTTGTACAAAGACTTTCCATCTCGACCTTGCACTTCTCATGCCCCACTCTCTGCAGAAGTTGTCTCTCCAGTATAACACAGAAGGAAATGAGAGAAACTGGTGGAGGCAGACTGGCTGAAGAAGCAATGTTGGGGTTGCGAAGAGGGTTCTGGGTTTGTTTATCCTGTCCTCTCTGTGGAGAGTGGAGAGCCCAGCCACAGCTTGTGCTGTAGCTCAGCCCCTGACACCCCATTTAGATGGGCTGGCATCATTTCCCAGCAGAAACCCAGCTCCTCTGTTCCTGGGCAGGGTGAGGATGCTCTGAGCAGAAGCTGGGGGTGAGCTGCCACCAGCCAGGTGTAAAGAAAGGGAAGGGCTCAGATGGCTCGTGCTGCTTAACCCAGGGCTCAAAACTGTGCTTCAATGAAAATTGCAGAGAAGTGATTCAGAAAAGCTAAAGGAAAAACGGGCATTCGAAGGCACAGAATAACTACTCCACCATCCTCCCTTCCCCCGTTCATCAGGCCTGCACACTCTCTCAAAGGGAGGGGGCCTGTGGACACCTTGGAGGGCATTTGCAAACACACACACACAGACACGCTCCCCTCCCCCACATTTCTTTTTATTGCCTCACTTCTACCTGTAATGAAAAAAGGTCCCTGCTGTGGTCAGACTTTGTGTTGTTTGATTTAAGCACAGATCACAGTGATGAGGGCTTAGTGAAGGCCTTTTGTGTGTGTTTAACACTACAGCTGCCGAGGTGAAGAGAAAACCCAACAGGCTAAGCAAGATGCTCTAAATACTAATAAAGTCTGAGGGTGATTGGAAGGAGTGGAAATGGGAAAGCCCACAATCCAGGTAATTAAGCTGTAAAGCCCACAGAGGAAGGGCTGTCACCAAGTCATCTGATGTGGGATGAAGACCAAAGCACGGTGTGATTCTTTGTCTCTTAATCCCCTCCTCCGCTCCCCAGCATGTTCTTATTTCCCTATAAAGTCTTTATATGAAAGGTGGAAAAAAAATGATTTAAAAAAAAATCCTGAAGGATAAATCTTGTAATTCAGAGCACTGAACAGCTGGCAGTTTAAAGCACAGAACAGCAGTTTAGTGATTAATTTACCTCTTTAAAATGCTGAACAATACAATGCAATAAAATATAAAATTTTATTTTGTATGGCCTCCTTCAAACCGACTGTATCCTGGAGCTCTTTCTAAAGTTAAAGTGCAGCTACAGAGTTAAATAATCAGTAATAGCAGAAGGGAGAGGTATAAAGAGAGATGTGCAAGCAATAAAAGGATCAGCTCCACAGGAGCCCCCCTCCAGTCCGTTTAATTTTACTGAAAGAAAGTAGCCTTTGCGATGGTTTTTACATACTGATGGATTTTCGCCTCACATGCCCTTTCCCTCTTTTTCCATCTCACACGAGCATCGCGGTGTCGCTGTCGCTGCTGCCACTCCCCTGCTGTCCCGGCGCGGGGAGCGGCCCCTGCCCCGCTCCGCATCGCCCCATTGCCATTCACTGTCACCTCCGGAGGGTCGCCCTGGCACCGCCACCGAGGGGCTTGTGCCCTTTTGTCCGGTTGGCCCAGACAGAGCTCGGGCAGCCTCACACAGTTCGCGTGTGCCGTGTGTGACCCCTCTGGGGACAGCACGGGGTGAAGTCACTCCTGTGGCACGGCCGGCTGTGACTGCGGTGTGCGCGCTCCGTGTGTGTTCAGAGCGGGGAGATAAGAAAGGTGGAGGGGAAATCAGGCAGATAATGATTTTGGTTATGGGGAGAAACGCATTAGTTTGAGGCGGACGTGGGCAAATTCATCCCCGGCGTAACATCGCTGAGCTCCCGGAGACAGCAGCGGAGAGTCATTTTACCCACGAAAATAAGGAGCCGCGCTACCCTCATTTGTCAAGCGCAGCACAAAGCGAAGATGTGAAGAGCCCTGCCTGGGGTGGGGGCGGAGGGGGTCTGCGTGTTTTGGGAACACTTCACATCTACAGGGCTTGGGTTTCCTGGAGTCAAGCTCTCTGCCTGTGTTCTTCTTCCACTGGGTAATAATCAGGGAGCTAGTTAGCAGACAGATGCTAAACCTGCTCTTACTGCATTTAGCATTTCAGAATAATGAATAGATTTGCAAATGATGTTTCAAGGCTGCTTCTTTTTCAAACAATGGCATCGCTAATATTCCCAGATCCTTTGACTTTGCAATTGTCTTCCTCAGACAGTAAAACGCTGCAGTTCGCTTTTTGGGGAAAGGCAGAAGGGAAACGGCGTTTCTAAGTAATTTCAAGAAATGCCTTTTATAGGGAAAAGTCGCGTAAACTCACAGCTGACTTGCACCGTGCTGGTGGCACTGCTCTGGTTTTACACCGTGGAACCTGGGAGTTTCCCTCCTCACCCCCACGGACTCATTTCCTCCCTGGTGGGCTTTTACCCTAGCGCTGACAAGCTCAGGCTCTGGTCCTGCCACCACTGGCTGCCGGCCTAAACACACAGCCTGGAATTTACTTGAATCCTTATGTATTCCGCCTGAAAACTCTTGACGAGTCTTGCCGCAGGGATTTGAAGGTCACCCTCCCCAGAGCAAAGTGTACGGCACCGCAGCCTGCAGCTGAAAAGGCACCTTGCGGTTTCCAAAACCAGAGCAGGGCTCGCCTCTCGCTTTCGCTCTGGCGCTCCCTCTCCGCGAACCCATCTTTAATATGGATCTAATTCCGACTACACTGCAGCGCCGCGAAATCACATTAGGCAGCGCAAGGAGACTCGCCGCCCCTTCAAGCACGATAAACTCTTGATTGCTTCCCCGAAGCGCTAATGAGCGCGCGTGGGCTGGGCGCGATGGAGAGAGAGCTGCCGGGGCGTGCGGGGAGCAGCGGGGGCCGCTTCTCCTGCGGGGGAGCCCCGGCGCCCAAACCCGCCGGCAAACCGGGCTCGCCTTCTTTTCCACTCACAGACCAAGACCCCTGAGAATGCTCCCCAAAGGCGGCGAGAGCGGGAGAGCGCGGCGTTCCCGCAGCGGGCGGCTCTCGCTGCCTTCCCCGCAGTGCCAGGCGGAGCAGCGCATCCCTGCTCCCCCTGCCCAGGGACCCCCGGCGCTGCGCGGAGCCCAGAGCGATGCTTTATCGCGCCTCTGCCTGAGCCAGACGGAAAGGTTGCGGCAAAGGTGGGAGGTGTTAATGATGGGTTGGCACAAGGCAGTGCTTATCTCTTTAAGAAATGGAAATGAGGTCTAATTAGCATATACTGGTTGCAATTAGCATATAAGTCCCGTTCGGGGACTTGGAGGAAGGAAAAGGACTAGGCAGCAACTTAATGGGATTTTATTAGACGAAATTAGCCAGCACTGAACAGTCATAAAAATATCTAAATTATTAGTAGCTCTGGCAATTTATTGTGAGTGCTTCCCGGACATGCTAATGTCTATTGGGTCTGCGTCATGCCTGCTAATCACAAAAACAAACTGTGGGACAAGAGTAATCTATCTGCTGTACGTTGTTATGCTATTGTAGGCACAAAGTGACAGCTTTATACGCATATATATGTGCGTGTGCGGCGCGGTTCGAGGGGTGCGTTTTTGCTAATGCCTCATGAGTTATGTAAATGGGATACGTTTGAGCAAAAATGACAAACTGGTCTCTACAGAAACAGTCTCACCTGTAATACGGGGGAGAGAAGAGGAGGCTGAAGCATAGGGCTTTTGTTGAAGCAGAGTGAAATGCAAACCCCCCATAGTCATGGCAATCACGTGCATTCAGAGGCCAGAAGAAAAACCCTTCTGTGTAAGATGATGATCTGTAGAGACAAAAAGGATATTTAAAAAAAACAACCTCACTCAAATGTATGTATTTTTAACACATCCATGCTTTCCTTCATCCCCACACAAGTTAGATGCTCCTTTTAATCAGCACCTTCTACAATATCCACTTAAAGTAAGGTCCAGTTATTTTCCCTCTCCAAATGAGATCAGCTGAGGGTAGACGCTGTGAAAGTGAGGTGATGAAGAATCAACATTTTTAATTCATAATGAAAGGTCAGGCAGACTGATCCAAGATGGGGTCTGATGGAAAGTTTGCTGCTCAGACAGGAAAAAAAATCCCCATGATAAGAAAAATTACACTGCTCTTCCCAAGCTCCTTGCTCAGCGTTTGAAGACAGAAGTGGTTCCTGCAGGCCTTTTCTGTTGTACCAATGTAGGACTTCGGGGCTGGTCCAGCAGGGACTTGGCTAACCAGCAGGTGTGGGTGCTCTGGCACTGGGAGTGGGATGACACCGAGGATTATCCTCTTTGTGTTTTTATGAAACAAAGTGGAATTATTCCCAACATTGCCAGGACCAGCATGAGCTCTTGACACTTGGTGGTGGCTGTGTTTTCACTGCAAGAAGGAACAAAGGATAAGCAGGAGGAATGTTGTAATGCTCCTTTTAGGGTCAGATTCCTTGTGTTAATTTATAAGTGGTGCATTTTATCAAACTATATAGGTAAGTAACTCCATAAAAATATCAGGTTTGTGTCAGGTTGGCAAAATAATCATAGAGGCTAATTTAACAGGAGCTAATAAGATAAAAAACAAAAACAAAACAAAGAAAATATAAAAATAATCTTAAATGGTTGCTATAGCTCACCTGGCCTCCTATTTTGGAGAAGGATTTGGAACAACTTCTGCATTTCATCTGTTTGATATGTTCAGAGCATGGTGAGTGTCTCTGCAATGTTGACTGTGGTGCCTGATGAGGAGTCCAATTTACATATTCTCAATTTAATCTAAAGTAGGCGCTAATTGATTACTGCTGAATGTCAGCACGCTCTGATTATCTGCTCAAGATGCTCTGGAAAAGAAAAAATCCTACAACCCGGGGCTGCAAGTGGGAAGGAGGCGTTCGAATTTAGCCTGCCACGTGTGCTGGTTTTGACTGGGGCAGAGCGAATTTTTTCCATAGTAGCTCGTATGGGTCTGTGTTTGGGATTTGTGCAGGAACAGCGTGGGGTAGCACAGGGGTGTTTCCATCGCTGCCGAGCTCACACGGGCACAGCTTTTTCTGCTCCTCACCCCAACCCACCAGCGATGAGGCTGCACAAGGAGCTGGGAGGGGACACAGCCAGGAGGGCTGACCCCAGATGACCCAAGGGATGTCCCAGAGCATATGGCACCATGATCTGCATGCAGAGCTGGGGAAGAGTAGGAAGGGAGGAGGTACATTCAGAGTGATGGTGTTTGTCTCCCCAAGTCACCATCACACGTGATGCAGCCCTGCTCTCCTGGGCATGGCTGCCCATGGGAAACAGGGAATGAATTCCTTGTTTTGCTTTGCTGGCACTGATGGCTTTTGCTTTACCTGTTAAACTGTCTTTATCTCTACCTATGAGTTTTCTGAGTTTTCTCATTTTTATGCTTTCAGTTCTCTCCCCCATCCCAGCACGGGGGAAGTGAGCAAGCGGCTGTGTGGTGTGTAGTTGCCATCTGGAATTAAACCACAACACCATGGAAAGACTGCTTCCTCTTTTACCTGACATTATATAAAGGTTTTAATTATCCAGGCCCGAGGCTGTTGAGTGACTGCTGCTTTGTCGTGTCCTTCCAAAGCAAATGAGACAGATACAGAATTGTTTTTCTCAAAGAAGACATCTCTTCTACAGGGTTTTTCTCATCTTCTCCCAACCCCGTCCTTAACAGTTCCAGACTTCAACATTGACCATCCTTTCCCTGACCTGGAGGGCACAGTATGAGGTCAGAGAAGGAAGTTCAGGTTAGCATTTAATATACAATGCTGGATTTCAAGAGACAAGCCATGAATCTCTGCAGTGTGTGATCCCTCAATCTGGGACTGGAAGGAAAGCATTCTGTAGTTGATCCTAGCTCTGCATGCAGTTTGGGCCAAATCTCACATCTTTAAACCTCAGACTCCTGTCTTATGGCTGGGCAGCCTCCTCTTTGCACACAGCAAGGACCATCTCTCACTACAGAGAGAGATTACAGGTTTATCATAAGGAAACCTTGGCTGATGTACCACAACTAATCACACGTTTCCAGTCAGGAGCATTGCAGCTTTTTACTCTCATACTTCCTACATTATTTTGGGACTCTTTTCTTTTGCTGAGACCAGAGCTTTTGGGGCTGGTTTGTTTGTTTTGGTAAGCCTTCTTATCTGGGCACTGAGCCTAGCATTAATTTGTTTGTGTACTTTGTAGCATGCCCAGTTCTGTACCTGGAGATAGGTATCTATCCATTATTTAAATAATGCCTACGCTCTGCATGAGGAATAAGTCACCATGAACAAAAATTTTAAATAGGTGAGCTAGATGCAGTGAGAAAATGCTCTCTTACTGTTTTCGTTTTCTTTCCTTTCTGTGCCTGGCTACAATTAAGTAGCAAATTGCTGCTTCTTTGAATCACGGTAGGTTTAATCAACAACACTGTAGCAAGGCCATTTTTTCCTGGCTCCGTCTTAGTATGTGGGGCTATTTCCCCAGCAGAAGTACCTTCCAGTTTAGATCCTGCCATGCAGAAAGCCTTTTCTTCGTGTATGCTCTCCCTCTGTGGTTTCCACGAGAGCTCTGCCCTCCAGCTCTTCCAATTCAGCATTCACGGTGTGAACTTTTGTGTTTGGGAAGCTGCCAGGGGATGGGGAGCTCAGGCAGCAGCCAGTGCCGTGTGGAAGTGTTGTGTTTTTTATTTCCTTTGAGCAGTTAATCTCCATTAGATTGCCCAGCTCCTGTTATGCATCTCTGATACGGATAAAGGTCTGTGTAGCAAATGCTGTCATTAAGAAATTTCCCTTCCTGTTAGTGCTGCTTATTAAAGTCTGAATGCTTGAACACTTTAGATATGTCAAGTAGTGGGTCTAAAACCATTTAAGTTTTTTTTTTCTTTTTTCTTTTTTTTTTTTTTAATCCTGCAGCACTTTGGCTTCCTCCCATAGATACATTTCTGATTACATTTTGGTCCATCCCAAACACTTGCCTGCCTGCTTCCAGCTCCTTCTGGTTTCCCCTAGATGGGGAAACAACCCATACGTGGAACAATCCGTACTGTCCAGTGCCCAGCAGAAGTATTGCTGCATCCCAAAGTCCAGCAAAGTCAGCCTTTATCCTGTCCAGAGCTGTCCCACAAGTCTCCCCAGTGGCAGGCTGTTACACACTCTGCCTCACTGCCCGCTCATCCCCTGCCATTCGTTCTCCCAGCTCCCTGTTACACGGACATGTGCCCAGGGTTCTGTGCCCTGGGTGACCTGGGGACCTGCTCCCTCTGCTCACTGTCCTGGCCAGCAGCGCTGGGCTTCCCACTGGGGAAATGGAATGCAGGCATTCACAACAGCCTTGTCCTTGTCCTTGTCCTTGTCCTTGTCCTTGTCCTTGTCCCCACTCGGCTCAGCAGCTGAGGAGGGCGAGCCAGCCCTCACAAGGAGGGAACACTTCCACATTAGTTGCAGGCTGTGGTCCCAATCTCTCTTCCAAGCAACACAAAGCCAACAGCAGCCAGAGCAGGGAGAGCTCGGAGGAAAAGCAAAGGCTTGGTAGTTTTTCCCAAGCCACTTCTCCCTTCTTCTCCCCATCCTCAACTCTGTTCCTGCCCTCTGGAGTCACCTGCCCCCCGGTTTGAGACCTGTGTGTTCAGAGTGACTCCACAGAAGGAGCTGCTGGCCTGGGCACAAGGGCAGAGTGGCTGAGTGGCCTGGGGGAGCCCTCGTGCTTCCCCTGCATTCCCAGCCGTGAGCAGTGTGCTGGGAGGGTACAAGTCATCAATGGTTGCTTTTGAAACTCAGCAGAAAGGTGCAAGGCTTTTTCTGAAGTGATTTGCATCCTTTCCTTCTGAATCTTACTCCCCTCAGCAGGGACATCTAACCAAGCCCTCTGTGGATCAGGGCTCAGCCTTGGCAGGCAGGGGAGGAGCTCCACTTGGCCTGGATGTTCATTCAGGCGGGCAGGTCTTCCTACCTCTCTCCATTTCCTCCCTCTGGCAAGGGAATCAGACACCCCGTGCTCCAAGAGCTGCTCCAGCTTTCCTTTCTTTTAATTTCCCCCTTTATTTCAGTCCCTCTTCTCTGCCAGTGTCTATCATTTGCCCACTACCCACGCACAAGGCTGCCCTTCCCTCAGCCTCCTCAACCCTCCTGTCTCTGCTTTGGATTCCCAGCCCACCCCTCCTCCCCATGCCCAGTGCCTCCCCAAAGTCCCTTTTCCTGTTTGGAACCCTTTGTTCTTACAGTTGTCTGTCAGCTAGGCCTTCATTTTGAAAGCAAATCAAAGACAGTCTGTTCTGAGAAATGGAGAAGTGGTGAAATAACTGGGGATAGGAGAAAGCTGAGATTAGAAAACCCCCATTTTGTTCTCTCTTTCTTTTTCTGGTTTTGGCACAGGTAGTGCCAGAGTTGTAAGCTGTATAAATTCTTCTTTTCATATCCTAGGAAAGGCCAGTTCCTGTTTTATCACAGAGGAAAATCATTCCAGCAAAAATGGGAGCATGCTATATATTTTGATTGTAAAAATGCTGCATTAGAGGAACTCGTACAAATTTCAATGCTGAGCTCAAGATTTCAGCAAAATACAAGGCAGCAATTGCTGGAAATCATAATTAATAATTACTTATTATCCTATAACTATCGCAATAATTAATGTGCAGTGTTTCGCTTCACCGGTTTTTTTCAAAATATTTGATTATTCCTGCCTTCACGGTGCGAATTTCAGGTGGTGAAAATGAGTTGCTTTGCACCAGTAGATCTCCTGAATATGCAATGAAGAAACCCGCAGCAGCCAGAGCCCCAGCCAAGGCAGGAGATGAGACGGTGAGCTGGGAAACAAAGGTGAAGGAGAGAAGCAATGAAAGCGAAGCGTTTCGTACAATAGCTAAAATACAAATCTCCCGAGACTTAAAGATATTGCATGAACATCAATTTCGCATGCCTATTGTCTGAGCGGGATTAGCGTGCGGAGGACCCGCGGCCCCCCTTCCTGCGGGCGAGGGGAGCATCGTGGCAAATCAGGAAATTGCATAATTGAATCAGCTCCAGCACATGACAGGGCTTAAACCCACCCAGAGCGGGCTCTGAAATGACCACACATCCCAGGCACCTTGGCATCCTCCCCTGCCAAATCACTTCTGTGAGCAGAGAATGAAAGATTTAAGCTGCGGGAAGGAGACGGTCCAGTCGTGGATTTCATTAGTGGTCTCTCTGGCCATCTGTGGGACTTCATGACCAAGGAGCTGGATGAAACAGCTTTCTAGAAACTTCTTTAGAGAAAAGAGAGCTGAAAAAAATGCGAGTCTTGATGCTGTTTACAGAGAGTTTGTTTTGAATTTAGGAATAAAACAAAAAGCCAGTAGTCCTCCACTGAGGTAACACACGAGAGTCAGAACATGCTGCTGCAGGTTGGAGAGGTACCATTCCCATTCCTCTCTCCCTCCCCTTTCACCCCTCCATAAAAGTTGACAATTAGTTTTTACTGCACATACATGAAGGGAGATACATGCTTTGGCCTCTATGTGAGAGCAATAATTCTCTTAAATTGATGTGTCAGCGAACTAAAACTCAATATTTTTTTTTCGCACGGTGTATTTTGCAGTCAGAGGACCTTCACTAATCGGAATAAAGCAATTTGGCTCCCTGTCATTGCTCACTGAAAACATATGAGCTGGTTGGCACATATGGACTCCTAGATTTATCAGTGTCTCCCATCTAGTGCATGGGAGGTTCAGGGCTGCAGCTCAGAGAGGAGTGAATTTTTATGAATGCTTTTTCCCCTCCCTGAGAATTCCCAGAGCTAGATTTATTCCTTAGTTTCAGAAATATTTTATTTATTATCCATATCCATATCCTCTTAAGGTCAAATCAAAGTCATATTTTACATTTTTTTTATTTGCATTACTATGTCTTCATGGCTTTGTTCATGGAAATAAAAAGCACAACAATCCAAAATTTGGGAGAAGTACCATTCCCATAGCTCTTCTTTCTTTTTTTTTTTTCCTGAGAGTGCTGTGATGTGAACATACACAGCTGTCCTTTGAGCGGGACCTGTGCAAAATGGATTTGCTGCGTGTCACCAGGTTCATGAAGGGCCAGCTGTGGTGTCATGGCTTTGCCATGGTGTCTCCAAGGAAGCCCTCACCTCGCTCCCAGCTGAACTGGTGCCATTTACACTGTGCTGGGGTAGATGGGACAGGCATGTTTTAACAGTCAGCCTTTGCAGCTTGATTACACCAGCATGTGCCCTTTTGCCTCACTGATTCTGTGCCTGTACTCCCCCCTCTCTCCTCCTACAGCTCCAGGGATTGCTCTTGGCCAGCTCTTGAACTTGTGCTTTAGCCTGGAGGAACTTTTCTCAGCCCTCAGATAACGTGAACCACCAAACCAGGCTGGGATCCCACGGCCAACACCTGGTCACAGCTCTGCTTACAAAGAAAGGGGTGCTGTGCATTGCCCGTGGCAGGTGTTATGGACAAGGTGCTTCACAGGAGAACGATTGTTTGGGCTTGGAGAATTGTTTGAGTGTCCAGGCAACTCTTCCAGTGCCTGCTCACGACAGCAGGGGCAGCCCAGTCAGGGACAGCCTTCAGTGGGGAGAAGGAGAGTGGTTGGATTCCCATCCTCAGCTCGAGCACAGCCTGCCACGAGGCTGGGACCATGCTGTTGGTAGCACCATGGTGACAATCCTGGTGTCTGCGGTGACAATAGCCAAGGCCTTGATCCTGTCCTCTGTAAATTACCTTAGGGTCAGATGGGACCTAAAACAGCAGTGCTTCAGTGGGAACCAGGAGGAGATCTTTTAGTAGTGGATGAAAAAACTTTCCGAAGTATGTGTTTGAGGAGTTAGGTTCTTGCTGACAACTCCCCTAAAACCCCCTCTTCTCTTAGCTGTTGTCATGTGAAATCACAAGTACTTTGAGGGCTTAGTGAGAGCCAGCAGTGCCTGCCTGGCTTGGTAAGAGGCACATGGGCACTGCTGTCCTCCTGGTTATGGACTTTGACTTGCCCACAAGAGGACACCAGCTGACTCCCGATCCATGCAGGAGCCTTTACCATCCAGGCCAAGCCTTCAGCTAGGATGTGCCACTCTGGAAAGTGGCAGCTTGATCTTCTGCACAAGTGAGACACAACATCTGTGCTCGAGATAGAAATGGTCAGTTCTGTGCCTCCCTTTCAGCCCTTCCCTGGAGGTGACCTGCTGGTCTCAGCAGCTGGGGGAGGACGTGCTATCTCTGGCTTCTCCTGCTTTTATTCCCATCTACCCTTGGCATGCGACGCAGGGAATGCTAAGAATATTGGTTAATAATCAGAGAAAGATATCTCAAGCCTTTGGAAGTCCATTTCCCCTTTTAATCACACTCTCTCTAATGAGCTGTATTTTTCTTACTTATCATTTCCTTTGTTCGTGCCCATTACAGAGTTACTCACAATTTTAGCTCAAACAATACCTCTTAAATAAGGGGATAGCATTAAGTGCATCAGCACAAGGAGGGCAAGCTGATTTTAAAAACTGAAAGTACTGCTTGATTTCCACTTTCAAAGCATTTAATTTCACCTGGCCCACACTTTTAATATTTTCCAATAAAATAACTAGATGGGGGCACATTAAAATGGTCTCAGTTGAGCTGTTTTAATAAAAGGAGAAAGTTTAAAGAGCTCGGCCATGGATGAAAAGCTATTTAAAACAGGCAGGTTGGGTATTTCTGGCATGGATGCATGAGGTATCTGTCTCCACCTCTAATTAAAAGGTCTATATTGTTCAGTTTTACAGCACTCCACATGACAGACATATGAAACACCCGAGAGACCACCACGTTGTCCTGTGCTGCACCTCACTCTCAGCAGGGCCTGTACATGTATGTACAATTTACCCTGTCTGTGCTCCTTGGAAACTTGGATTTTGGATCTTTGTGCCTCACAGTCCCGTCAGCCTGGCAGGGCAGTTACAGGTTTTGGAAGTGAATTATTCTGGGTAACAATGAGCTCCTGGGAAAATGACAATCTTCTGCAACACAGGTAGAACTACAGAGTCCAGATCTGAGAACAGCATTGATGGTATGAAGAAAACTTGCTTTGTTCTGCCTCCTTCCCTGAAAAATGTTGCCACCAGCACTTCAGGGGGATTTACACCAAGGAAAAAGCAACTGGGTGCTTTTCCTGCAGTTGTTGGCCTACCAGAACTACCAGGGAGCTGGACTTGCTTGAATGGGGATGTATCACTTTGTCTATCTGAGCAACTCCCAGTCTGTGGCAATCTGCTAAAAGTAAAGGCAAAAGTGCTTTCCAATGGGTGAATACACTGGAAACCCCCTCAAAATACTCCTGCATCAGCCTTGGCGCTGTGACTTGCAACCCCACAATCCTTTGTAACATAATGCCACATTTTTAAGCTATGAAACACCTAGAGTGCTCTCTGATGACTTTCATATCTAAAGAAAGGGAAAGCAAAATATGATCTTTCATTTTGAAAATCTGACATACACAGGCTGCACGATTTCTATAGAACAGTTTTCTATTTTGCCATGCACCACTGTTGTGTACCAACAGGAGGAAGGTGTACATCCTTTTTTGGATGTCTCAAAGTGCAGAGGCACAGGTTTTGCTGGACTTGGTCAGGGAGAAAAATGAGTGACTATAAACCTGGATGGAATTCCCTTAAGAACCTGGCAGCAAACACATTTTCACCAAGGGTTCCTTGGTGAGGGATGGCCCCCAAAAGGATTGTTCTTCTCCTATGTAAACATCCAGTGCAAACCATGATGCTGTTTGTAGGTGATGACACATCCATTGTGCAACTGCACAGAAACAGTATTAATATCCCTATAAAATGTAGTTACTGTCTGCAAGGAATACTCTGATGGCAAAAGCAGCATTAGAATTCTTCGTTCACGAAGGAACTAATTAATTCTGGCATCAAATAAGGAGTGTGGGAAGTTAATTGTTCTAAACCCCATTTCACAGCTGGGTGTAGGAACAAGTAGGACTGGTGCATAAGTGATGTTATGGAAAGAATGGTCAAGTGACTTGTGTGACATTCAATAACCAAGGGAGCAGCAGAGGCAAGGATTTATCTGGTTTCAGATTCCAGGTTGATCTTCTGTTTATTAGATCATATTAGATCTTGAAGGCTCTGTGGATATTGGTATGCTTTTATTGGCCATTTCTACTGCATGTTATTTCCCCATGGTTTTCAATCTTATCCTTTAAGGCCAACATTCGTTGTCAAAGATTATGACAATGTACAACAGATTACATTTTAATGGAGGATTCTGAAATAACGAGGTATATTTTCCTCTCTGCCTCTACTCTCATTGCTCCCAGTGTGATCTCCTCCAGGACAAGGACCCTGGAAATGTTAACAGACAAAATGCTGGTGGGATTTGAACCACACCATCAAAAAGCAGTGCCAGACACCTTTTTCTGTGTTTGCATCTTTGAGGAGAGTTGCACTGGTGTGGAAACTGTGAGAAAATATTTTTTAAAGGGATGCAGGAGGGAGTGGAGAGAGAGGAAAGGCAGAATCACAGAATGGGAGAATCAGGAAGGCACCTCTAAAGTGCTGGTCCTACCCCCTTGGTCAGAGCAGGTGTCTTACAGCAGACTGCTCAGAGAATGCCCAGTCAGGTATGAAATATATCCAGAAATGGAGACACCACAGTCTCTGGACAACCTGCTGCATGTTCAAACACTCTTACAGTTAAATATTTTTTTATTATGTTAAAATCAATTCCTCTCTTGTCCACATTACCCTTCCTTGCCATCCTGTTCCACCACTTCTTCACTTGATTGCAAGTAACCATCTCACTCCCATGCTGGTTCTTCTATAAAACACTCTTCACCAGGTTGACCAGCCTGTTGATGGAGCTTCTTTGTCCCACTTGATCAGGTCAATCCCATCTCTTCCTACCAGTCCTTGATGCTGAAAGAGAGCCCCACTGTGATAAAAGCTGAATGTCTGCTGTTGGTGTTATCTGCACAACCAGATGTTGCCACACAGAATCTGTTCATTCCTGCTCAAGCCCTTCCCCACCACTGTCAGGGTTGAAGACAAAACCAAGTTAATGTGCTGGAGGTTTCCCCTGGCTGCACACTGGTGGGACACAGAAATTTACTGAGTCTAGTGAGGCTTAGCAGGGGACCCGGGTGGTGTCCAGTGTGAAACGGCAGCTGCAGTGGAAGAATGCTCCTCGTGTTTTTCTTTTGCACGGTATGAAATAAACAATCTCAGGAACTCTGGCAAGGCAGTCGCTAAGTTTGGGAGTCTTTTTTTCTCGTGTCATTTTGCCTGCTGAAGAGAAACTACTGCAAAACAACCAATATCAATACCCATAGCTCTTGAATTTTCCAAGGCAGCCTCTTCTCCATCTGGCACTGCCTCATGCTGCTTACTTTGAGATCTCATGAAATGGTGCTTGCGGGTGGTATGATTGTTCCTTGAGATGCAACATCAGGGAGGGCACCATCCCCTCCTGTACTTGCTGCATATTCCTTGTTGCCTTAGTTCTTTGCTCCATTTAGTGATGTGAAAGGTAGGAATGGAAGTGCTTTGAACAAGTCCCAGGGGCCTCAGAACAGAAAAAGGAATATATCTGAGGAAAGGGAGAGTATCTGAGAAGAGAGGAGTTATCAGCATGAGAGACCTCAAGCTGAGTGACTGAGGGTTGACATTCCTTCTATTTATTTATAAAATTTGTAACTGTGAAAATTAGCCTTAGAAGATGTAGCCCCATTACTGTTAGTTTTATCGTCCTTCTAAGACATACCCTGAGGCACTCCTAGAGATTGAATCCTACTGTACTTTGCAATAAGCCCATAATTGATTATGCTATGGAGCTTTAATGTGGGTTGAGAAATGGAATCCAGAGTAAATACATTCAGAATTTTGCTAGCAGACCAAATTCAAAACTGGTTTTCTGAACCTACCAGGATTATTCCTTCTCAGCTCATGATTTAATTTGAACTAGCCACCCTGAGAGGTGCAGTGTGTCTGGGCTATCTGCTTGCTGGTCTTCCTCTAAAGAAGTTTATCCTGTACACTTCACCTGTAAATTTGTAAATATAAGATTAGATTCTAACATTATTCATTAGAGGTCACTTTATGTTCCACCTAGTGCTTTCTCCAGTAAAGTCTGTCAACAATCTCATCAGACACAAATTTGCTGATTTCTCTCATTTGTGAAAAACAATTATATTAAAAAAATATTCAAGGGAGAAATTAATCAGGTGGTGGTAGTCATTTGTCATTATATTTCTTGGCTTAAAATACAGCCCACGCAACCTCCTAGACTTCCTCTTTTTTCCTGGTTCACTCACTTGATGAAAACCCATCCTTTCTTAAAAGAAGTTTGTTCATTTTGCTCAAAAATGAGGAATGAGGTGTTGGGCTCTTTCCCTTTCATTAGAAAGGTTCCCTTTTTCCTTTCCTCAGGTGCTAAAGACCATATTATTGCCCTTGATATGCAGGTGGCTCCTGCTGACTGTAGCTAATTCCAGGACTTAAAGTGGGCTAACTTGTAGACCTGGTAGAAACTGAAATTTCCTAAAGCACACCATTTGCTGCCTAGGAGGCATCCTAAACAAGCAAATCCAATGATGGTGGTACAAGCAAAAGGAATTTTGTTCAGAAATTACAGGATTTGCCCTGTTTTCTGAATGTTTTAAATCCTGGGTTTGTTTCTGGACCAGAAATCTCTACAGAAAAATGTGCTTCTGAGATTCAGACTTTTGAGCTGGTTTGAGGTGGAAGGCTTTTGATTCACAACATATTTTTATTCCAAACTACTCCTCATGAAACAGTGTTATTGTCTCTGTGTGGTCTTAAGGGAAAAAATAATTTGTTTCATATTTCCCACTGGAAAATAACCCTCTCTCTTTCTCACTCTCTCTTTTTCTCTCTCTTCTCATCAATAGCTACAAAATTGGTTAATTTCCTCAGAACCACCACACCGCTGGGTCTGCTCCATTAAGAAATCATACACGAGGATTGTGTGTTTCTATGGTTAATGTGCTAATTCTGGTAAAGTCTCCTTTCACATGTTCTTACCAAATGTTATGATACTTTATTTTTGTTTTCTATGGCCAAGTAAGTGGAACAAATGCAAGGTAAAGAGACAAAAATCCGTCACGCCAAATTGGAGAGAGGTGCAATGAAAGAGCAAAATTATTTCATGGTTTGAGCTCTTCCTTACTCATTGCCACCATAAAAGGGCACATGATACCTTTGAGACACAGTGTTTGCAGCTGCACATAGGTCAAGATGCAGCAAAAGTCATGTGTGGGAAGGCAAGGCAGAGGTCGTGAGGTGTACATAAACAAAAACCCCTTACCCAAAGCTTCTTTATCAAGCACAGTCATAATTGTCTTTGGATCAAGCTTTGAATCAACTGTCAAGTTAAATAGAAGGAAAAGGGGATATTTGGTAATTTTTTTAAGAAAGACCTGTTCCTCCTAACACTGGCCTTGGTCAAAGTCTAGAAATGCATACTTAATGTTATGCAATAAACTTAAATTTTAACATTATCCTTTCTCACCTTTTATCTGCACTTTCACTGCTCCAGGGAGACCTCGCATGTGAACTACCTAATTTTTGCTCTGGCACTGGGAGGTACCTACCTCTGCGTACAATAGCTCTCTGCAAAGCTTTGCCATACAAAAATGTTTATCCCCATTTGAAAACACCACTTAAAGCTGTTGGAAACAGGAGTAGATGATGTGATCATTAAAACCTGAGGCTTTCACGTCTGTTAAGGGAGGGTTTGTTTCTGCTGTAAAGGAGAGTTGACTGCAGAGCTTCTGGCAGGAAGAGCTTGGTGGTGTGAGCAAATGCAGACCAAAATATAAAATCATCATCATCTGTTTTGTATGGAGGAAGGACTTGGATTTGGAGGGCAGAGCCTAGCAAAACTCTTCCTTGCAAACTATAGCAGTTTGTTGGGCAGAGAGACAAAACTCTGCATGGAGGTGAGGGATCAGTGACAGGCTGGGCTGAGAACAACTCAAGAAATGGAGCTGACATCCTCCAGGACAAGTCTCTCCTGGTTTCTTTCATAAAGACCCATTTTAACTTTCCCAAAAATCTAGTTACAACCCCTCGCAGTGATTCTGTTGCTTGATTGTGTTGATACCTGTTGCCAAAGTGGACAATCTTCCACTTTTCCCCATTGTCCTTTCTGGCACAAGAGGAAAAAGAAATTACTCCAACAGTTATTGCCTTGGCAACTTGTTTGTGGCTGACATTGATTCCCTATCTTGCAAAACTCATATAGGGGCAAGAAACTATTAATAGGCTGATAGATTGTACTGCTCTTCCCTGTGGGAAGCACTCCAAGACCTCAGGAGCTACAGGCACACACACAGAGGGTTATCTGTGTGCAAGTATGCCTGTATTTAAAAGGCACAAATTTGGAGGGACAGTGAGTAGATTCTACTCCTTGGTATGTTTTTATGTGCATCTCCAACGATCCTCAACATCTTCTATAGCATTAAAGAGGAGATTTCTTCATTTTGAAAGAGAGGATTTGCTGCTAAGAGATTCAATTTTCATTCTCATTTCTAACCTGACATATTTCCCCTCCCCTTCTTTGCTTGAAGTGGGAAAACAAAACTGATGAAAAAGCCTGTGTTAGAATGACATCATCCCCCCATACATCTTACTGTAATGCATCAGTGTATTTATGAGGTCTTTATTAGACAGGACAAATTTATTTTTCATTTGTGCTAAATTGTTTATGCCCTTTTAAAAGTGCACTGTATCCTCAGCATTGGGCTTTCGGTTATCTGCCTGACAAAGATGAAGTGTTATGTTCTAACAAGTGCATTAAGATCTTGTCCTGGTGCATATTCTGTGCTATTTGTGAAATGACAGTGATAAGGAGAGACAGACAGACATGGAATGGATCAGGTGCACATGTATCTTAATTTTTAGTAAACTGCTCGAGCCATTTCAAGTTGGTGATGACCATTGATTATAGTCTTTGAAAAACCAGAATCCCCAAAGGAGTTTCCTCCCGTTTAGATGATTAAATTGGGGTCATATTTGCAGAAGAACTCATTGCCAATTTGCAAAATGTGCTTATGAAGATCCACTTGCTTATTTCGGTGCCTGGGTGACGGCTGATTGATCCAACGAGAGGGCTGCTACCAGCAGTATTTCTAGTGAAGTTATTACTTTACTAGCAAGTAGCTCCTAATTAGTATGCAGAGTCTGGAGTGAATTCATTCATGTTAGGCATGCTGGTCATGTTCCTGGGCTTGTGTGTTCTGGCTAGCCTCTGGCTAGCCTGGGAATCCAAGAGGTACCTTGCCAGCATGCTGCAGCTTTTCCAGGGGAATATGTAGGAGTAATTAACAAAAGCCTCTGACTGCCTGCACCAGCAGGATCTGTGCCCCTCCAAGCCTCTCGTGGTCGATGGAAAGTCACTCACCACAGAGGCCAGGAGCCTCAGCAAAGAGCGTGGCTGGGGCTGGGGGCTGGGGGAGCCCTCCTGGGCAGGAGGGGACAGCCCAACCCTGCCTACACCTTAAAGGACAGGCCAGCCCGGCAGGGCAGCTCCTTGGGAAGGGACAGGGCTGTATCCCAGCTCTCGAGTCCCGAGTGGCATCACACAACACAGGTGAGAGAAAAAAACCTCTGCTGTGTGCCAGTTTCACGGTATCAGCCCTGCAAAGGCTGCTCATGAATATTTCTCCCTTTGGGAAGTAGAGGAAACCCTCTGTGCCTCCTTGGGGGATTTCCATTTTGTCTCCCTCAGGAAAATGAGCCCTTTAACTCAGGGACAAGGACGGCAGCAAAGAGAGTCTGTGAACTGTAGTCCTGTGGACAGTTGAAGTTTTCATCTTAGCTGGTCTTGACGGATGGATCAGCTCTGATTTAAAATAAGAGACTAAGTCGCTATTGGTGTTTCTGAGCTATATCTATTTTTTTTTTCTCTCAAACCTTTCAAGAAACAAGGCTATTTTGAATCTTTTCTCCATGTTAATGAATACAGCCTCGGGATTTTTTCTCACCCAGTTCCACACTTTGCCTTGTCATCATATTAGAGCGTGGCACAGCATGGAGAAGAAGTAGAAGAAATCTCACTATATGAGGAACACGACGGGAGAGTGACACGGGCTAGAAGATGTCTATCAAATCAGCTCGTTGTCGCAGAGGGGGAAGGGAGACACATGGCCACATTAATTTGGGGGAAAAATAGATGTGATTTCTCACTATGATAGAATGTTTGGTTTTGGGGTTTTTTTCAGCAAACACTCCATGGTTGCAGGGAAGCTTGTTTGGATTTACAGCAGGGAAAGGAGAAGAGTGGAGGCCATTGTGTTTAAACCTCATCTGACTAGCAAATACAGCTATTGAGCTATTAATTCATTTTATCACTAGAATTTGCCTTGTCCTTCTCTACGTGTGATTTTCCCTGGAAATGAGCCAAAAGATACTGCCTGACCAGCTGAGAACACAGTGTCATCCACACCCAGGTGACTTTTCCTGGACCCACATTGCAGGGTCTGTGCTATTTGTGGTGCTGCAGGTAGAAAGAGTCAGGACTATCCTGCCTTCCCAGCTCTTGTGTCCAAAATATGGAGGGAAAACAGCAACAAAATGTGGGGTGACTTTCAAAAAACTCACCGGAGCTCCAGATTTTTTTAGCTGTCAGCCTGGTGGAGATTTAATGCCAGCTTGTGATTGCTTAGGATATTGTATTTATGGCAAAGTGACATATGAAGCAGTACTTGACACCTCTGAGTTTGTCAGTCAGAACTGAGATCCTTAAGAGCTCTGTTGGCTGATCTGTGGAGTCATCATCCTCCTGATTACCTGTGGAGAGCTGGCATGGGTATCTGATGCCCTAAAGAGGACACCTCGTGTCTCACCACGCTGGAGTCTGGGAATTCTGCCTTTAAGCTGCCTTGGTAGAATCTCACGTGGCCAGAGCATAATTGAAAAATTTGGTTCCAGGGCAAATTTGAAAACTAAACAAGGACTTGAGGGAGTGGCCCCTATGGAAACCATGTCAACGAACAAACAGCATCAGAGGATTTCAGTGATGTTTGTATAAGGAGGATGATGTTTGCTTGATTCTTGTGGGCTTTAACTGTCTGTCATCCTTCTGCAGAAAAGCAACAGAAACTAATTGAAAGAAACCAAAACCAAATAGAGATGTGATAAGTTATTTGAAATTTGAGTTATATGGCACAGTTTTGATAGGCTACATCATGTCACATGGAAGATTTCTGTTTGTTATTGGAGCAGTGTAATTTTTAGAAGATAATTCCCATTGCCTGCTGAGAACTCATTGTTGGAAAAGAAGTATGTTAAAAATGAGCAAAAGTGGTAGATTTCTATTCTAAGATTTCTAATTTCATTTTAAGTCAAGCTACTAGCAAAGCTTTGGGGTGATTCAGTTAAAAGAATTAAAGACAGTTTTTTCCTGGATGCAGTTCCTTTAACTTAGCGGGACCACACAAAAACCATGCTCTGAAGGGAGTCACACAACAGTCTGTTCTTTGCCAAACTTCCGAGCCCTTTTCAGACTCTAAGCATCAATTTTCTCAGATATTTCTCAGGGTCCTACCATCAGCAGTTCTGTGTCCATCTCTGAGGTTTTCTTTCTGTTTCCTTCCTCTTTTCTCTCTGTGTTTGTACGTTTTTCTTTCTCTCACGCATTTGTGTGTGTACAGCCACAGAGCCCTCTCTTAAAACTACACCCAGCACACTCCATTCTTCCATACAACTCAGGCTCCTTATAAACTCCATACATTTTCATTTGGGCCTTGAAATGAGCCCATGATGGAGGGTGCTGCTGCTTCAGCAAGCTAATTTAATAAAAGATCTGATGGCTTCTCACACCTTAAATGAAGGGTAGATGCTTCGCCCAAATCTGTTTAATCCAACAGAATGGCATTGCAAGTTTAAATACATTTTCTGGTGCTTCAACTGTAACATTGAAAATGGAGATTACCTGTCATTCCTTGGAAGTGCAGTGTCTGGGACAAAGGGACCTTGGTCCTGTGTCGAGTACACAGCTGCTATTTGTACCACTGCACAATGTGAATGGTGATCATGCATTCTGAAATGTTTTTCCAAGTAGAGACTGGAACACACAGTCCTTTCAAAGGAGAAAGCTTTTATGACTGTGCTTCATGCCTGTTCTCCATGAGCCTGAAGTCAGAAGGCAGATGGAAAAACGTCAGAAATTCCCAACAGAGAAAATCTTACACAAAAAAGAGCAAAATGTTAAACAGGCAGTGGGAGAAGCTTCGTAGCAGCAGCTTCCACTTCCACTCAGGGGACAGAGGGCTCATCCCCACCCCAAAATCCAACAGCAACTTCTCCTAGTCCTCTTTGAACAGACCACTTGCAGCACCATTCTGCCTTTGCATGGCCGTCACTGAGCTACCGCGAGCATTTTCCAGGATTAACTCTGCTCTGCTCCTCAATTGGTTTCAACGGGTTTAGCAAGCCTTTTTTTAGCCAGCGTGGAGAAGCTAATGCTCTTACTTCTCAAGCTTTTTAAAAAGTGCACGAAGCCAGATCATCCCCTCCCAGTTTTGCCACAGTAGGGATGTAGCTAGCAGAAAGCCTCCAAAGATAGTTTGAAATCTTTTCGAGGAAAGGGAATGGGGCTTAAGAGACCTCAGCTTTCAACCTCCTTCTCCTCAAGACTGCAGTGTAGGTGAAGGGCTCTGTCAAATCCCAGAGAATTGCACAGGACTGTCCCACTCCCTGGAAACCTGGGGGGAAATAGGTCAGAAAACTCATAGTGAGACAAATTCCCTGTGTGGATTGTCTGGAATTCAAGACGTTTAGGTAGACCCTCCCAAGAGCAGAGTGTAAGTCAGCCCCAGCCTTCTCACAGGGATCTGAGCTTCCTGGTAGCTCGTGTGAATGACAGGCTGGCTTGTGGCTGACATAAGTTGCTCATGCTGGAGTCTGTGCAGAAGGACAAACCTCCAGCTATGCAGGCTGGGCAGCAATATTTCACTGTAATAAGGTGATGGACAGCATTCAGCATTTTTTCTGTCCCTGCTTCTCTCAGATGACCACCTGAAGACAGGGGTGAGAGAGAAGAATCCCCTTGGATTGCAGCAGGCAGCTTGGTGGTGAATGCCTGAGAGACACTTCACTGTTGTACACCAAGAGTTTGTGCTCCTTCTGGATCAACAGCAGAGTGGGACAGAGAGAAGGCCTTCTGGATCCTGTTCTGGTGCTTTATTCATGGAAAAGGTGGAGATTTTTCTTTGGATGGCTTCAGTTAAACTGTTACTAAACACATGGTTTTTCTTAAGAGTTGAAAGAAGTCTGGCACAGTTCTGCTAGGCACAGCACAGGGACCCTCAAGAGTTGTCCTGAAAAGCTTACAAGATAAATGAGATTCATGTGAGGCTGGGGTGTTTCTTTTTTTAGTTTTGAGGTTTTTTGAATGTGTTCTGAAGCTCTTGAAGAGTAACAAGTAATGTGTGTCCCTTCACAGGAGACAGAGCAAAAGCACATTCAGAGGGGAAAAAATAGTTTTGTTTCCAAAGCCATACACCTCCTTCTCACCAGGAGCAGTACTGAACTGAATAATTCAAAAACTTCTGCAAGAGAGAGGGGGAATCACAACTGGCTGTGGCCAACCATCAGTAGAAATACTTTTTTGATGTCAGCATGGCTTCTATGTAATTTTAACTGTCACAAAGATTTGGAGGAAGACTGGATGACTCATCACACCTCTTTACCCCTTTTTAGGCAAAACACCCCTTAATGGCTAGTTTAGGAGCTGAGTAATGACTGGTTATATAACCTTGTTAAGTACATGGCAGAGCTATGGAAAATGGCTTTTCATTGCAGCTTTCCACTGACTCAGAGATTTTGTGTTTGTCAAATCAGGCTATTACGCAGCAGCAATGGAAGAACTAATGTAAGCTAATTTTGAACTGCTGGAGCAGCTGGTCTTCCTCTTTCCCTGCTGCAGGCTGGTCACACCAAGCACTCTGTGCTGCCCTGATCTAGGAGAGGTAGGATCGTGTTTTTGTGAGTGCTAGGCTAATCTCAGATGGAGGCTTGAATCCATGTGAAGAGTCCAACATGTGTACAGCAGCTGATGGGTCTGCAAAATGAAAAGGGCAGAATTCTCCAGATGCAATTTTGTTAGAAAACATCTGCTGAAAGCATTTGTTGGAGTTTTTTTTAATCTGAACTAGAAAAAATTTTTAAATATTCCCCTATTTAATCATTTCTGTTCTCTGTGTATTTGGTGACTGTGGTTTCTCGATGTGCAAATGTAGGTTTATCTTTTCCATTATCCCAACAGGAGGAAGAGTGAGTCACATGAACTGAACGAAACTTTTCCATAAAGCCCAGAGAGCTCAGAGTATTCAACTGGCCCCGTTGAGGTCTGGATATTTGGCTTAGGACTGTAGAAGGGTTTGCTGGAAAGTTTGATATTTCAGGATTATTCCAGGTTGCAACTCTGCAGGAAGAACCAAAACTGGCAGTGCACCGTCAGAATTTTGGGTGTCTGAGTACAAGGGATGCTGGACAAAAACTGATGTGATCTGCTGCATGTGAAACTGCCTCAGGCCTTCCAGCTCCAGAGCAGAGTCTCATGGATAGAGGTGCACATTTACCTTTGCATTGTGAGCTTCTGAGTATTGTCTTTAACACGGGCACACACAGAGACACACACAAACATATATATATATAAAATGTTCTTGCCATACATCCAAAAGAAGAAATTAGTGTAATATTAAAAGACTAAATAGCCTCCTTGGAAAGCCCACTGTCCTCCACCTGGCTGTAAGTAACTGCTGGGTGGAAAAGGGAAGTGATCCATCAGTCCCATACCTGTGGACCATCCTTTCCCTACAGCCCACCCTCTGCTGCTCCATCGCAGCTGGGCTCTCCTGCTTGCCCAGATTTACTTCTTGAACACTGTGGGACAAGACCAGCATGCACATGAGCGAGGGAGAGGAGGCAGAAGCACAGGGTTTGTTCACCTGCATGTGGAATTCCTGGTGAAACGATGGAATTTAGCCCAGAGGGTGTCAGTGACATTTTCTGCCCCAGCAGCAGGGGGAGGTGCTGTAGCTGCTACCAACAGCAGTGGCAGCCCCCCAATATTTATTGGGCCATTTAGCACCTTGAAGGGGTTCTGTTATACACAGTGGAAGCTGGAAGCCCCACAGTTTCAATGTTCATTATTTTTTCCCATGATTAGTACCTCAGAAAATTTCTCAAGCTGCTTCCCCATCAAAATAGGGGCACCTTCCCTTGCATGGATGGCTCACCAAAAATCCACAGTATCACCAGCAGCAATGGGGTATATAGGAGAGTGTGGCTGGAAGAAATCTGGGTTTCCTCTCATTTCCATTTTCATTTTGAGACTGAAATTGAAACAATTGTATTCATGGAAACGAATGTGCTCATCATGATTATTTCAATTTTTTTTTTCCCTCATTTATTATTAATATCAGGGCAGTTTCATATTCCTATATAGTAAAAAGAAACCAGAGTTTAAATAAAATTAATTGTCAAGGTTTAAATAAATTTAATTCCTGATAGAAAGTGATAGAGGCAAGGAATTCTGTTCCTCATTATTCTCCTCTCTCAGCTGTCTCAGCCTCAAACAGGTTGATGCTTTAGGTCCTGAGAGTCCCCAGTACACATTCTCACTATTTCCATGTAACTAACACTAAAAAGTGTTCCATAACTTTAATAAAACTATTTTTCTTCAGTCAGATCCTTAGTTTTGCATTCTCAGTGTTTTCTGAGCTGGGTTTTCCTTTTACTCTCAGTAAATTTAACAATGAATGTGGCTTATGTGAGGGTCATTCATCCACGCACAGCATGGAACCACATGAATCCATGGAACCACAGGAAACCATGGAACCATGAATCCACAGCAAAGAACTATTTGAGAAAAGACCTGGCATAACTTCATCATAGAAATTATAAGGACAAAATTTGGTCCAGCTTTCATTTTTTCCTAAATTTGTCACTTTTAGAGATGGGAAAGGTAACTTAGCAGTAAAAAAAATCTGGTTTTTGTTTTATCTCCTCCTGCATTCTACAATATTTGCATATATAGTGGCAGGCTTGTCATCTATCCTCAGCTATAAGGTACTGTGAATTTTGAGTGCAAGGTATTTTTCACTGATGTGCAGTGGCTACGAGTCCAGGCAGGTGCCTTTATTCTTCTCTCTTGCACCAAGGTAAATCTGTAGGGTTTTGTTCCCCCGAATCACCTCTGGATTTAGATGAGCACAGCTGAATATTGAATCTGCCACACCGTCTTCTCAGCACAAAGGCTCTGAAATGGATTTGTGAGTCTTAAATCAGTCCCTGGGGCATCCTAGTCCACACCGTAAAAGCGCCGTATGTAAATTGTCCCTGTTAAATAAGTTGCTCAGGAGGGAGGGAGAACAGGGTGGGAATTGGAAGTCACTCGTAGCCCACGCTGGGTTTCAGACTGGGCTGCCCTTCCAGTTCAGGAGTCTCTGAATTGCAGGGGAGGAGATCGTATGGCTGCCATATGGACTGCCTGTGCCAGATGGGGAGGTTGCCTACGTTACTCCCACACTCTGCAGAAAAACAGAAATAAAAAATGACACAAAAAAACCGAGCCCCTTTCCATTCAGCCATAGGAGCGGGGTGGAAAAGCAGCCCGGGCCCTCCTTTCAGAGTATTTATCTGATAATTCATTAGCTGGTGTCCCCCATTTTTCATCTCTTGGGGAAGTCGGCTCAGAATTTATTGCTGAGACATTAATGAATTTTTAAGCTGTCAGGGAGCAACGTAAATAAGTAGTATCCTGGATTGTTACACAGCCATTATCAGGTCAAAATGAATGCACAGGGACTGTTCCTTCAAGCAAAGAGTAAATCTTAACAGGGAGTTACAAGGCACCGAGTCCCTCACAGGAAACCCTGCATGGCCCTGTTCAGTGAGAGTCCTGCTGCTTCCTCCACCCTCTCCCCTCTGAGGGGTGAAACAGTGTCCCCCAAGGAGAATATTTTGATTTTTCCAGCTAGGCCTCAACAGTAGAGTTTTGTGGCTTTATTGTGACAGAAGGAAAAGCATAATTAAAAAGTTAAAGTGCCCTTGGCCTTGGCTTTTCCTTCCACTGGCCAGACAGGCAAGGTTTAATTCTATGGCTGTGAGTGTTTCTATTAATTTTAATAGAACTGGTTACTGCCTTTATAAACATAGGGAAAAAAAGAAGCAGCAGGTTTTATGATGGGACCAATTCTAAGAAATCTTGTCTCCAGTGCTAGGACTTGATTTGTTCAGCACAAGGGGATTATTTGTTTGCTTTTTACTCTACAGAGGAGAAAAAACCCTTTCCTGTTCCAAAACAGATAATCGTGCATGAAAACCAGACATGTTAAATATCACAAGCAAGGATTCACATGCCCTGGTGCCTCAAGTCCAAAAAAAAGAGTCACATTAATGTCAATGTGCTTTGGATCATTAGCTCTTAAGCCTCTAATGATGTTCCCTAATGACTCTGCTGTTCTTCCTCCTCCATCAGACTCTCTCCAACCTGCAGAAGGTGTGCTAACTTTTCAGGATTTTGCTGTCGGAGAGCCTTGAAAAACACATGAGTATCCCAGTAATATATGAGATTTTACCTGCTGGGCGTCTGGAATGTAATTTACAGGAGGTTGTATCCACAATATTCATTACATGAAGGCTCAAGTTCTTACTCATTTTTTATTTCATTCATTTATTCTGCTACAGGAATGGGAATAAAAAGGAACACCTGTCCCACGATTAGGACAACTTGCCATTAATTTAAAACTTCAATATAGATGCTGGTTACAGAATTGTCTCCTCCCTCCTCGCCTCACACACACACTTCCATATACTAACCAAAAGTCAGCATTTTCCCCTGGCCAGGTCCAAGGCTGGGGCAGACCAGCATCATGATATTGCCTTCAGCTTTCCCTGGGTGAGGTTTGGCACCCATGTGCTTTGCTCTGCAAGGACAGAAAGCTCCCTCCTCTGCAAAGCCACGGTGTACTCTGACTTTGTTTTCAGCCTGCCAACACAGTTTATATTTCTTTCCAAACCTGAGGCTGAGCAGGGCCCCACCTTGCAGTTATGGCAATTAGAGTTAACCCTGCCCACATCCTCCAGGCAGGGCTGCAGTCCAAGGCGTTCTTAGCCAGCCACTCTTTTCCACTTGCACCGTCTCTACCTCTCAGAGAAGTTTTTCTCAATCTAAGAGGGAGCAGAACTTGACCCTCCAGGCCAGCTCTTATTGCAAAAACACAGGGAAAATTTGCAAGCCACATGCAGAATGTAGTAAATGGTATTTTCCATCAAAGCTGTGCAGCAGGGAGTCCTCAAGCTGTTCAGAGGGTTTATAACTTAGCTTGCTGTTTTCTAGGTCCTAGAATAGAGTCCTACCAATAGTACAGAGGTTGCCAGATCTTTCACATTTGGGCATAATGTATAATAGAATATATTAGATATATTATTTATATATATATAATATATAGTTATACATTATATAATAATAATCTGGTCTCACCACTTGCCCATCTAATCTCTTACATTTTTGTCACTCAAAGAGCTCCAGAAACACCACAATTATTTTGGTAGGTAGATCTATCTCACTGCCTTTTGACACTGCTGCTGCTCACAGTTAGAGAGCCAGGGGGAACAAGACTTTCTCAGCCTGTGCCTCAGAGAAAGCAGCACAGCAGCACCAAGGGAATCCTCCCGCTCCTCACACTGACCAGAAAACGCACAAGAAAATTCTTCATGGGGAAAAACCAGGAGGAAAACACTGGTGAGTGGGCAGAAACGTTTTTGCTGAGTGACTGGAGAGAAATGCAGGCTCCCCTGCGCAGTCTGAGCCCCCCAGCCAGGCCAGGCACCTGGGAGAGTTTGGCTCTTTGGCTCCAGCCAGCTCCGGCTGCTGGAGGGGACGTCCGATCCTCCTGCTCCAGAGGCAGCCGCAATCCCTGGAATGAATTGCCCTCTAGAGGTACTTTGCTCCCTCTCCGCTGAACTTCCTGGAAGCCGGGACAACTACCTTGGACTTGAGCCTATAAAGAGCCATTAAACAGCCAGAGTTCAGCGAGGTGACTGCTCCATAATTCCCCAGAACTCCCCTTCCAAAGAGGGAATTCACCCCTTTAGGATCATCTGTCCTCCCTCTCTGTCGCCTTGGTTGGGCACGGCAGGAATCATTGTGCAATCAATATTATTAATACAGCAAACCAGCACTGGCTCTAAATATGCACACACTAAGCAAACAAATCGAAACAGCAAAAGAGGTCTTTGTGGTAGCACAGCTTCAAAGCTGAGGTTGTAATCACACAGAAGCTAAGGAATGCAAATGTGTGGTAATCAGAGTATTGTAACTCATCCATCCAAATGTTAATAGTATTTTCTCACCATATATTACATTAGCATTAATGGCTTAGGTTCAAATTCTGCACTGTTTTCTACAATTATGACTCATTTTTCAGCTAAGGGGACTATCCATGGTAATAAGCATAGCAGCAGCAGGATTTTTAAAGGCTTATGTGAGCACACCGTGTGTGTGATTCTCCCTGTAATAACTTCTGAAACCCTCTGGCCAAAGCCAGCAAAATGCAAAAGCACGGTAAGGCTGCTTAGGTGATTCAGGTCCTACAGGTCTGAAAATAGGGAGTTGTGAAGAGAAGAGAGGTGCCACTGGACAGGATGCCATGCCACTGGATGCCCTCAGCCATTGCTGGACAGTGGAGACCTCCCCGCAGAGAAAGCACCTTCCCAAACCAAGGGAGAAACTCCTCCTCTCTCAGCTCTCCAAGCATTTTGCTCCTCTCAATGCCAATGTCCACAGAGTGTGTTTCAGTGTGCCATAGTCTGGAACTATACTAAAAGAAAGGTAAAATAAACATCTAGGTTGCTCTGGGTGTACAACCTTACTGCTGCCCTCCCAAACAGAAACACAGTGACACGGGACTCTGCTGCACCCAGGTTCCTACATTCTGCACAGTAATAATAATAAAAACAACAGCAGCAATGCCTGGATAAAATCCATTCACATGGAAAGCAGCAGCAGGCTAGACCAGCCCTTTGCCTTGCATCATGCAGGGACTCTTGCTTCATCATGCTTTCCCCACCTGCTCTGGGTGTGCCTCAGGTATGGGTAAGGTGCATGCAAAGAGTACATTCTTAAGCCAATATGAATTCTGTTACCTGAAAATGCAGTGAATATCAAGGGATTCAGTCTAAGGGTTGCTGGAATTGACTTGCTTTTCCTAAGCTAAAAAGGGAGTGCAGAATTAAAAGCATGAATGATTCCGTGTCGCAACTGCAGTGATTATAAAGGTGTTACAAGCCAGAGAATTGTCTTTATTTTATTAGAAACAGTCCTAAAAATGAAGTTTGTTTCTATCTTGATAAAATCAAGTCTGCCTACCACCCCTCTCCTCCTCCTACATAACACTCGGGCGTGGTTGTGCGAGATAGTTTGGTTGATGCTTGCTCCTAATTCCCTGCTGCATTTTGCATATGTAAATCCCCAATCACTCAGATCAAACACACACAATGCAGGGAACATCCCCACGTGGTGAGGATGTTTCAGCACCTTCACTTTAGAAGTGGCTAAAACGAAGTATGGCAAGAAGGAGTGGCATGTGCTGGCATCCAGCTGGTGCTGGAACCAAAACCAAAGCACAGGAATTCCCATGCTGGGAACCTTAGTCTAGGCTGGACCCCTCCTTTATTGCTCTCATCTGAAGCCTCAGGTGAACAACCCAGCTGTTGTGGGCTCTGCATAGGTTTATGGACATTTAAACCAGTCCCACTCTGGTTTTGGTATTCACGTTTTTTTCAATGACATTGAACTTCGAGCTGAACTTCACCTGTTCTTTTCCCTAATCATCAGCTTCCCTTTGCTTATATTCTTAAGTATGGATGAGAGCGGGTGGCAGGTCGCTGGGTTAATCTGCATCTAATCCACAGCACAGTCACGATGAGGAGCAGAAACCGTGTTTAGCTCCCTGCTGTGAGCAGCTCTCCTGCCTGCTGGGGGTGGGAAATCCAGCAGGTTGATGCACTTCCACTGCTTTTCCACTACAGAGCCTGTGACAACGAGGTTTCAGCTCTGAATGGGATCGTTTTTGTGCCCTAGACAGGAGCAAGCCTTCCTAGTCTTTTGTGGGCAGACAAGAATGTTTTCTTCTTGAGTTTTTAGTCAGCTGTGCCCCAAGAAACACTTTTTGTCCTGCTGTTTTTTCAGAGCATTTGGAGAAGAGGACAAGGTAGGCAACCCTGCTCATCACTTACTCTCTGTTTTCTGATCTCAGGCTTGTGTTCTTTCCTCCCTGAGTCACTGCTGCTGGAGTGGCCCAGTTTTGCCTACCCTCACCCCCTGCTTTATTAGTGACAAGGAGGATGACTGTGCAGCGGCAATGCTCTGCCGCGGGATGCTTCCTTTGTGCAAGCCTTCTTTTGTATTTTGACATTTGTGAATGTTCTCATCCTTTAACACGCAGGCAGAGCCTAAATTTCAAAGGTAATCACTGCCTGCAGTGACAACGTCAGACGAGTATGGGTCCTGTGTTTCATCCATTCAGGCCCACAGGTAAATAACATGGGGGTGGCATGAATGACGGACACATGACCCAGGCTTCAACCTCGTTTTTAGCCTGCTTTCCAAAGCTTTCTGCAATTCTGTGTTAGTTCGTTCAACCTTCCCATAATTTCAGAGCCTATTAGCAGATTTCCACTGAATTTGAGAGAGAGATGTCCCAAATATAATTAGGTCTCCGAGTCTTTTTAGAGCAGGCAACTGAAGAGAGACTTTACGAATTCTCCAGTGAGGGAGAGGCCCCTGTAGGATTCCATCCATCACAGACAATAACAAATCCACGGGGCTTTGCTCGCTCCTGAGACCCAAACTGATGGCAAACCAGACCTCTTTAGGTCACTCACTCACAAAACAAACTTGTGCCCTAAGTTGATGAGGATCCACTCCCCATGAACTTCGATACAAGTGAGTGGGTTTGTTCTCACAGTCGATCCTACTCCTGGGCAAGGAGTAAGGAGTGCCAAGACATCCTGCTTCTGCTGTGGAGGCACTGGCTTGCATGACTTATTTATCTGGGAGAGTTGCAGCTGTCAGGCTGCTGCAGAAAAGGAAAAATGATACACACTTCTGCCAGCTCTTGGAGGGGCGGGGAGCAGAATCACCTCAGTATTGGATGAACCTTAAAAAAAAAAAGGTGGATTCACTAATTCACGGAAGGTGGCCAGGGAAACACAGAAATGATTAAAAAAAATCCCTTAGGTCAATAACCAGTCTGCTTTTGGAGAGACACAAGGGTTCAGGGGGGCGTAAGTTTAATTAAGCCAGCGAAAAACTGAAGGGAAAATAAGAATCCATTTCCAACAATGCTTTACAAAAGCTTCCCATTGAAACAGACACATTAATTGAATAGGAGCTGAGCAGTACTTTGATACATGAGCCCCAGCCCAGGGTGCCTCTTGCTGCAGAGAGCAGCATTGTGAGGTTTCATTCAGAAGCAGCAATCTCTCACCGTTATCCTTTCCTCGTTGGCAAACATCAGCTCCCTCCCTCTTTTTTTTTTCTTTCTTTCTCTCCCTTCAATTAAATGTTTAATTAAAGTACCATGACTCCCTTTCATTTGGAAAAGTAATTGAAGACACTAGTGTGTAAAAAACAGGCTGAGAAGCGAGCTGGAGTACACACAGCACAGAGCATCAGCAAGGCCCACAAAAATGTAGCCCTTAATTTGCCTTGGTGCCACATCGAATTGAGGTGATGGTGAGGCGATACAGCTGCAAGAACATCTGGAAGGGGCTGATAAAGATGGGTTGGGTTGGGTCTGAAGCAAGCACTGAGTAAAGCTTGCTTTTTTTTTTTTTTTTGCATCCTGAATGGTCAGCTCAGCACAGATGGGAGAGAAAAGCGACGTTTGCAAAGATACATTTCCTGGTAAGTTTTCGTGCAGTGATTAAGGAGAGCTTGTTGAGTTGCTTGATAAGCAGGCTGGTGCCTAATAAGGATTTTCTGCTGTATCTTGTAGATCAGTCTTTGTCAGGTTACATGGTGGCTCATCACCCTGACACCTTCCAGGACCAGGGAACGTCTCTGCTCTGGCTGCATGGCTCTTTTTCCCAATATCTTTAAGAAACCTTAGCAGAAATTTGTGGTTACTCAGATTATCTGGGCAGCCCATTTGCAGCTATTGGCTTGAAGATGCCCTGGTTAACTCTGACACTTTGGTTTTCTCAAGCAGGCTTAAAAGCAGAACACGAATTCCTGCTTTTCTGTAACTGGGTGGAATTCCACAGAGTTTGGGCTTTCAATGCCTTCTAAATTTTCCATGCCAATAGCGTTACATTTCTCTTCACACATTTTTATTAGAAAATACTTGAGTTTGCACCTTTTTTCTCACCATCTTTAATTGCTGCCTCATGCCTCTGACACACCCGTGCACACCAAAAAATTTCTGCCCTCTGATGAGCTGCTGCAATGGGGAGTTGCTTCTCGCAGGCTGTGCCTGGGGCTGTTTTTACCTGTTATTTCCAGCCTAGATGAATGTTTGTGTGGCACACAGGCTTGATTGATTGAGGCCAAGAACAAGGCAGCTTGATTCATTACTGGAACAGTATATGTGCATGTCTGATTGATAGGGGAGGGCTTGGAAATGAACCCGGGTCAACAGTCAGGCCCAGGGCCTATCTAGAGGAGCAGGCATAAAGTAAAGCCTAATGGGCCACCCCTGCACACAGTGGCTCCAACTGCAGCCTTCTGAGGCCGTGACTGGCTTCCCAAAATGCCCACACTGCTTCCCTGCGCTGCCCACACCTGAAGGAGTCAGTGCCAAAGGCTTCCCAAAATGCCCAGCCCTGCACTGCCCACACCTGAAGGAGTCAGGGCTCAGTGCTGTGGGGACTTTGCTGTCGGGGTGGGTGAGTTTTCTCCCCAGGTTTCTCTGGCTGCTCCTGGGGCAGATGGACGGGGCTCCAGCCGAGAGCTGCTGGCTCTCAGGGTGCACAGCACAGCCAGTCAGCAATTTTCTTGCATGCTTCTCTGGCACTGCAAAATCGAATACACCGGCATGGAAACACACTGGAAATGTGTCAGTTATGATGAGATCCTTCCAGAAACCAGGCAGATGCAGAATGATATCCTCCTTGCCAAGCAATTTTTGAGAGTTTCCCTACCTCCCCCAGCAGGAGCCCACCTGGCAGGCTGGAGGGGGGATGGCAGGCAGGGGATGGAGCCTGCCAAGCCCCCGTCTCCTGGCTCCTTGGCAGAGGGACTTCCCAGGGCTTCCTGGCTGCTGGGCCAGCCTTTGAGCCCTGCAGAGAGCAGTGGACAGCCAGCCTACTCTGTGGAGTCTCAGGGAATTCCTACTTCAGCCCTGCAGCAGAGACACAGATTTCTGCCTTTATACGCTTTCCCTCTCTTTTGGAATCAAATTTGATTGAGGCTTGTTTTATTGGCTGGGTTTTTTATTTGCTTGATGCCTTCATTTTTGAATACACAGTTTCCCAGGGCACAGGAGGAGCAGTTTCTAGTCATCTCTTCTATGAATAACTTTCTGTAAGAGGAGACTGGGCATCTTACAGAGATTTTTTCCTCCTGTAATGCTTCTCCTCCTTGGGTCAAGCAGAGCACTGGAGTCAAAGACGTAAAAGTGGGTGGGATGTGCATTTCACTATTTATTTCCCAGCAGCTTCTAACCTTTCAGGAAATCAGTTGATCGGGTACCTAATGATCCTTTCTTTCTTTTTTGGTTTTTTTTTTTTTTTTACTGCAGCCTGACCAAAATGACTTTGCTTCAAAAGGTCACTCACTTGGTAGGAACTGAACAGTCAGTGGGACAAAAAACAGCATCCTGATGTCACAGACCCCTGCCCTGCCTCTGCCAGGCGGTGTCATGAAGGGCACACATGGTCACAACCACAGGGCTCTGCACAGGGTGGGGGGAGGCACAAGAGAGCCCGTGGTGAGACCTGGGCTGTCCCAGCTCAAGCTCTCCAAGGACCTTAAGTGATGTGATTGTCCTCCTGCTGCCCCCCGTACCCTGGCAGCCCCCCCCAGCCTGACGTGGTGTGGGCAAGGTGACACTCGCGTGACCATTGTGTCCCAGACAGAACGAGGAGCTTTTCGCAGGCAGGGATGCAAAATGCTGCTTGCAGGCCCTTCCCAGGCTATTTGATGCAGATCAATTGGTGGATTTTGAGGATTTTAGTTGAAGGGAAGTACTTGAAGGCAGCTCTGAGGCATTCCCCTGTTCAAGAGTCTGCAGCATGCGTCAGCATCTCCTGGCTGCCTTGTCCCGAGGGATGGAAAGGGAGGCCAAAGAGGGGAGTGAAAAACCAGTTTCCCGAGGCTAAACTGGGAGACAGAGAGTCCTGCCTGGAACAGTGTCAAGACCCACCAGAGATGTCAGCAGGATCTCCCCTGCAGCAAACCCTTAGGGGTCATTAGGTGACGTTTCCTTCTTGGCACAGCTGCAAACACAGTCTGTTGCCTCTGTTTTGCTCTGCTGGTGTTGTTTTCCCACTGACTTCAGTGTTGATCTAGCATAACCACTGCATCTCATTCCCACCCGAAGATGAGGTATAATGTGAGGGAGGCCTGTTTCTCATTACTGTTGAACTTGCAGCACAGGAACTTTCTCTGACGCAGTTCACAAGGGGGTGAGGGGTTTGAGGGAGGGTTAGTTATTACCTCTGTTTCCTCTGCTGGAGCCTGGGCTTCTCTATCGAGCTCTGCCATCTCTCCCAGGGGCCAGCAACTAATTCCTCCATACCCCTGCACGCTGGAGCCTCTCTTTAAAAGAGACTTCCAATCAGGACAAATTATCTGTGCTGATTTTGTGACATGAACTGTTATCCATTAGGGAACGAACTGGCATCAATAAATTCATTTCACTTACAACCTCACACTGTGCATGAATTGAAGTTCTAGAGGTGAAAGACATAAATTTACCAGGTGGGCAGGCACACAGCTTCCCCCTAAGACTGTGCACTTCACCTTTGCTACGTGTGCTGCTTCTGCTGGGCCAGCCCAACATTAATTTTGCATAGAGTAGATTTCTCCTGTACTGTGCACAGTCCATGTGATTTATACTTGCCTCAAGTAGCTGTGTGAATAGCCTCACCACAGGACAAACTCCTGGTTGTGCCTTTACCAAAAAACCACACCAACTTCAAACCCAAACACAGCCTTTTGCTTTACGAGATAAGAATAGTTGGTATTTGTGTAACATCTTCTGATTTCCAGGTTATGCAGAGTTGGTAATTAATGAGTTCCCCCATTGCCCTGGTAGGGCAAGTAAGACAGCATTATTTATTAGGCACAAAGGAGTTCCCATACATGTGGATCTAAATCTTAGTCCTTCTGATGGTAAATTCATCAAATTGTTCCAGCAGATAAGACTTTCCTTCTCCCCAAACACTCTTGTCAGTCAAGTGGCTGAAAATTTCACTTATTTAGCCAAATGAAAATCTCACAGTCCCCCAGACAAACAGAAACTTCCAACCATTTAGCTAAAAGCCTCTTGTTATGTAAGTCTGCAGAGAAAGGACTAAAAAAAAAAAAAAAAAAAAAAAAAAAAAAAAAAAAAAACGAAGAAAAGGCTTTCCCCAAAAGGGACAGATGAGAGTACACACAGAGGTGGAGAGGAATGTAATTGTCTTTGTGTCTCCACTCTCCTGAGAGCTCCTGATCATGACAGGGATCCTGTTAGGTTGTGCCCTGTGGACAAGGGGTGAATGCAGCCTCCAGCCTGGAGCACTCCCGATCTCATCCTCCCTGTCTGAATGTTTGGAATGGCTGTTGTGGAACACGGCTTACTGGACATAACATAAAATAAGGGGGGGTTGAGGCTGAGGTCTCTCCTTTTCTTGCACAGAATTAGACATGGTCACGGGTGACAGGTCTGTAAACAGATAATAAAGGAAGGGAACAGACAGGGATGTGCCTTTCATCAGCTTTAACACATCTACGAGTGCGGGTGTTGCGGGATGGGTGGAGGGAGTGGAGCCACAGAGGGTGTTTAGGCTCACATTCTCTCCTTAAATTGCTGAAGTCAGAGCACTGGGCATGAGAGGCTGCTTGTCTGACCCAGTGAGGCATTTGTTGTGTTCTTATGTTAGAAGGGAAGGCTGGAAACTGCCTTCAGAAGCCATAGGAGGAGAGGCAGGGTTTTGCTGGGTCTTCCAAATTCACTAAGCACTGGAAACACCTCCAGGGTTTCTGCTGGCTGAGCTGCTTCCTTTTTGCTTTCATCCGGCAATCACACACTTCCCCATCCCTCTGAGGACCAGGCCTACCCCCAGCAACAGCAAACAAAGGTCACATTTCTTGTGGATGTGCAGGAAAATCTGAACAGTGGTTGGGCAATGAGTCTGGTCAGGAAATAGTCCCTTTTGTTTTGTTTTCTTGGTTTTTGGGGTTTGGAGGGGCGGGGGAGAGTTACCTTTTGGCAAAAACATCGAGTATGGTGATTTGGGAGTACTGTCTAAATGCATCACAGTGGTTGCTGCTTAAAAGCTTTAGTCCTTTCTTCACTTGTATATCCTGTGCTCCGTGCTTCAGCTACATTAACTCAATGAACTGAATCTCATTTTTGGTAAGCATCCTGTTGACCTCTCCATGGCTGCAGGAAGCTCTTCACCACGAACGTTTTCTCTCTCCCGTCATAGCTTGTCAGGTCCACAAAAGAGAGATTGTGGTCCCCTCTCTGCCTGGAAAATGTTTATCCTGCTGGCCTAGATAATTGGGACAGGCTGGGAATGCACAAGGTGCCAGGGAGGATTTCTGGGGGAGAGATCAAACCCTGGACACACCTCTGAACGCCTTTTTCCCCAGAAACTCTCCACTGCACACGAGAGGGAGAGCCACGTGTCAGCTCCTTCCATGCTCGCTCCCCTCACAGAGCAGCTGGACCCCAGCACTTGCTTTGGGTTGGTGTGATGCCCTCCCCTCCAAGGACCCATAACAGAGTCACAGAGTCACAGAATCACAGGATCACAGAATCACAGAATCACAGAGTCACAGAGTCACAGGATCACAGAATCACAGAATCACAGAATCACAGAATCACAGAATCACAGGATCACAGAATCACAGGATCACAGAATCACAGAATCACGGAATCACAGGGTCACAGGATCACAGAATCACAGGATCACAGAATCACAGGATACTGTGAGGCCATGTGGGGTGGCCAGGGGATCACTCCCAGCCATGCTGCCACTCTCCCCTCCATCCTCCCACCTGCATCATCCCTCCTCACCACTGACCACCCTTCTCCCAGCCCATCTCCCATGGTCAGAGGGCTGGGAAGGCTCCTGTGCCTTTGGGGTCAGAGCCAGGCAAACTGAACATGAGAGAGGTCACAAGGAGGGAGGAGGCAAGGAAATCCACATTCCTTCACAACGTCAGCAGCAGGCAGGACCTGTTCATATTGAAGCTCTGGTGCATGAAGAATTATACTCCAGTCTGATTGTTTTATAAAAATCTGCTCCGGCACCTGTCCAGAGCCATGATCACATCTTCAGTCATGTGGCCAAATGCCTTTTAGTTTTAATCATTTGATCAAATGCCCTAGTGAAACAGCCATTTGTTCAAATGATTGAAAGTTTGTCATTTGACCAAATTACCAGTCTGGCAGGATGACTGACGGGTCATGCCACAATGTCAAATTCTATTAATGTCACCTGGGAGAGACAAGAGGAAAGTAAGGGTTAAGGGGGGAAGTTTGAAGAAGTGTTTAGTCCCTTGCCATGTACCTCTACACGTACACAAGTGTGGTCCCAGGGAACAAGGTCTGAAATCACCAGGATGGCTCCATGTCCACCTGAGCTGGATGCCGATGGCTGGACATCCCTCAAAACCTGGGAAGAACAACCTATGTCACTGAAGGAGCCCAGGGCTGCTCTATCAGAGGACAAAACTGGACCAGGAATCTACACTTGGACTTCAGATGAGGACTGCCACTGCTGGGACTGGCTGGAGGAGTAAACCTGGCCAAACCACGAGCCAGGAATGACAGCTCGGTGAGAGCAGTCCCAGGCACTCCTAAGGCCACTGGTGTTCCTCCACTTGTGCTCCCTGGATCACCTGGGGACCACTGGCACCATTTCCTCACTCCTTCCCCCTCCTGTTACTGGAGCTGCATTTCTGGGACTGAAGGAAAGGAGGGAGTGGAGGGAGAAAGACTAAAATGTAGCTTCTGGAGGAAGTAAGAACTGACAGCAGCCATATAAGGGGGCATTAACCTTTCATAAACCTGCTCTCTGGCCTGTGACTGGAACCAAGGAATAAATATAATTCTTGGAGTAGGTGTTCTGTGTGCAGCATGGCTGTTCCAGCACACACTGGCTTCCTGTGAATTGCAGTTATATTTACAGGGTGTTGGTATAGAGGTGAGATGGATTTTGCTAACATTAAAGAAGCAGCAGAATTCAAGCAAAAGGCCAGCACTGAGGAAACAGCCTCTCTTATCTTTTAGGAAGGATTTGTCATGGACATTCCTGGTAAGTGAGGATGCCCTTAGAAAACTCACATACCCTGTATGGCCCTGTCCCCATGTAGGCAGGTGGGTCCTGTGCTGTGACCAACAGTTCCAGACCTCTGAGGGTCCCGGCAGGAGGGGCTGCTGGAACCAAATTCTGCCCCTTCCCTCTCAGTTGCTCATGTTTTGCTTCAAGCAAGACATACAGGGGATGGTGTGCCACCACTTCTCATCCAGACGTACAATTAGCCACTCGTTCATCCTGATGTCAGAGCACTGCCACGTGGGCACAGCCAGTGAACCCTACACCAATTCAAACAGAATAATAACAGTCTGATTATCTGACTTGAACTCCTGACCTGCAGATGTGACACACACCTGGCCAGCAGACAGCGTGCGCAGAAGGTGTCTGTGTGCGTGAGCATGTGCACAGCCAGGAGCGTGATCTCTGCCTCCTCAGGCCAGCTCCACTGCTGCTCCCTGCAGCCCCTGGCCCGGGCAGAGCCCTCTCCATCTCATAATGAACACCTCACTGTGCAGTGAATGATGGCCCAGGTGATTAGTGCTGTCAACTCCAGGACAGCTTCTTTCCCTCGGACTGGATCAGCACTTGTGATCAGCGTGCCAGGGCAATAAGCCCTGGAGCCTGCTGCCCAGCCAGTGGAGGTGCTGGCCTCAAGTGCCTGGTTCAGCTCTGTGCTGTGCCAGGGGCATGGTGTGAGGTGCAAAGACAGGGCAGTGACTTTGTCTGTGTGTCCTGCAGTCACAGCACCTTTCCCCTTCTCGTGACTAGACCTGAGATTCATCAGGCCAGTGTGGTCCCTGCTGCTGTCTCTCTCCCCTATCCTAAGCTGTCAGATAAAGATGAGTGGAACTCCAGCCTATGCCCTGTCTTTCCATTTCTTCCAGCTGGCTTGTGTCCCTCTTCATTTCAGCTTTCTGCCCACAGGCTCTGTCCTCTCGGGCTGCGTGAGCCACTTGCAGAGCTGACTCCAGAGCCTGTCATGTAAGACAAGTGTTATGTACCCTTTGCACATCGACATATCCTCGAGGACTGTCTGTACTGGGCCTGCAAAATTATATACCCACAAGCATGCAGGAAGCTGCAAAGAGCTATACTGGCCATAAAGAGATCGCCAGTTTAGCCTCAGCTTGAGGTAAATGTCTCAAGCAAACCCATTACGTATTCTGTGTATACACAATGGGCTTGATTTGAGATGTATTTATGCTCAAGAATATTACGTATTCCCTTTATACACCATGCAAGGTTAAATTTTTTTGGAAATTTATATTTGCTTTTTATCATACAGACGATTTATGGCCAGACCTCCTGAATCTATTTGAAAGTGTCCATTTATTCTCTATTAACTCTAAAAGTGCTGGAGATCACTAATTCACTTTCTGCTATTAATGTATTTAGGAACTAGACTCAGAAAAGTTTAACTAAACTCTTCTAGAGGAAACTGAGAATCCAGATTTGACCTGTTATAGATAGGGTTGATGTTAAAATTCAGCTTTATATTGGAATTTCTGACTGGGGGCATTTAGATTTATAGCAGTGATTTGGACCAGTCCCTAATCAATTCCTAGATAGTACTTTTTCATCAGCTGATCTGACAGCAGGAAGAAGGTCAGGATCATAAATTCCCCTATCCTGAGTGCCAGGAGAAGAGCTGGGAAGTGCCTCCCCCAGGTGAGCAGCCAAGCCAGGAGCAGGGGCCAGGGCTCCTGCCTCAAGCTCTCCAGCCTCCTGGGAGCATTGGGTGCCTGCCACCCCCTCTCAGGAGCTCAGCTTGCCTGAGGACACTCAGAAAAGGTGACCACACACTTTCCAGAACTGCCTGGGTCAGGTGGGAGCAGGGCGTCAGCCTGGGACGTCAGCATAACTCTCCTTCACCCAATATATATCTCCTCCTGTTCTTACCCCTTCCCATTTTCCTCACCATGGCCTCTCATGCTTCCAAAACATCTGAGGGACGCCGTGCAAGCCAGGCCAAGATGCCCTTTGAGGGAGAGTGTGAGCAGAGAAGATGCTGCTGTTGGCGCGCACGGCGTGAGCTCCGCAGCAAGGTGCCCTGAGTTGGGCACTCATCACCACTATATTTGGCCATCTGCACGAGCCATCTGATCTCCAGCACCGGGGAGGTTGGATCTAGCTTTACACAAGCTTAGCTAACGCTGTGTGGGTGGGTTTGAGCTGCGAAGTGCTCAGGGTTGGACTCAGTCCAAAAGAGACACTAAGCCGAGAAGAGGAGAGTGCCTTTCACTCCTGGACTGCCTCTGTGGCTCTTTGCCTTCCGTCGGGTGCCATGTAGCTTCCAGAAAATCCTTTTCCTCACACTGTCTCCTAAAATTAAAGTTCTTTCCATCTCCTTTAGCTTCTCAGTGTCACCTTTTCCTCCCTGCCCTCCTTGTGCTTGCTCCTGCCTTGATCCAACATCCCTCTTGTACACTGCACCATCAACGCCTTCACGCCCCACATATGGGCAACAAAGGCATTGAGAGTATTCGTGTATTTGTTTTCCCCCCTCGAAGGGTTGTCCAGACCCTCCCTCCCCACATCTGTGAAGCCTTTGCTGGAGGAGGAACATCAGCAGAGAAGTGTGGTGTCACATGAGAAATACCTGAAGTACCCACGGCCAGGGTCAGGAGGCAATGACCTCTGCTTGCCTCGGCTGGTGCAGGCTGGCACCTCCTTCTCTTTAGGAGGGTGACCTGACTCACTCTGCTCTGTGGTGGCAGCCTCCACTTTCCCACTAAGTTTAGGAACTGCAGTAAGAAACCCAATTCATTCATGCCCCGGGGGCTGGAATGAGCAAGAAATGATATATGCCTCACTGTTCAGGTAATGATCTTGCAGGCCTTTCAGCACCTCTGGCCAAAGACTGTGGGGCAATACCATCTGGCACAGATAGGGACTGTTCCAAACAAGGCACAATTTGAGTGCTGACGTGGAGTCTGTTGCTACCAGAGATAGTAAACCAGCCAGTCTGGACTTTGTAACATCTTCATGGCAGCATGGTACCATTCTGCCCAGCTTATCAAAAATGAAACTAGTGTTTGATGTAACAATAGCATTTACATCTATCACACGCAGCTTTGTGAAATGCGTCGGTCAAGGAGAGCTCCCACAGAACAGCTCAGCACTCAGCTCCTTGAAAAAGCTGCAGGAGAATTATTATGAGTATTTTTAATCAAGTAACAGATACGGTTGGTGCAGTCAGGATTTTCAGAGCAGCTCAAGCTCCTGATAAATATGTCACAATCTGTGATAACTTTGCCAAGTCCTTTAATATCCTACAGCTCAAGTCGCAGCTGTCTGACTCCTGCAAGATGTGGGAGGGAAAAGCAAATGTCAGTAAAATCTCTTTGTCTCTTTCGGACCAACATCATATCAACTGAGTCAAGGGCAAATCCATGCCATCTCCTTCCCCTCTTGTTCTTATAGGAAGGTTTTATTCAACAAACAGGCCTTTCCTGTCAGATTTTTGGAAAAGATTTCGGACTCACCTATGCTCGGTGGCAAGGTTCCCATGTCCACCAGTGATAAAGCCTGAACCTTCTCAGCTTTATTGGTGTGACCTTTTGTGACTGCTGGATCTGCATTTCACCTTGAACACTTAGGCCCCAGAACAACAGTCTAGCATCTCATTTCTTCAGACTGCGCCAACAAGACCAAAGGAAAACACCCAAGGATCACTGATTCCCGTGGGACGAGAAGGTCAGCACCTCTCAGGGGGAAAGTGGAGAGGGAAGGTTGCAGGAAGGAAGGAACAGAGCCCACACAGACAGGACCTCAGGGAGGCAATCCCCTGTGCTGGAGGGATCACTGGTGGAAGTGGGGGTGAGGTGTTTGTGGCTCTTTCCTTGCTTTCCAGGAAGTGTGAAAGAAGAAATCCATCCCTGGTGTGCACAGGGGAGCACAATCCTGACTGAACTTCACAAAGGTCATTTGTCTGGCACCACTGCTTGGCTCAGGGATGGGGCACAGGCAGTCACACTCTGCAAGGGCTTGGGGCTGGTTCAGCCTGGATCTCAACCTCCTTGGACATTGAAATACTCAGAAATGGATTTTGTTGACATGAAGGAATCATGACCTTTTATTCAGTGCAAAATCTGAAATTGCCGAGAGAGATTTTTTATGAGTCTTAGCTCAGTGTGGTTTTCCAGATCAGCAGCACAGGCACCTCTGGGAAGTGCTGTAATATATGGCTTTTATCTGGCAAATGACCACTGCTGGTTCTCTGAACAAGAAATTAGGGGAAAGGCTTGTGATTTTGATATATACAGTATTCTTTTTTTTTTCTCTTTTGGTTCCTCTCTTTCCAGATGTCTGTTATCATACTACAGGTAGAGCAGCAGTCTGTATGGCCTGTAGGAATAATGTAGGATGTGGGGAAGGGAATAAGGCATTAAAAGTCATGTGATCAGTCTGGGAAATCAACTGGGGAATGCACAAAAAACAGCTTAGTTTTATCAAATATTACTTTAAAGGACATGGACAAGAGGGGATACTGAGGAAATCTCCTCCAAAGCATTAAAAATCTGTGCTAGAGAACAGCTGTCCAATGAAACACATAGTAAATAAAAATGCAAATCCTAAAACACAATATAAAACTCCATACAGCCCCAAGACTGAGAAAGGTCACCGTTTTGGGAACAGCAAAATCTTCCAAGTAATTGAGGCAAGGTGGAGCCCCAGCATGTGGGTAAACACTTGCAGCAACTCCTGCGAGAGCCTTGTCAATGTGGAAACCCCACAGACACTTCTGGAAAGAAAGGCTGGGACTGGGGGAGGACTTCATGGTAAATATTAGCCTAAACAAACATAATAATAGGGCCAGAATTAACCCAGAAACTGCCCAAGAAACAGATCCAAAAAGCAAACAGGAGCCCCTATCTCCATATAATCACACATGCCCAGCCTCATCTGTGAGCACAGTCTGGCTGGATCGGGCATGGTGGGAGGGAGCTACAATCCCATCCGCCAGCTAGCTGCTCTCCTGAAGTCTGGCCTGCATTCAGAATAATCTTTTAAATCCCTCTTCTCATCTTTTTGTCTGCAGCTGTGGTGAGCAATCCCAAAATGACTGAGCTTTCCGCTCGCCCTCCATTTGTTCAGTGGCTGACCTAATCCTCTTTCAAGGGCTCCTGGGGTACAGCAGCCCAACCACTCAGCCACCTTCCCAAGGACCTTCCTCCACCGTGGACCCCAGGATTAGTCCTGAAACATGAGACCTGCCAGAGCCCTCTGCTTGGCATGCTCCTAGCTGATTTTCCAGGGCCAGCAACCTCATCAAGGGGAATTTCCTTTGACGCTTCCAGTGGGGAAGAAAGCTCTTTCGAGAGGGCTTTAAAAGCAAAGCTGCTGCTGGCTGATTCACTTGCAGTAATCCAAGGCAGCAGAGAGCTCACAGCCGTGGCAGCAAAGGGGCTGTTGGACCAGGAATGCTCACACAATGTAGGCAGGGGGCATGGGAGGCACTTTTAGGATGGGGCTGAGCAGCCTGGCAGTTCAGAGACAGAAATTAGGCCACGGCAAGGAAAGCCAGCAAGCAGGAGCTGGCACAGGGTTTCCTGAGTGTTATCTAGTGCCTGGGAGAGAGACTGAACAAAGAATAGCCCAAAACAACCCCCTGGGCTTGCAGCAGCAGGCACAGCACCTCACACCCCAGAATGAAGGGTCAGCAGGCTGGCTGTGTGGGACCAGGGCGAAACAGATTCCTGAGAAAGGTTGAGACAGGTTGCTGGGAAAAAGTTGAGACAGGAGAGGAGAAAAGAGCCTTGTGTGCAAAACAGAAGCTCAAAGTGCAAAAGTAAGACAAGGAAATATTTTACATCTTTTATTAACCCACTTGAAACAGCAGGACAGAGAGCAGTATTGATAAATAGTCGTACTGGGAAAATTTGCAGACCTTTCCTTCTGGCATCACTCCACCATTGGCAGCCACGCAGATGAATTAACAGCTCCGGTATCTAACCCTGGCCGTTGCTGTAGCAATTTGGAAAACAAAGCTCTGGGTGTCCTGGCTGCCTCACCGTTATGCAATGACCCACCACATCCCAGACCCGACACCAACACCTTTGGCTCTCTCTTGCTTTATAAGGAAAAAAGGCCAGTGCCCTGACCTTTGCAGCACTTTCCTGGCTACCTGCCTGGTCGTAGTGGCTCTGTGGAAAGGTTACCAGGGGCTGGAGAGGTGATGGTGGTTTTGGGAGAGAAGCTCAGACGCTCCTGTGCCTGGATTTCCCTTCTCTGCCTGTTCCTACCAAGGCTGCTGCAGCAGAGCGTAGGAGTGGCTCACAGCACACAGGGCGGGTTTTTTGGAGTGAGAGCTTCATCGGATGAGCAGCAGCAGTGGCTGAGCCTGTCTCTGGGGCAGTGAAAGCTGCGTGTGAATGAGAGGTCACTGCTCTGCTCATCAGGGCTGGGCTGGTTTCGGTGCCTGCTCAGCTCCGTGGTGCCCAGCACCGTTCCTGTGTCACGCAGTGCCCATAACTCACGGAAATAAAGCATGTCCGACACCCCTCTGAGACATGTATTCTATATGAAAATTTGGTTTATTACTGTCAGACCCACAAATCTGGATCTGCTGTGTAATTCTACTGGCGTCCATCAGTCAGACAGACACATTTAATGAGAATGAGAATTTATACCACTACTTCCTATATTGGCTGCTGCCGAAGTGCAATCGACAGTCAGGATCTTCCCTTGCCAAGAAAATTGTTCCTGAAAGAGTGCTGGCATTGTAACGCTTCAGGAGAGCAAACCCACAGATCTAGGGGTGGGTAGATGCAAAACTCCCATTGCAATTCTCCCGTGCTGGATACAGAACCAGGGCATCTGTCCTGTCTAGGCACACGGGGGATGTGCAGGCAGGCAGTGGCATAGATAGAAATGTATAATGGATGATCTTGCTCAGCACTTGGGAATGTATATTCCCTGGTCTTCTCAGGAAGCAGAGTGTTTGATTTCCTTCAGCTATTTTTTTAAGGGCTGTGTTGTGAATATTGATATGTTTGGGTGTATTTGCATTGGCTGTTGCTGTGGGGGCAGGGGAGACTTCTCCAGATGCATGTGGCAACTCAGGTGCCTGCCTCTTCTAGAATAACACTGCTGAAAATCCCCTTTTCTCTCTATCTTTCTTGCCATTTCTTCAGAAACCTTTGCTGCCATTCTGGCTGCTGCAGAGAAGTCAGTGAGGGCTTGAAGGAAGAGGTGTCATGGCATTTCAGCATTTGGCAATGTCTCCTGTTTGTCAGAGATGCATCCATAGCCCAGGTCTTCCCCTGCACAGGGTGCCCCTGTTGCAGCTTGCATTACATTTCTCCCCTGGGATTTTCCCACCGTTTAACTAAAGCCTTCAGCTGCCTGTGACTGCATATTTACAGGTATGGCTTTCAGCCATGAGCAGGAAAGCAGGAAACCCTCATGCTGTGGTTACATGGAGTACACCAGCAGAGGGGTGCATCTCCCCTGAACTGAACCCTGATGGCAATTTCTGTTTCAGGAGGCAAAGTTCTCAGCAGTGGTTTTACTTCTGTATTAGACACTTCCTTCTTTTAAAATCAGGTGTCTTGGACTTTGACTAAAACCTCAAAAATAGAAAAGGGGATGAGAATCTTCCTTCAGAAATTATCCCAGTTTTACTTTTTGACTGAATTTAGTAACAGTTTCTCTGGAGTAAAGAAATTTTGGCTGTCTGGATTTTGAGCCAGACAAGAGACTGAGAAAACAACCTTTCCTTCCAAAGTCAATCTGGACCAAGATCATTTCCTTTCCTCTGACAGACAGGTTTTCCAGCTTAGAGCAAGGTACTTCTCATGCACTCTCCGTGCTTTACTGAGGAACAGAGGTCAAGGGAACTAAAAGACCAAAGCTGCACTGGATAGGACCTGTCAACACCTACTCTTTAATCTGATGTTGAGCCACTGCCCTGCACGTAATGTTGCTGGCAAAGCCCACACATATATGGTCCTGCAAAGAAAATGGTGCTGTGGTTTTTGCAACTCAGAAAGTGTGTTGTGGGTACCTAGCCTGAGCCATCAGCCCCCCACCATGGGAGACCACAGTCAATACCTGTCATGACTGTTGGTAGTTCTCAGGCAATGCCACTGGTGAAATGCTGAAATGCCAAAAAAGCCTTGAAAGTGCCAAGCATCCTCATTTCCCTTTGATTTAAACAGGAGCTGAAGGCACACAGCACCTTGCAGGATTTGGCCCTGTGTCAGCAGATGCTGGCTGAGAAGGGCGAGAAGGAAGACCCTGGGAACTGCAGGCCTGTCAGTCTCACTTCAGTGCCTGGAAAAGCTACAGAGATTATTCTGGGAGGTGTTAAAAAACACCCAAAAGACATTGCAGTCACTGGTCACAGCCAGCACAGCTTCATGAGGGGAAAGTCCTGCTTATCAAACCTGATTTCCTTTTATGACAAGGTAACCCACCTAACTGATCAAGGGAAGCCAGTTGAAATAATCTTTTTGGATTTCAGTAAAACTTTCAATGCTGTCTCTCACAGGATCCTTCTGGACAAAATGTCCGGCCCCCAGCAGGATAAACACATCATGGGATGGGTGAGCAAGCAGTTCATGGGTCGGGCACAAAGGGTTACAGTGAATGGGGTGACATCAGACTGGGGACCTGTCACTAGGGGGATTCTGCAGGGCTCCATCCTCAGCCCTGTGCTCTTCAACATCTTCATAAACCACTTGGATGCAGGACTGGAAGGGGTACTGAGCAAGTTTGCAGATAATACAAAACTGGGAGGAGCTGTTGATTCCCTGGAGGGCAGGGAGGCCCTGCAGAGAGACCTCAACAAATTAGAGGCCTGGACAATCACCAATGGTATGGATTCAACAGGGCTAGTGCCAGATTCTGCACCTGGGATGGGGCAACCCTGGATGTACAGACAAACGAGGGAATGAGATGCTGGAAAGCAGTGAAACAGAAATATTCTGTGATTCTCTGATTCTATGACTGTCAAGAGTGTCCTTTTTCCCCTATATTATTTCCCCAAGGAAGAGATTTATCTAGGATTTCCACTTTGCAAAGGCAAACTAAGGCAAAAGCTGTTCTGGAGGCTGAGAAGAGTAACTGCAGTTCCCTTTCTGTTTTCACATTTGCAGCTATAAGGGTCCATCTTAAGTGACTAGGAAAAAAAAAATTGTGATGCTATTCCAACAGTGGAGCAAATTATTCTTCACAAACACAGCTAATCGAGGCTGCGGGGTTGCAATCATTCATTACAGATGGGCGTCGGAGGAGAATAAAATGTGTCTTCTAGCCAGCTGCTAACCCCAAAATTAGACCAGCCAAGTACAGGAACTGAAGCTTCCTGTCTCCAGAAGAAGGGTCCTGGTTCAGTGGGAGGGGAGATTCCTGCCTCTGGGTTCCTTTTGCAGCTCAGCCTCCTTCCGAGTCCTTGCTATCCATCCCTGTCATGTTTAGCACCACCACCTTGGTTAGATTTTGACTGCAGCAAGCAGAAATCAGGCAGAAATCAGAGGCGGGCCTGAGGAGGGTGATGCTACAACATCCCTGGTTTGTTAAAGCACCAGGCTCTGAAACACGAAGTTGCCAGGGGTACACCAGCAATTTTCAAACCTAGGAGCTGTTCTCATCAGATGATAGAGCCTGGTTTCATTGCTTTCCCCTGGGAAATCCCCTGAGGCAGGAAGGCGGCTGAACTACCGTGGTTATAACTTTGATATCTGAATGAATATCTGCTAGCCTCAGGCAACCGGGCTTCTGTTAATTTTGACCAGGGAGCATGATACACTGTGGCAAGCCGTGTCACTTAGGATTGTATCTGCTTAGACATGATGCCTCTGAGTAATGTAATTTATATTTCATGCACAATTGAAGCAGCTAATGGTATAATTCTCCAAGGGGGAAACAAGTTGTTACAGCATTAATTACATTGCAGTTGCCATTTTTTTCTTTCCACCCTGCGCCGAGCACTTTCGAGTCATCAGTTCAATGACAGCAGTAGCTGGTGTCACATAAAAGGGTCTCTGGGCCAGCAGCCACAGGGGAGGGAGCCTGGGGCCACTTCCCTTGGGGGGTGGCAGGCAGGTGGCCTTGGCTGCCCAGGACAGGCTGCCTCTTGCGTGTGCAGCCCAAAACTGCAGCTTGGCACTGGGAGATGGGGTTTGGAGAGGCTGCCAGACGTGCACAAACATCACTGGACAAGTCACCAGAGGGTGCCGATGCTGGGCATCCCAAGGGGTGGTGGATACTGGAGTACCCCAGGATTTGGAGGGGGATGGCTGAGTGCCTGTGTGTCTGCGCCGTGACTGTGACCGCCAGGGAGCGAGGATCATTCAAGAAGCGTGTGAAAAATGGGCAGAAATTTAAAAAGCATCTGATGCCTCTGCTAGCCCAGCTTTCCCCTCTGCACAGCCGTCACAGAGAGGGTGCCATGCCTGAGAAAGCATCCACGGGGGAGGTGAGCACAGACCTACGGAAGCAAAGCTGTCCCAGGTATTCCAAGGATGGGGATTTGTCAGCAAAGGGAGCTGGGGACTCCCAGGCACTGGGAGCTGGGCTCGGGGGACAATGCTGACCAGGCTGACCCAGCTGGAGGACAGCAGTGCTATGGGACAACCTTATGACCATGGCTGAGCCACAGGGGCAGCCTGGGCCAGGCAGAGAGGCCAAAGCAGCCTCAGGCAGGGGTTTGGGAGCTGCTGGCTGTGGGTGGCTCTGGGCTACAACGGGTGCTTCTTTTTGCAGTTTGCATACGGCATGGAAAACCACAGAGCCAGCAGCTGAGCTAGGAGGAGGTGCAAAAATAGAGCCACTGGTACATAGCACAGTGTGCTCGGGCTGCCTGTAACCCGAGCACGCACTGATGTCAAAAAGAGAGGGAATGGGAAAGGGAAGGGCTGAATTACGCAACTTAGGCTGCTAGGAAAAGCTCTGAATTAAAAATAAAATTCAGTGCGTGTGTTTTGGCCCAGTGGCACATCTCAGAAGGAACCAGCACACTGTGCTGCCAAGTGTGAGGCTGGGATCAAGGGGAACATCTGTGTCCGGACTTCCCGCACTGTCAGGAGACTGGCAGGGTGGTACAGGTGACATCTCTAATCAGGAGGAGGGCGCTGTGACAAGGTGGATGAGGGAGGTGGCCTTTGCCTGTGCTGAGAGCACTGCCCATAGCAGCAAGAATTGTACACACCGAGAGCCGGCAGCTCTTTGTGGTGAGAACTGGTGGCCCAGATCACAGCGCTGCAGAGCCCCACGGAGGGTGCTAAGGAATGTTCACGCTCCCTTTCCTCAGGCACTGATTTCGAGCAGTCGTTTATGCCAAACGATAAAGGAACTGATTGCAGATCCATATGGAAAATGATGCCGTGCATCTACGCAGAGATATTCCAAGCATACCGTGGGACATAAGATCTGAAGGAGGGAGAACTGGAAAATTATTTATTCGTGGAGAAATGCAGCTTGTAGGAAGCCAAGATTATTCAGTTCAGTTGAAGTTTGAACTAGAAAACAGCTCTGGCAAGAAAAACGTATGAAGAAATTGTTTCTAAAAAATTCATTAATATCTGTTTCATAGAGTCACTTCCAAGAGGAAACATCTCTATGGGGAAGGGAAATTCAAGTATCATTCGCTGGAGGACTCAAGGACCATTCTCCAAGGGGAGGAGCACAAATGCCCTCAAAGTGGTCAAATATAAATCAGTGATTAAATAATATTAGCATATTAGCTATTCACTCGTGTGGGGACTCCACCTCCCCAAGTGATGTTCTCCTCCCAAAACCGCCATATCCCTCATACTCTATCCCCGACTCTGTGGGGATGCTGCTATTTACACAGGAGCAGAGTAACCTCCATCCCTGTGGGATGTGCTCCTCCTGCCTAATAGCTGGACCCTGTCCAGCAGGATGGAAGACTGTGTTTCAGACTCTTTCTGCAGCAAACCCACAACCCAGCTCCACTCTGTAATATTTCAGCTGTGAAACTCAATCCACCATTTTTTGCTTCTTTGGGGTGAGTTTGCACTGTTCTGGTGACAGCAGCAGAGGTGCATCTTCAGTTCCCTGTGCACCCAGCTCTGGATCCCTCATCTGAGGAGCGGGACCCTTCTTTCTTGGTCTCCACATAAATCTGAAAAACACAATCTGATCCAGGGGGAGATGTGACATAGATGTACTCCTGTGGAGTAAATCCTTTTGGCTGATGCAGCACACAGCCAGGAGGACGGGCACAGATAGACCATGCTCAGGGCTGCCTAGATGCAAGCCCCTGCAGCCTGGAAGCCAGACAGCCACGGGTCAGTCTGGGCCCAGTTCCAGGCTCATGGGGGATCTGGACACTGGGCAGGGTCTGAGCCAGCTCCAAGCACCCACCCATCAAACCAGGTCAGGCTGCAGTCCCTCACAGCTCTGACACTGACCCAAAGTGCTGGTCACCAGCTGAGATCCACTGGACCTGTTACTAAATAAAATTTGCATGCTTTGGGATCTGTCGCTGACAGGCTTTTTTCCTTTTTTTTTTTTTACAGGTAATTCATGTCAGGTCAGGCGACCTTCTGCAGCTCATCACCTTGGGAAATCAGGTTAGTGATGTGGAGAACTTCCACATGGTCTTAGATTGCTGGCTTTAGGCATTAGGAATTTATTTTACTGTTTGTTGAAAATCAGAAGTGTGAGCCACACAGTTTAGAGCTGGAGCTGAATTTCTGCTTAATCTCTGTTCACAAAAAAAGTGTGTCATTTTTTTTTTACCTCAGCAGTGAGGTAATTAAAGGAAGAACAAGGCAGATTTGCCATTCTGGGAGCTGCTGCTGTATATCTGGGCTTCCACAGAGAAGGCTGGGTATCGTTGTGAAGCTGTTCCAGAAGAAATGTCAAAAATATGCTTTTCCTGATGAATAGGCAGAAGCCACGCTTTCAGATAGGAATATTTACCTGCCCTGCCATACACCCCAGCTGCTGCTATGCCCAATATAAAATAATCCAATCCATTTTAATAACCTACTGCTCTGCAATAGCTGGGATTCTCTCCATTTGGAAGAAAAGGGCCACATTAACATTCAGACTGTAATCCACACATCCTAAGAGCGTTTATAGCTGCTGCCATATACCCATGGACCTGGATCAGGGCTGGATTCCACATCCCCTCAGGCTGCCCCAAAATTCAGAGGCGTTTGATTCCAGGATCTTCCAGGGGCTCCATTTTTCAAACCTTGCATGCTGGTGAGAGCCAAGCTCTGTAAGATGCTTTGTGCTGCAGCCTGCCCGCTGTGCCGGGAGCACCCTGAGAGCTGCTGTCACACAGCCTCAGGGGCAGCTGGACAACAAGCTGAGCACGTTGTGCTTGTGGGAAATGGTCTGGGAGCAGGGACAGGGCTGTGGCACTGCCCTTGGAGCATGAGCCACAGTGGGGGACCACTCACAAGACTGAGACCCACCAGGGCTTCTAGCAACAGGCACTACTGCGTGGCCTGGCATCCCCTTGCCATCCTCATGCAAAAACCACGGGTCAGTTCCAAACAGGTTCAGAGGAAAGTGAACAGACTGTTGCTTTATCCAAGGCTCCAATGACCTGTCTTTTCCTTTTTACACTCTTCAGTCAAGCTGAGGTACACCCTGGTTTGAGTGTGTAACCATCTTTGCAACTCCTCCACGGGAGTAAAGGCATCCCAGGCATTTAAATCCAGTCCCACCAGCAAGCCAGGTCCCCTTGTTCCTTGCCCCACCTCACGATGCCGTTCCGGCTTCAGCAGCTCGGCAGTGCCAGCATCCAGCTGGAGAGGTGCCAGGAACATGCAGGGAGCTCTGCTCACATCTGGGAAGGCTGAAAAAGAGCAGCCAGAAATAGCCAGCGTTTTGTAGGAAGGGCTGGCGCCGTGGCCTCGCGCTGCAAACCAGCGGAGTTCTGATAAGCTTTGACAAAGCAGCCAAATCCTCTTTTAATTTCAGCCTTTTCTCACCCCTGGCTCAGCACCAGCCTTTCAGGAGACACAGCAGAGGGGATGAAAAGAACAGTGAGAGTGTGCCAGGTGAAGAGAAAACCTACACCTTTCTATGTGATGAAATTATTTTTGCCCCAGCTTCAGACCCCATTGTGAGACAAGTGCCCATGTCTGCAAATGCTCCCAGGAAAGTAAGTGGTGACAAATTTGAGTCTAGCCAGCAAAAACTTTCATTCAGGCTCTCTCAAAATTAAGCAGGTCTTGTTTTGCTTACAGGTGTTATCCCCCAGGAAGGGAAGGGCTGACCCTCCCAGCTGGGGTGCAGGCTGGTCCTGCCACCCTCAGTGACAGCCTGATTGTGTGACAGCTCATCTTCCTGTGGCCCAATGGCATTCATTTCTTTAACTAGAAGCCACGGTGTGGAAAGGGAAGGAGTTAATAAATATTTGCTTAATATCCCAGCAGAAGGATGGGATTCAGTCAAATGTGCCATAAAATCCAGGAGTGCACCAGCTTGGCCACCAGAAATCAGAGTGAAGCCCGGGGCAAGCAGCCTTTGGCAGGTACTGGGAGTGAACCCATCAGGCACGCAGGACAAGCAGGAAGCCTGCATCCCTGTTCTAAACCTACCCAGATCTTCCACAATGGTGCTAAATGTGTGGTTGGCTTGCAAGTAAAAGCTATTGGTCAAGAAGTACCCTAAACCCACAGAGTCATTTCACAAAAAAATGCCACAGCTTTCGGATGGTCTTTTAATCCTAGCTGGATATATGAGCACTCCTTCTTGCAGCCCAAATAGAAGCAAAGCTTTGGATTGGCCAGCCATAACCCTGCCTCTGAGATATGATCTGCTGCTAGGGTGAAGACCTCAGCAGAGAAAGAAAAGTGAGACTCCAGCAGCAGACTCCTGGAGCTCTGGCCAAGCCTCCATCAGCGCTGGACTGGGTGGGCACAGGGGTGTGTTCACAGACCCCTGGCCAATTCAGAAAATAACACCTCTGAGCCACATGAGCACGTGCAGGAGCGCTTAGGGCACCTCTGCAGAGAGATCTGAGACCTGGCACCCAGTCCAGACCAGCAATTCACAGAACTCTTTGGAAAAAAAAAAAAAATAGAAAAGTGCCAAAAAAAAATCCCATCTGTGCCCCAAAACTGGTCCCAGGTGAGTCTGCTTTTTAGAGGAAGCACCTTATATTGTATCACCAAGGAGGCAGCCCTTGCTGCCACACAAACAGAAGGCAATCCTTCCAGATTTAATGCAGCAGCCAGGTGCAATGACACACACAGTTCATCACAGAGGCAGGTAGCAGGGCCCTTCGCTCTCATTCATATGAATATAATGCCTGCAGCAATGCAACGCATCAACATTTTTAGAGCCAACAGTTTGACTTTCATTGCCCCGTTATTTTTAATCGTTTTAATCTGCGTTTTTAGCATTCTGCTCCCTCTCTTTTTCTACTTCCAAACAAGACAAAAAGTATGCAGCAGCTAATACCTCTGTTTTTAATGGCTTGAAAAACAATGAAGGAACATTAAGCAGTTCCCGAGCCTTCCGGAGCATTGGTATTTTTAAAGATGAGATTGATCAAAGAGGCTGAGAACTCTAATGGAGATGGATTGGCTCAGCACTGTAATGCCAGCATGGAGGCTGCTTCAGCATGGATCCCAGCCTTTTCCTTTCATCTGCTTAGCGCTCCAGCGGCCAAAACTTCCTTGCTGAAACAAGACTCAGCCAAGTATAAAAAATCCCCCGTTTCTTCTAAAAGTTCAGGGACAGGGAATTAATTAATTAATTTTTGTACCAGTTGATTGTTTTTGCCACTGCTTCACTGCAAGCAGGGAACAGAAAAATCCTCTCCCAGAGGCTTCTCTCAAGTGTCTGAGCTATCCCAGCCTGAGACCACACCAGGCCTGCATTGCAATGCAGCAGCTCAGCTTGGCGTGAGAAAGGAGAGGAGAGGAGATTTTAGTCCATTTATTGCGACCTGAAGCACAACTCTTCTTCTGTTGTGAATCTGCCTGGTGTCCTGGTGTCCCAAGAGGGCCTTGGCAGCCTGTGCTGTGGGGTTGGCAAGCACCCCCATGGGAAGCAGCGCAGCTCCTGAGCCCACCTTGGCATGGGTGTGAGGAGAGGCCAGCGAGAAATCTGCCTTGCCACCAGCACTGGGGAACACTTCACACCTTGCTGCTGCCTCCTCCTCAGCCGTGCACACAGAGGCTTGTGGAGGAATGCCTTGGCTCTTTCTGGCTGCTTGCTGAAAGGAGCACAAGTATCCTGAAGGTTTGGGGGTTGTTTTCCTTTCTTTTTTTTTTTTTTTTT
>VZRO01008510.1:66993-221672 GCA_013397915.1 Daphoenositta chrysoptera | reverse complement strand
TTTTTTTTTTTTTTTTTCTTCTTTACTTTTTTTTGGGGGGGGAGGTGGGAGGAAGAGCAGAGGGGGATGGCAAAGGGACCCACCAGTTTTCTAGCAGCCTGTCAGCCCAGTGGTACAGGAGGAACCTGATCTCAGACACCCTACATTTGCCAGAACCAAAGGCATGAGTCCTGTGTGTTAAATGAGGTGAAAGCCACCCATTCCTTATTTCCAGGCAGTACCAGGGCTTTGACAGGGACAATTGCTTTGGCAGGGGACCCAGCTCTGCATCTGCTGCCTCTTTAAAACCCACTCTGCTGTATTTCCCTGTGGCAGTGCTGTTGCTTTCCCCTCCTTAGGCAAATCTGGATGAGCTTTGGGGTGCAGAGCAGCATAACAAGATGTGGAACACCAACTGGCTGTAAGATCTTATTTTGGTGGGAGAATGAGGAGCAGGAGCAGCACGTGACATACACACAGCACCCTGCTTGCAGTGGCACAGGTTTTCTGTAGCAGGAGGCTGCATCTGAGAGTTTGAAAGCCAGGTAGGAGGCCCCGGGATGGGCTGAGACACTGGGGGCAGCTATCAGCCCTCACACAGCTGCTGGCAGCCCTGAAGCAGCTCTGAAACATCAACACTGAGCCTTGATGTCCAAAAGCTTCTCCACCCACCAAGGAGGACACTCTGGGGAACTGCTCTCCAGATCTTCCCCACTGGCAGAGTATCCACACCAAAGCAGAGCTGCAAAGCCTCCAGATCCCATCCCCTGAAAATGTGCTGCTGCTCCCCCATACCTCCCAAGCCTGCAAACCTTGTCAGGGGACAGCCTTTACTCTCTAGATTTAAGGCAATGTAGTGCCTATAAATATTGTGCTTTGAATTAAAGAGTTGTGAATACTGGATGAGTCCATCTATTGTTAAATGTCATATTTAAATGTTTTAACACTTGGAGTCCCAGGTGCTGCACCAGCAGGTGAGACCACTCAGCTCCCCCCAACCATTTCATTGTCAGTTTTGCTCAGGTGGGACAAGGAGGCCACAGAGGGAGGTTTGTGGTGCTTTAAAGCTTTGCCAGCACAGCCATGTCACACATGAACGTGAAGAAAACACTTCCCTGGCTCAGCATGATGCTAGCACGGTCTTCAGACAGGCCCACACCCTTCTGACAGACCAAACCTTGCACCAGCAGAGCCCTGGCTGGCCTGAGGTCTCCTCACACTGATGCTCACTCTTCACCAATGCCTGCTAATTATGTCAGTGGTGATGGGGAGGTTGTAGCTGCCTGCCTAATTAAGCCACAGTGGAGAACTCATCAGCTACTCTGCTCCTGCTCCTTCGTTTTGCATTAGTACCTTGTTATCACAATGGTAGCGCTTTATTCCTGCCATCGTTTTTTCTCATTTCGGAGGGGAGTGATTTATTTATTTTATTTGTCCTCTGTTTTTACAACTCTTGCTCTTTTCCTACCCGACTGCTTCCACACTTCTGAACGTGAAAGGGAAGATTTAATGCACCTGGAACATCACAATTAGCCCCATCATGCTAATAACTTAAAGGAAACAAATAAATAGTAGAAGTGGTGGCACTTTGGAAATTCCCCTGTGCTGCGGGAAGAAGGCCTGCTGGTCAGGGCACATTGATTTTTTTCTGAATCCATCCATGCAGGATTCAAGGACAGGACAAAACACTATTAAGTCAGCAAGCAGAATGCAGTAAATAATGAGGGAGCTGGAGAGGGCTGCGGCTGTGTGCTGACTGAGCCCAGATATAAATTGTGGTGAGCTATGCACCTCGGCATCACCGTGACTCTGCCTCTGGAGTGCCAGGGAAACCCGGACGGGGAACAGGAGCTGGAAAAGCCACTTGGCACTCCAGAAGTTTTGCTCGTTGTGTTTGTTGTGGAGGCAGAAAAAAACTCCTTCCCCTCGTCCACAGGATTCCTTGCTGCTCTGGAAACCTGTGTGGATAAATACCAGCTCTGCTGCTGGAGTGCAGTATGTCTGAGCCGGATGAAGGCTTTAGCACTGGGCAAGTTTTGCTCAAGAGGTGGGGATTCTACCAGCAGGGTTTAACAGGTACAGCTGTGTCAAAGCACCCCTCCATCATCACTCTGCTGCTGAAGGGCTTTTCCCCATGTAGAGATGCTCTCTGGCCTAAGGCTTGTTTGTGAAGGAGGGAGAGGGGAGAGTCCAACAGATAAAAGCTTTCCACAGAGCAGCAGGAGGGAGAAGGCAACCCATTAGCTTTTCCACTTCTTTGTTTGCCTTTGTCATCTCCAACCCTCAGCGTGCTTCAGCGCGTCAGCTTCCCTCAGAGTTCAGGGGAACTAATCAAGAACGTAAAAAGCTTTGTGCAATCGAGTATTTGCAGGGCCGGGTCCTGGTTAAGTGATGTCGGGAAAACAGAAAAGAGATGAGATCCCTGCTTGAAGACTCAGCCCGGTCTGACGACGCCCTGCTTCTCATGCTTTGGCCCACGCAGAGCTGCAGCACTGCCATTCCTTCAGGAGGGTGGTTCAGAGCATCCCTGCAGAGAAACCAGCACTGCTTGTGGCTCATGGTTGTCAATTCTTGGGATTTAATCACCAGTCCTATGCTTCACTGTGGTTTTCCTTCCAAAAGTAACGATGGGCAGCGAGAAATCAGCTTTGCTTCACTGGAAGAGAATTCTGTCTTGCCATCCCTGTTATAAAGAAAAACCTAAAAGAGCTGAATCCTTCTGGGCCAGAAACCTGTGAACTGGTGATCACAGAAAGCATCTTTCCAAAAAGTCTCGTGATTTGTTAACTGATTTTATGGCTTGGGATGCTGATATATGCCCTTGGGCCCTGGGATGGACTGAAAGAATTGAAACATTGAAAGAATATAGTGTCTAATACATTTGAAAGAAAGCACTGTTTACTCACATTGAAAACAATAAAAGGAGTGAGTCTGGAAGTAAATCAGAAAAAATATGATCTCAATTTACCTTAGCTCTGTAAAACAATGGTGGTCACTGGCCTAGATAGGCAAAGTGATACCACTGAGGCTACACCAGTGCCAGTGTGAAAAGGCAGCCTGGGATGAGCTTTTCCTCTGAAGGGAGGAAACCACAACTTCTTCTGCCTTGAAGTCATCTTTATTCACTTCTTGGTCCTTCCTTTCCTCCCACTTTTATGCTCTTCAGTGCCCTTGGCAACACATGCAGCCCTTCTGCTGGGGTTATTGTCAGCACAGGACATGGTGAGGAGGGGAGGTTTGATTGAGTGTGACCTCCTCCGAGCCCCAGAGCACCTGTGACAGCCACTGACCCTCTAACCCGCCCTGTCTCTGCCCCCTTTAGGCTGGCCCAGGTGCTTTCAGGGAGGGTGGCTGGTCTTTGGGCTGGCAGGGACCAGGGCAAGCTACCCTGGACTTGCACCCAGGGCCCATCTTCCTCCTTGCAGTGGGACACTGCTGACACTGGTGACAGATGCCCTCACCCCCAACATTGTCTTGGGATCTTTTAAGCCCCTTTCCTCCCTTGGTGGAGACAGAGAAAGGCAGGGGCCAGCAGATGCCATTTGGCTTTGGGCCATTGCTCATAGAGGACAAGAAACCACCCTGTGACAGTGACTTCTTGAGTCAGTCCTGAGAGTGTTGCCAAGCCGTGCCCAGTAGTTTCACTTTGTTTCATTTCAGGGAATTCTCTCTAAATCTTTCTGCTTAAAGCTTGGCATGTTTGCAAGCTGGTCATTAGCTCAGTGCTTCTCATGAGGCACAACAGAGACACCCCACAAGTCCTATACCTTGAAAATTAATTTATGGGGGTCAAATCCCAACACATCTACTAGTGAACTGCAGCCAAGTGTATTTTTTATTTAATCTATGATGTTTGAAGTGAAAGAAAAAGGGCAGCACCATGCAAAAATAAATCCCAAAAGAGCAGAATAACCTACACCATAAAGCAGCCATGACAGGCCTTGAGAGGGCAGCTTCAGGTGTGTTAAAGTAAAAATGTGGGACTTCTCATCCAGATCTCATCTCCCACACTGCTCTTACACTGTCAGGAAGGATTGTTACAAGTCTGAGGTCTTCTCCTGCGATGCCAATGGCCACAAGCCCTCACCTCTGCAGGAAAGGGTGGAGAGTTAGGTGACAGGTCATGGGGCTGCCACTTCACCCATGGAGGGAGGTGGATCACCAAGCTTAAAGAAGAGCCAGTCCTGGACTTCAGAGCTGGGAACATCCCCATTTCACAGGAGGCTGTGGAAATGGTCCCTGTTATCTCAGCCTAACTCACCTCTTCCAGATGCCACTGCTCGAGCCTTCTGCACATCAGTGTTTCCATCAGGCTTCACTCCCTGCCTAGTCTCCAGTCCTTGCTTCTCAAGTATTTCTGAGCAGGAAGGGTCTGTTCTTACCCTGTGGATTGCAGCACTGGGACAGCAGACATTTGGATTCAGAAGAAGTTATTTGTTGGCCCATCCAAAGACCAAACCCAGGCGAGCTGCAGATGGGCTCTCTCAGTGGAAACCAGCAGTGGCACTGAAGGAAGCCCTGGTGCTTGCAAAATCAGCTTGAAGAGAAGCACATGGCCCCCATGTCCCTTTGTGCCAGACCAGGAACATTTTCTGGACCAGGAAATTTCCCTACCAAACAACCAGGGCTGTATTTCCAGGCATCTATTGCAGTGTTGTTATCCTCTTGTGCATGTAGCCATCTCTGCTTGCACAGGCTTCACTTTTCCTCAGTGCTGGCTTGTGACAAGTTAGCCTTTTTTCATTTAATTCTCAGAAATGCAAATGATTGCCAAAACCTTTCTGTGTTCTGCTTTTTAGGGGCATAATTATTAAACTGCATTTGGAAAAAGTAAGGTGACAATTCTCATGACCCAATGATTTCCTGCTCTAGTGAAGGGGGCATGTGGTGGGACTATCACCAAGAAGAGGATAGGATTAAGGAACTCCTTGCTTATCCAATTAGAAATCCCTCTACAAAAGAGAGCAAACCTGAGGGAGTCTAGAGTGGTGGCTTGACCCTGGCTGGATGCCAGGTGCCCAAAGCTGCTCTGTCACTCCCCTGCTCAACTGGAAAATCTGAGAAGTCCCCAAGGGGTTTACCAGCTTCTTGAGGGTCTAGGTTGAATGTGAATGCCTCCAAACAAGATAGCAGGGCCATTCCCTAATGGATTTGAGCAGAACTGGGTCTGAACCGGGAAAGCAGACTTCAAGCTGTTTTCCTAATCACAGCTGGGTCTGTAACTCTCCTCGAGACCTCAAAACCTTTTTCCTCTTTCCTTGCTGAGGAGGAAATGAAAGGGTTGAGACATCAATATTTTGAAGCCCAAAATAATCCAATTCTGTTCCCCGCCCAGCTCCAAGACCTGGCTGTGAGACGGATAGCACTGTATTTTTAAAACAGCCCCTAATTTTGGATGCTGCACGGGATGTGTGCGTGGAAGGTGCTCACTGTGCATCTCCTGTTGCACACTGCACATTTCCAAGTAAGTCCCACAGAATTCCAGCCAGCACCTCCCCTCTCCTCAGCCCCCCTGCTCCTAGAACTCACTGACATGGACCTGTGCACAGAAAGTCATTGCTGATTTCATCCTGCTCGGAGGCTCAATCCCTTAATCTCTGCCCCTCATTTATCCTGGGCAGGGGGACTCCTGCCCAGGTTAAATACCTTCCAGAGGTGTTTAAACTGGCAGTGAAACAGCTCCTTGTCCCTGTTTTCTTGTTGGGGAGGCAAAGCTCTCCTGCACTGGGAGAAGGCAGCACCTGGGGTGTATCACAGTTTTACATCCTACCTTGGCCACATCGTAGGAGCTCTCTCCATCCCGAGATAAGCCCAACATCATCCTCCTGCTGTGCTTGCCCCAGTCCTGTGATTGACAGCCCTGACCTCCAACCTTATCCATTTGCATCCCCTCCTGTCCCCCCATCCCAGCCAGCTGCCCTTGGCATCACTCTGGGGACCACCACCCCAGCAAGGACAGCTGATGCTCCCACACGGAGAGCAGCGGGAAATGGGGAAAAAAACTGAGCTCAACCTAAACCTCTCTGTGGGAGTATGAAGGCAGCAGAGGGGCTCTCCTGGTGCAGACCCACAGTGCCACAGACTTGCACACCAAGCAGCTCAGGGCACATTGTGTCTCCAGCACAGCCCTCTTGCTCTGCTCCCGCTGGAGCCCTGCTTGGGGGAGAAGCCCTCAGCCTGGCTGCTAATGCTGCTGCACATGCATTTTGGGTTTTTTGAGCTGTTGCTCACAAACAAAAGTGTTCAGATGAAAAATAAACCTCTTAAAAATCCCAGCCTATTCACTCCCGGCAGTCTGGTATTCCTTCAAACTGTCAGACTTAGCAGATTGTTTACTGGAAACGGTTCAATTGGCAGGACCTTCTGCTGTGCAGATGAAATTTTAAAATCCTGTTTCTTGTTGCGCTCAAAGTCTCTCTTTCCACTACACGGCTTCGCAGAATTATTATTCACTTGTTTCCCATTGAATCGAAAAATACCCTCTCTCTTTCATTTCTATGGTAAAAATGTGCGGGGGATATTAGCCCTCATGCTTCAGGACACAAGCCAAGAGCTAAGTGCTTGGGCTGCAGAGAAAAGTTTCCCCGAGGGACAGAGTAATGCAGAATGGTCAATTATCCCCGAAGAGTCCCAGCTGGCTGAGATGGGAGTCATGCTGTTGTGCTGGACAGACAAGTGGTGCTCAGCATGGCGCTCTCTGCAGACCACCCAAGGGTCTCCTCATCCCGGGGAATCTTGTTCTAATAACGAGAAGCTCTCGCAACTCCTCATCTTCCAGATTTTCGTATTTCCCTTCCTGTGCACAAGTACAGCAAGAGAAAGAGCTGTAACCTGCTTTGCCAGGGTCCTGTTGCTGCCTTTGCAGTGTGTCCTGTGAACAGCCAAACCTGTGGGGCCAGGGCCTCCTGCTTTGGGTGCAAAGTTCTGCTACCTTTTCTTTCTGGTTAGATCAATGCCTGCCAGTTCCCAGCAGGAAAGACTACTTCAGTTAACTTTGTAAACTTTGTTGGGGCTTAAGGCAGAAGAACCTGCCACGAATCAGGCGTATTCTCTGTCCCACCACCCCATGGCCATGTTTGGAGTTGTGTCCCAAATCCTACCATTTGTCCTTTGTGCCTTTGGCTGCCTTGTCCTCTAAGGAAACTGCTAAAAGCACCTGCAGGCTCCCCTGCTGTAGAGGTGCCTCCAATGGATGTCTTTTAGGTGGTTCAGGGCTCCATACACCTTCTGGGGAGGATATCTTCCTCTTGGGCTTCATATCTAACACTGCTTCCACCAGGCAATGTTGGTGCTCAGCAAGGCTGGAGGTGTGGGAGACTCTCACCCTAAGCAACGCATGGTGGGGTAGCAGCTCTGACCCAAAAGACACTACTCTGGTGCCTCTGCTTTGACATGCTTCTTTTAAAGGTACCAGGATATTTAGGAAGGTCCCAAAGCTGTCTGCTCCTCTGCGCAGTTTCTTCCACTCATCCCTGGTTCTCAGCCTGTTGCTGACAACTTCCCTTACCAAGATGCTGAATTTTAAATAAGCCCGTTTCCAAATGGGATTGCTCCTGCAGCCGTCCCCAAGGACACCTGCACACCTCCTTGCCAAGTAGGAGCTGGTGTAGGATTTCCATCAACACCCACACCTCACTGAAAGTTGTCTTCTCCTCTGCAGGTGTTACACCCCACCCCTGAAGATGAGAGTAACTCAGGTTCTTGCTAACAGATCCCTTGGTGCAGATTAGACTGAAACAACACTGAATGATTGGTGTTTGTAAATATATATATGTAGGGTTTATTTAGAACAATTTGGTTGCAATGGAAAGCAGGCCATTTTGGTTATTATTATCTCTAGTAATATAGCAATATAAAAGCATAAAAGTAACTCTTAGAGAAAATGTATAATAGAAAGAAAGAAAGGATATGAGTAAAAAGGTATCACTCCCTGTGGATCCTGCAACGAGATTTGATTGTCACAGTTTTGATGTCCATTGGTCAAAGTGATGATCGCAGTCCTGCTCAAGGAAAAACCCCCAAAACACAAAGTTCAATGGGTTAATATATGCTCAGGTTAAGGTGGGAACACACAGGTACCTTCCCTGGTGAGGGGGAGCTTTCAGTCCTCTAGAGAAGGCCTAAAAAATGAGTCTGGGGATGCTTTGGGGGTCTTTGATGGTTTATGACACCTTCTAAGGTGTCTCTCATGTCCCAACAGCTGCCTCTCACATCAGCATAGTGGAGCCAGTTTTGGCCCATCAGAAGGGATGAACACCCTCAAGACCTTTCCCAGGAGAAGTTTTACAGCTGAGCAAGTTGTAGGGGAGCACAATTGGCATGATAAAAAGCACCACCCTGCCTCACAGGGTCTGCCTCTTACCTGGCTCAAAGCCCAGCTTGTAGCCCTCGGTGGTGGGTGCTCACCTCCTCTGTCTTACAGGGACCAGAGGCTTCACCACCACACACCCAAAACTCACTCTCTGCCCCTCAGGGGGTGCAAACCCAGCCTCAGCAAAGCACCCACTGCCTTCACAAACGGGCCCTTGGCTGAGTCATTAATGATTGACACTCCAGTCTCTCACAGTGGGTGTCAAAACAAGTCGTTCCAGTCAAGTTTCTCATTAAATCAATGAAACTACCTCCAGACATGGGCCTCATGTGCCATTCCCAGCCACCTTACAATGTCTCATAATCACTTTGTCAGTAGGTGGAGCAACTTCCTTTATCCTCACCTGCTCACCATTCACCCAACCAGAGATCCTGTTCCCCCTGCTCACAGCTGCATTTCGTAACTGAATGGATCGCACCCCGCAGCCTCAACCTTGATGTGGTGAGCTTTTTTGGGCACCTATGATCCCTGGGCACTCCGGGATTCATGCTGCTGTTGTCCCAGCCTCATGGGAACGCTGTCCCAAAGCTGCCTTTCAGTTTGATGAACGCTTTCTCGTGCTAATAAAACAAAAGAACAGCAGCACAAACATGCAGAATCAAAAGGGAAAAACCACACAAATCTAAATTAGCACATACAGCCCCGAGTCTCTAACGTTACTTCTCCCTCCTGTCACATTCCTTCTCCCTGTGCTTCCCCCCAGGGGACACGGGTTCCGTGAGCGAGCATTTGGTTTGCATGGAAAATAAAATGGGGACCAAGAAGCATAAAACACCGAATTTTGCAACTTCCAGCCTCTGCACACTGATGGGACAGAGCTGGGCAGCTTGGAAATGTCCTTCTGAACCAGTGATGTGGATGGAGCTGAAACAGCGTGCGGCGGTTCATTTCTCACACTGCAGAGCAGAAGGCGATCCTGTCTGCGATGGGAGACAGATAAAAACGGATTGGGAGGGCATCACTAGCAAAGCTGCCTGCTGTCAGGGAGAGACACAGAGCAGGAGGGCCCCGGGAGCCACCTGCTCCGTGCTGGAGGATGGCTGGGCTTGCTCCCAGAGAGACTCACCAGAACGGTGCAGGCACGCCTCTTGCTCTTGCTAAAGTAAAACAGACTTCTTTTCTTTTTTTAAGCTGTGCTTTCAAGTGGGAGTGCTCTGTTAGCCAACAATTTGTAAATCTTCCAAATAAGTAAATCACCTAAACACAGGTGTTTTCTATTTTAGCTCCTACACAAAGAGCTCCCCACTGGCTTGTGCGTTGTTCCCCCCCTTCCCCATTCAGGCTTCCCTGAGCACCTCAGGGGCAGAAGAGGAGCGCTGGCACTGGGTCCTCACCCCCGTCTCTCTGTGGCTGCCAGAGGTGAGCCTCACACTCAGCCTGCAGCACAGCCGTGTGCTGCATTTACAACAAACTCAGGATCTCCTCTCTCCCAGCACATCGAGTCGTTTGGCAGCGATATTCCCCCATCACCGCAGTGCTGGTGTCACGATCTGATCGATGTAGCTGTGTCTAGAGGTCACTGCCACGGGCTTTTTCCTCGGCAGCTTAGGTGGTCCTGCCCCCCTCCTGCCCCTCCGTGCCGGCGGGGTAAGCTGGGCCCGGGCGTCACGCATGATGTACATCACAACTGCCTGTAGGAAAGCTGTCTTGCTCTGAAATAACAGCTGATTCCCGGCTAATAGATTCAGTAATCTGACACCCGGGCTGTAATAATTGTATCTGAACAAGGCAGGCTCCAGCCTCTGCCAGCCTTATTAGAATGAGTGATTGTTTCCATCAGGGATGTAGCTCTGGTGCATTCACCTTTCCCGGGCTCTGAAATACAAATTGAGCTTCTGACCTTGGCAGATACGACAGCTGACCTGTTTCCTCCCTTTTAAATAAGGAGAAAACAGGCTTTGGAGAGAAAGTGCTCGCTTTCTGCAGGCCTCCTTCTGCCAAGCTCTTCACTATCATGAGATCTTAGTTAAATATTTGGCTTGCTGTTATTAGCCAGGATGACGGGCCGCCTAAACCACCGAGCTCCTTCTGCGAGGCGCAGAGGCACAATCCTCTCTTCCTGCTGGGTTTGGGTTTGTTCCTCATTTCTGTGCTCCCCAGCATGGCGTGGCTGTCCCCGTTTCGCTGTGACCGTGCAGACAAGCCATCCCAGCAGCAGTGATCCAGGGGGGGTTGTAACCAGGGAATTGCAGCGGGGACAGGGCTGAAAGCTGCACCACCGCTGAGCTGCGGCCAGGCCACCCCTTCCCTGCTGCGGGTCTCAGGCAGCACCCGAGGGGCTCTCCCGGGGCGGGGGGCAGTGAGCGCTGCTGGTGGGGCACTGAGGCTGATGCCGACGGGTTGGCAGCAGCACCCGGGCTTGCCCTGCCTGGAGAAGGAAAAGCGGCCGGCTGCACTCGCAGCAGCAGCGTGGGAAATGCAGGAGCGGGGAGGGGATGACTCCCAGCGGACTTTTCCCTGAGAGCCGCAGCGCCATCCACTGAAATAAAACCACCTCCTGCCCTCAGCCAGGAGCCCTCCTGCTGCCTGCTTTAGTCACCAAGTCAACAGGCCTCGGCTGCTGATCCTAAATTTCCCCGGCGATGTGCCATGCAGGGCGCGTTTTCCAATGGGCTGCAAGCGCATGCTCTGGCTGTAAATACAGCTGGGAGGGAGATTTAGCCATGGTCCCCCCTCTCTCCCTCATATTGCTTTTCCTGAGGTTAAATGTCAATCGTGTCTAAAATATCACTCGGGTCTGCAACCCGTATGCACTTCAGGAGGGGGCCAGCCGGGCTCCCCTAAGGGCTTTGTCCTGATTTATGGAGGTGTGTGGCACAGGGCTGTAAATCGGGGCAGGCATCAGATAACGTCATGGGAGAGCTGCGTGTCTCTTATCAGAGCTGGGACGAGGAGGGGTAGGAGCTGGGACAGCCCCGGGGCTTGCAGCTTGCTTTTCTTCCTCCAGCAAAGATGGTAAAAAAAAACAAAACTGTCCCGCCTTGGTGGCTGCGCGGAAAATTGTGCCTCAGCTCATCAGTGGAAGCACTGGTCATGTCCTGGGAGATTCCTGGCGTTTCACTCGTCTGCCCCTCTCTAAGTGAAGAGGAGGGCTGGCTTATGGACCTCGGGCAAGTCCTGTAGGTCTGGTGGTTCGGCACAAAAGAGGGAGCCAGGCAGGGCGTTCGAGAGGCAGGAAGGAGATTTATGTCTTTTACTGTCCATCTGCAAAGCAAAACAAAAATAGCTGAAACACCGGTTTTCTGCTTTATCGGCTCTGTGAATAAGCATATAAATTTCTATGACATTTCTGGAGGCTTGCTGAAGGGGAAAAAAATTCATCCCTTAGGACCTGGCCAGCAGCAGTGGCAGCATATGGTCTGCTGAAATCAGTGGCTGAGCGCGTTTTGTGTGTGTTAGCATTAAAAAGGTGACTTTGCGAGTAATTTCAGAAGCAAGGAGGGGTTTTCTCTCTTTTCCTTTTCTTTTTTTCCCCTTTTTTTAATCCTGTCTAAGCTGATGCAGCTGTCACAGCCAATAACTCTCGAATGAGGGAGCTGGCTTGCGTTTTCTTGATGGGGAAGCACGAAGGGGTGCTGGCTCTTGGCCACCTTGTGGAAGGAGGTTCGGCCTCTTCCTGGGAGGCACAGGGGAGAAAGGCAAAGTACGCGCCACAGGCGAAGAGAGGAGTCGGGGATGTTTTATTTTTTCCCAGCAGCTGCATCTCCCTCCGAGAAGGAGTCGGGGCCCTGTAAGTCTGTGGGAAAGCGGCTTCGGTCTCCCGGCTGCAAAAGAATGGCGGGGGAGCGTCGTTTCAAAGATGGAACTCATTGGGGGAAAAACAAATACAAATAGGCAACTGTTTATGGTAGATAAAGTGTGGCTTTTCCTCTTTCATCGTTGACTAAAACCTCATGTTCTTTCCGGTGAGGGAGGCAGGAGCCGTAATGCGCTGTCAGAAAGATGTCTTTCAGCAAGGCAGCACCTCTGGATGTTTATCTCCCTGCCATTGTGCTCCGGCGCTTTGAAATGTAAAGGGGAAGACGCTGCTAATCACACTGTTGCTTAAAGATCAACAGCCAGGCGAGATGTACTTTGTCACATTTTCTCTTTGGTCTCTCTTTTTCCGTAATGAAAACGGTGACATTCATTCAGGCTTGCACGGCAGCGCATGGCGGTGGGTTTTTAATGAATCGCTCCTGCCCTTTGCCTGGGCTCTGACGGAGGGGCACAGCCGGAGCTGCCTTTGGAGTACCCTGATTGCCACCGGAGATGCAGATCCAGCCACTGGGAGAGCGCGTCTTGGGATCACATCTGGTTTCCTCCGGTTTGGATCGAATCCATCCTGTGTTACGTTTGAGTCACATTGTTGAAGTCAGAGAGGATGCGAGATGTAAGCAAAGGTTCAAAGGCAAAGTTCGGATGTCGGATTTCTTATTAGTGGGAGAACAGAGAGCTTTGGGGGTAATAAAAAAAATAGTGTGGAATAAAGAAAAAATGCTTATTCATGCAAAGAAATAAAACTCAATACACAAGACCTCTCTTCCTCCCATCTTGGTCTAGGGTTGTAAATAACAGAGCAGACAGGATGAACTAAGCATGGGAAGCTGGAGTGATAGAGTATTCAAATGATGTGGCTGAGGGTGAGGGATATTTTTATTTTAAACATGAATTTCCCATGCTCCTATTTTCTTCCCTGTGAGATTAACACAGAGGTCTCCACTTCCACTTTCCACTATATCCTGCACGTGGGCAAAATGCAGCAAGTCAAAGTTGTACAAAGAGCGTAAGAAGAGGGAGAGAAATTTAGCTCTTCTAATGCTGATTAAGAAGAGCAAACAAAGAAGAGAGCAGAAATGCGAATCACCAGTTATTTTCCAGCAAAGGCTCCACTGAATCCTATTACAGGAATATATCACAAGCAATATGAAAATTTTCATTTTTTGCCTGCCCAATGCTGAGGCAAGTGTCACCAGCCGGCAGTGAGAAGGCTGGGACTCTCAGCAGATAAAGCAGAGGAACTGCAGAAATGCATCAGCAGCACGTGTGCGTGTCAGGCACCGAAACACCACCCCCAGCCAGCCCCACCGGCTTTCCCTCAGCCCTTCTTGCCCCGACCCCAGTCTCCTCTGGGAACAGCTCCCTGATGCACGGACTAAACCTGGTTAAGAGCTTCCTTGGAGCACGGTGAGGGGAAAGCAGTGGCTCGTGCACAAGTCACAGTCCCTGGACAACCCAGAGACAACGATGCTTTTTTTGAGTGGCATCAACCAGCTTTTCCTCTGTGGACAGTTTCCATCACTGCCACGAGTGCAGGGTGCCCAGAGCAGGCCTGCAAGGCTGCCAGCGAAGCTCTGGGTACCTCAGGGTGTGGCGTTCACAGAGGGAGCAGCCCACCAGCTGCTGAACTTGTCCATGTGTGTCCCCAGCAAAGAACCCTCACCAGCCCATCCCTAGCAATATAAAATTGAGGGGGGAGCTCTCCTTGTGACAGTCAGGCTGCCTGTGTGAAGCTGATGCAAGGACAAGGGGCTACACGGTGCTAAGGACTGCTTGCCTTCAGGGCCTCTTCCTACATGATAAATACTTATTTAGATGGTGCCCTGCAATGTGCAGTTGTACACGACCCATAAATCCTGGTGTTAAATCGGTAAAATAAAAATCCAGTGCTGCGTCAGCTCGGCCTTTGAGAAGCCAAAGCTGATAAATAGGGTTTGATTGGCTCTTTCTACACCGATGCCCCAGAGCAACACCCTCTGCATGAGTGTGATATTGCTGCAAGCTGACAGTACAAAGGAGAGACGAGCACCCGTGCCAGCCATTGAGCCGGCTGCCTGGATTAACCCTGATTTCCTTTCCTGACACTCCTTTCTTCTGCCGAGGAGGGAAGCCAGGTGTAAGAGCAAGTCCCTTTGCCTGTCATGCTGAGAACGTGGTGCTGGCAGCGTAATTCAGCGTGCTAAGCCCGGTTCTCCCCTCCCTGGTCCCTGCTCTGCGGTGGTCTATCTCCATAAAAGCAGAGGATTTACACCGTCTTACACAAGTGGTGTGAGAAGGATCAGGCTGTGACAGTCCTGACTCCCAGCTTTCTGAGAAAGGCAGAGAACAGCTGCCTTCCAGCTCTCCTTGCATCCCTTGGGCTCTTTGTATTGATAAGGATTTCCTGTGATGTGGGTGAGGGGAGGGAATGTGGGACAGCATCTCACATGCACCTTTTCAAGTTTAGCCTAAACGCCTGTGGGAGGAGTGGCACCATCTCCGAGAGCAGAGCAGCCAGCTCACACCCCTCCAGCCGCCCCCAGCAGCTCTGTTGACATGACAAACCAACAGTAAATACAAATCTTATCTGTCTAATAAGGCGAGTTCCCCGTGCAGCAGGAAGGAGCCTCTCCACTGAGATGGTATCACCAGCCCAGGTGACACCCTGAATTCGGCAGCAGCGCAGACTCGTCAGGGAAGGGAAAAGCAGGAGGCAACCAGGCTTTTCCCACTGCCTTTTGGTGTGTCCAGGCAAGCCTGGCTCGTGGCAGGGCCTTAGCTCTCAGAGGATGCTCTGCTCCTCCCTGCCGTCTGTGTGCTTGCTGGTGGCCAAGCTGAGGAGACGACAGGAACGAGGTGCCAAAACGCAAAGCCAGCACACTGCTTTGCTGCTGATCCCCACTCACCACCAGCTGGCCCAGGGCTTGCAAGAAATCAGCCCTGGGGGGAGGCCAGCGGCCCAGAGCTGCCCAGGAATGAGGGGAGAGATGCTGGCTGCTGGAGGGAGGCAGCTCCAAGGCCCTCGTTGCCTCTGGGCACCCCACGGGCAGTCAGTCCCCGTGTGTGCTGCATCCCAGGGCTGCATGCCTCGGCTGGATGGGGATGCTTCCCACCACCTCCAGTTGGCTCGAGGACCCTGCTGCATCCTACTGGGGGGTGACCTGTGTCATGTCTTCATCAGCGCTAAATGAAAGAGATGTGACTTGCCTGGGCATGAATTCATTGGAAATGTTGTGTAGGTCAGAAATAGATGGTCCCAAAACTGGTTTCTTCTGCAGGTGCTGGCACGTGAAACACGTCAAGTCCAGATCAATGATGGTTATGCCCACTGCTGACAGGAGATGGGGTGGGAGGTGACATACAACCATTCCCACTGATGCCTTTTCCTGGTCTTAAAATTAAGAAGCAAACACGATTAGATGGGAAAAAGGGGTTTTTCCCTGGGTATTTCTTGCAGGACCCTGAGGTGCAGCACAGGCAGGGGCAATGCCCCAGAGCACACGGAATGCACACCCACGGGCACTCGGGATCACATCCTGGGCCTCACAAATGAGCACATCCAGCAAAGATTCCCCAGGGAGAGGCTCCAGGGAACCCCCGCCCCAGGAACCTTCCCCTGGCTGTGCCCAGCTCAGGGTACAGGATGTGTTCTGGAGAGGCCCTTGGTGTCTGGGGCTCTCTGACCCCTCACTGCCAGGCTGCCAAGGGGTTTGGTCTCTTGGCTTAACAAAACATTAAGTCTAAGAATGTGGGTTAGAAGCACTAAGAGTAAAAAAAAAGTATGTAAAAGGGGTATACAAGAAAAAGCAAAAATCACAACGGCATCATCAGTGATAGTGGAAGCACGGTGCAGAGCTACAGTGCAGGCCAGGCATCTGCACTTCAGCATATACTGCTTGGAAGCAGAGATAAAAGCCATAGCACCGTTTTGGTGTTCACTGATTCACCACCCAAAAGGGAAAACTGAAGGTGAGGGAAAGGAAGAATGTGTCCTTCAGACTCAGCCCAGCAAGCAGGGCTTTTACTCAGCTTCTTCAGGGGAAAGGAGATACAAGCAAGTTTGGAAGCAAAACAAGATTTAAAATAAAGAGGCAGAATGTTTGTAATCACAAAATGTTTAAATGTTTTGATTTTTTAAAACTGTGTCCTCCTGGCTGGCCATTGGTTAAAGTCAGCACGAGCAAGTAAACTTCTGTCTGCAAAACTCTCAGCAACTGCTCAGATGCTGCATAATAGATTGGAGCTGGGCAGGTGTGGGACCAAATGTCTCTACTAAACGAGAGAGATGCTCTGGTTAAAGCATCTGCCAGTAAATAGGCTCTCTCTTGCTATTTGTCCATCTAAGATCATATTATAAAAAAACCCTGGACAGATTACCCTCTAATCAGTAATTTTCTCTATGCCTATATGCCTATTTTTTTAATAAAGAAAATGACCTGCTTCTCAAATCCAAACTTTTCAGACTGCTCAGTTAGAGCAGAATATTGGAGCCTTCGGATAAATTTGCTCCCTTATTGCTGAAATTTCAGCTGAGAAAGAAAGCATCTTGTGCTCCTTTCTCGCACATCTAAATTCTGAAGCATCAGCTGTTTTGAGGGGGAGGGATAATAACTCCCTGTTTTTAACATCCAACTCAATACGTTTGTGAAAGGGATTATACGGCACCTCGTCCACCCACAGCAAGGGATTGAATGTGATGACCGGGGAGGGCACCTCCGCTCTCATGTTTAATTCAGGACATGTTTTCTGTCTCTGATGCCTGGAAAGTGAGCGAGGCATTCACTTAGGTTGGAACGGGAGGTCAGATTTGAGTTAGCTCGACTCGGCCACCTGCAGTGTTATCCTGGTCATCGCTGGAGAAGAGCTTGGGATCAAGGCCAGGCTGGATGGAGCTCTGAACAATCTGCTCTAGTGAAAGGTGTCCCTGCCCATGGCAGAGGGGCTGGAACTAGGGGATCTCTAAGGTCACTTCCAACCCCACCCATGCAATGACTCTATGATTCCACGAGCTGTGTTCTGCCCGTGGTGTTGCTTCCTACCCTCGAACACTGAACCCAAGCAGTCTGTAGCACTGTCCCCATTTTACAGAGGGCAAGAAAAAAGTACCAGGCACAAGAACCCTTGTCAAAAACAACCAGCATGGTGAGAGAAGGACAGGGGTGCAAACAGCTTTCTGTTTCCTAATCGTGGTCTGTTTGGGAGATGGTGGCAGGATCATGTCTGTGACCACACCTGGCTGCCTTTGCTTCCACGTGCCTCTAGTTTGATCAGCATATAAAGCACACTGACTGAAGAAATAAGTCCTAAGTGCTGGCAGGACCTGGCAGGCTGAGAGGTTTCTTTATCAGCACAGCACAACCTGGGGTAGAGGCAGGGACCGGGTGTCCTAGTACTGAGCATGGGGAAGAAGGCATGTGAAGGGCTGGTGGGGTGGTGGGAACAGGGGAAGAGGCAGATGGTCATAAGAGGAAACGAAAGAAAGATGAAAAGGATCAAGAAATGGCATAGGGAAAGAGAGGAGAGAAGATTTCCTGAGGATACAGAGCACAAAGGCAAATAATGGTAGTCATGGCGGTGGTGGTGAGCACGAAGAAAACAAAAAGGAGTGAAAAGCAACGGGGGGAAATGAGCATAAAGCTGGAAAAGGAGAAGCAGAGGAGAAAGCAACCATCCTGCCAGCCTCCGTGATGGCTGTTATTTGCAGATAGGAAATGCTGCCTGCAGAAAAGCTGATTGAGGCTGATTGAGGGAAAGAATGAGCCACATGTGACAGATGTTAGTCACTTCGCGTAATGCCCTACTGGAAGGCACTTGGATTCTGCAGGGATGACAGCACTCGAAGAAGCTGCATGGAGCACAGCAGCGCCGGGAGCGGACGGGGAAGAGTTTGAATGGCAGGAGCGCTTGAACCCCCGATCTCAAAAAGGGAAGAAAAGAAGAGAGAGAGGAGTGGCAGCCTCTGCCTTTTACGGATTTCCTGCCTCCCTCCATGCTCGATCGCTCCCTCATCCAAAAGCAGGCAAAGGCCCGGAGCAGATGGGAACTCGCACTCCTTCCTGCAGGAAGCAGCGCTGCCTCCGTGCCCCTCGGAGCAGCTCTCAGCACCCATGCAAATTGTTCCCAAAACGATGTCTCAAGCATATCATTTACTCAGGTAGTTTGGAAAGCAATCTTTGGGCAAGAAAAAAGAGCCAAAATGATAGCTTAATTGTGCTTTTGTACCTTCATGTCTGACAGAGATAATTTTTCCTTATTTTCAATATTTTAAAAAAATCACTAAGCAGCAAACGGCATAAGGGGTTTTTGTGTGTAAGGCCCTCGTGGCGGCAAGTCTTTTCTTTTACTCGTTTGCCCCACACTTAAAAATGCAAGGAAAAAGCAAAACTTCTCAGGGACTACTTTACCTTCAGCGTTTGCAGTGAAGCAGCTGCCGTGTTAGATCATATTCAAATAGAGCCCCAAAGAGGTCGGGAGCAGCGTATTAGCTGAACTGTTTATCTGCAGCCAGCCAAGGGGGGATGGTGCTGCTCAAATCAATTTTCTATGCTCCGACTGGCCCATCTTCTTGACACTTAGATGTCACTGTACCACTGGTGATAAAAAGGCCTGCCAAAAAAGGATGGATTTGGATTCACGCAGGGTCCTACAGAGCCAAATGAGAATTGACAATATTAGTCTTTAGGACAATTTTACAGATAAAATTAACCAGAAGAATAAATTTTCAACAGTTCGCTTAATCTAATCTGCTTTCCATTGCATTGAATCTTGCTCCCATCCACAGTTGCCATTTTAATACTTGCAAGCAATGTTGGCTTTTTTTTCTTTTTTTGTTTCATGCAATGAAAATCAGGCACATAAACCAGGATACGCATTGCCATGAAATGCCAGTCAAAAAATAATCCACATCTGGTTTCTGTAAAAAGGAGGAGGAAGTCCCTCACACAGTTTAAAAGCAAGGAGAAAAAGTATCAGCATGTTAAATTTGGGCCTGAGGTACAGTCATTGATATGATCTGAACCTTAACTTTCCCTAAGTTCATCTGGCTTTGGTCTTAATTTTATTATTTGGATAACTAAAGAGCAAAGGCTGAATCTCAGTTCCAGATCTGGTTTTGAATTAAAAATAGCCGACAGAAAGTTCAAGACTATCCATATTCTGTCTTACCTCTGTCACAAACTATGCGGGCCCTTGTACATCTGTGACCATCGTTCATGGTACTAGAAATCAGAAACTCTCTGAGTTAATAATAACACATAACACATGTGTAACACTTTCCATCCTTCAGCACTGCACAAACGACCAAGTGTCACAACGAGCCTCTGGAATGTTTTCCCCGTGGCAGAGGTAGTGACATTTCATCCAGGGGCTGACTGTGTTGGTCAAGGATACCCAGACTGTGCAGAAGTAGAGGTTGGGGCTGTGAGGCAGAGCCAGGGCAGGTGGGGATGTTCTGCTCAGTGCAGAACACTGCACTACACATCAGAGCCTTTGCACGCTTTCCTTTTTCATATTTGCACAGAAGTTTTCCACATCTCTGGCTGAATATTTAGAGAAGCATTTCAAAAACTGATTCAGCTGGCTCTCCAAATGGAGCTGGAAGAAAATACTTGGGGTTTGGCTGGGCTGAAACTGTTCTGCCAGCACCTCCTTTGAGCATTTTCAGGACTTCAGTCAGGGATCTCAGCACTCACCAGGGAAAAAAGGAATCATTTTGTGCTGGCCCTGTGCAAATTAACCCCCATGTGGGTCTGCTCTAACCCTCTGAAGGACAGCCTTCATTCCTGCCTCAGCACAGCCCAGGGCAAGTGGTGGCCACCGTCACACAGGTCCAAGGCTGCTCTTGACCGCAGGGCAGTGGCAGCAGAGCCAGATTTTCCCTGCACTTTCTCCTCTGGGATCTCAAAGGCAGCAAAGGAGCTGGATGCTGGAGATGTAAACATCGACAGGATGACACAGGTTTTCAGTGCCAGCCTCCTCCTGTCATCGCCTGGATGGAAACGGGAAGTGCCCAGCATTAGCAGACAGGAGAGGGAAAGGAAGCCCCAGGCCAGGAGGGATGAGGAAGGGCATTAACACAGGGAGCAGATGAGGATGAAAGCCACACCACTCACCCCAGGGGACAGAGGTCATTTTCCACCTGTTAAGAGGCCACAGTCACCTCTTGACCCCCACAATGTGCATGTCTCTGGATGCTTGGTGAAGGGTGGTTTGCTACAGCTACCATCCACACCCTCAGCTCAGCTGGTGGAGATCACTGCCAAAAACTCTGCAGGGCCAAAGCACCGTTTATAGGTTGGCAGCCTTTCTTCCACTTGTATCTTTGCTTGCAGAGGGGTTTCTCCCTTTTGCTTTTCAAAAGCTGCTGACAGTACAATTGGAAAAAGGAGCAACTTGGACCACGTTGAGGATGCAAAAGGAAGTGCTGTCACCAAATGACCCGTGCAGCTGCGTTTGGTGCCTCTGGGTACAAACACCGAACAAGCAGGCAGGCAGCGAGGTGAAGCGTGGGGCACAGGACCACGTTCACTGGTGAATTTTACCTCTGCTCCTTGACTCTGACCCAGATGACAAACACAGCAGCAGCCTGGGCTCCTCCTGCTATCCCCACTATCTATCTCCTGTGCTATCCCAGCAAACCTTAAGCCTTTAAGCTGTACCTCAAGCTATGCCATAAATTTTCATACCATAAAAGTCAGCTCCGGTGTGCTGTGACACAGCCCTCCTGTTACTTCAGTTGCTTTAAACTGGGGAAAAAATGTGCAAGGGGTCACAGTCATATTTTAAGGCCACAGGGCCTTTGGGCCCAGAGAAGACCCAAGGCTGTATTATTTATGCACAGCCACTCTGCTTCACAGGAAATACCAACATACAAACTATTTAGTGTCCCTTGTCTTGGGGACATGAATCAAGCCCTGCACTCTTTTATTTAGCAATAGCAATGTACGCTTCATTTCTGGATTACAATGCTGGGAAAGCAGGAAAGGCAGCCAGACCTCCTCAGCCTCCTCAGCCCCCGTGGCTGGGGGCTGGACTGAGTTCATGTCCTTCCTCAGCACCATGCAGAGAGGCAGCAGGCAGGGAAACTGAGGGAGGTCGGACACTGCTATCTGAATCCCACTTATAGAGCCAGCAGTCAAACCACAGGCACTTCCAAAAAGCAAAAGTTCGACTTTCAGTCCAGAACTGAGCATGTGTTCATTTTTGCACTTGAAAAAAATGCTGCTGTTAAGGGGAAAAAAACCTTAAAATCCAATGTCAAACAGCTGTCATCCCCTGGTGCTCAAATGGACGGTGCAAGGGGAGGCAGGAGGGTTTGTGCAGAGAATTAGGCTGTTGCTAATTAATGAGGACTGCTGCATCCTTCGGTACCCAAAATGGCCATTGGTAGTGAGGATGACAGAAGGAAGTCTCACAGTCATGGGATTAAGGCAAAAGGCTTGACACACTGATTTGTATCCTTCACCACCACAGAGCTCAGACTGAGTGTTAGGAAAGTGTTTTAACCCAAAATTTGTATGGGTTGTCAGGACCTGGATGAGGAAGTCCTGGTTTGCAAAGTACCAAGGTTGTGAGATGAGGGGTTAAATTTGCACCCTGTGCTGTGGTGGGAAGCAGGGGAGCTGCAATCTGGACCTACAAAGTGTGAAGTACAAAGGAAAAACAAAATCAGCCACCTGAAAATAGAGAGAAAATTTTCCAGTTTTGTCTCCTTTCTCAGCACTATCCAAAGAGAGGCAGTAATCCCTGTGGGGGTCAGCCTCTGGCTGCCAGTAAAATGTTTGGGAGCTAATGTGGTGAGCAGCCTGGCTTTCCTCAGGGACAAAGAGAGATGCTGAGCAGCTGCCCACCAAGTGACCATCCCACAGCCACTCCCAGCAGCACCCACTGGACACTGTGGACAGGTGCATGATGAGGAATCAAACCAGGAAGCAGGGAGAGCTGAACACAAGAGATTCACCGGACAATGTGGCAGGAAAAGGAAGGAAACACCCTTTGCAGCAGATGGAAGGACAGGCTCACACTCCCTGCTGGCTCCAGTCAAATGGACTTCCCTGCCTCTGCTCCGCCAAGGAGCAGCCCAGCACTGGGCTCCTGGACTCTCCAAGTGAGAAGTATGCCTGTCATGGATTGCTTTTCCTGGTGCTTTCTCCTCCTTCTTCTGCCAGCATGTTTTTCCCCTAATCTGGAGCTCCTCACAGGTTTTGGCAGCGCAGATCACCCCTGGAGGGCTTCACCTGTCCTGGCAGGAGCAGTCAGAGGCTTCCTGGGTTGACAGCTCTCTGGGTACCAGGGTTTTTTGGGGAGGGCTCAGCTGGCAGCCAGCAGTTCCCTTCCACTTACTGTACTTCCAGCTTTCATCTCCCAGTGCAATTCCCACCCCTGCCTCCACACAGCCAGAGCCAGAACAGAGAAAAATCGAGTCAGGGAGCCTGGTCCTCCTCTAGCAGCTCAGTGTCTGTGCCTCCCAGCTTGGGAACAGAGGCAGGACCCCATCACAGGCATCCCAGGTGCTGGATCACTTGCTTGTTTTGGTTGCCAGCTTCCCAGCACGGCTTTCCAAAAGGCATCTGCCTGTCCAAGGTGCCAACAGGCAGCGTCTGCACGTGGTCTGAGTTTGGAATAAACTGCAAGAGAGATGCATTCAGGCTGGAATAGGTCCCTTGCACTTTGGCAAGGCCAGCTGGGGACTCAGTCTCTCTTATTTTGCTCTCCTGCAGCCCATGTTAATGCTCAGGTAAAGTCAGAGCCTGCCCTCAGAGAAATCTCTGCGTGGCTTGTTGATTTGAAAGACATCAGCATTTCCTCAGGGACAGGAGGGAAAGAGCTGCCACCCAGCTGTACCTTTATTAGTGCAATTTTCTGTTCTCTCCCTCCTGAAAGAGATTTTTTTCTGTCTGCCAGAATAACCCCAAAGTGCTTATATTTAGCAGTCCTGACAGGAGTTAATCAGAGCTCATGCCCCCACACTTTGCCCCACTTTCTGGTTTCCAGCCAGACTCCAGGCTCAAATCAGTGCCTGGCAGTGGATGAGGAGTCAGTGCTGCAGTGGGAAGGGGATGGAGGCAGGCTCTGTGCCCAGAACATGGACCATAGAGAGAACAAGGATATGAGGAGATGCACAAACGGAAATCGAGCAGGTGGCACATCTGGTTTCTGAGGAAAAACTCAGTATTTCCATGAGGAAGAAGACACTTCTGGTGAAAAATATTCAGGCAGAAACCCAATTGTTCAATGACATCCAGGTTTGCCAACTGATTCCCACCAATCCTAACCCAATGTGGGGGTTTTTTAGTGAAATTTCAGGAAATTTCTATCCCAGTTTCATGGTGTCACATGGGCCTGGCAGTTTAGGCCACACCAAGCTCTTCTCAGACCTGGCTGTCTGATCCCACTGCAGGGCAAGCTCGTGAAGAAACCATAACCATTGCACCCCTAGGGGTGCCTAAGCTTTTGTTTTAAACCAGGGAAGCCTGCATTGTGATAGGTGCTCTTTGGGGGGCCTCAAATCCTTGCCAGGACTGTCAACAAGGAGGGCTTGTTAAGACAAAGGAGATCTTTGCCTCACTTCATGAAAGATGTGGTGTTAAATAAGACACGCTCTGTTGCCGACATGGATTATTAATGGCAGAAATGTGGCAGATTTTTTTTAAAAAAATTAAGCAGACTTCTCTTTCTTCTTTGGTCTTAATTATACAAATGCTGTTTAAAGCAGAGGTAGAAGCTATTGCAGAGTGGGACAATCTGTAAAGGAAAAATCTTTAGGCAAGGCAGTGGAAGTATTGTTAGAAATCTTGTTACAGGTGAAAAAGAAGACTAAATAAAGGGATGACCAGAGAAGGATGGAAAAAGCAGAATAGTGAAGTGAGGGAAAATGATGACCAGGCAATGTTGCAAGGCTGGAGGTTGGTCTGGAGACACTGTAGTCCCAGCCTGATTTACGCTGGATTTCTGAAAGGGCACCACCAGTTAATGGCTCACCTTCGACGCCTGGCTTGACCCACTACTGTCACAGGCGATGGCAGAATTACAATCAAAACCTAGATCCCATTCCCAATTTTGGAGGTGTTCGGATGTGAGAGTTTTATTTAAAGGCTCCCTTTTAATGAAAAAGTGGGCAAACTGTGATCAAGGGGAAGGAATAGTCTCTATTTTCATGATTCACATCTCCTGGCACCCACAAGATATGCATTTCCCCGCTCTGATCTGCGCCGCTGTGAAGGACACAGCTGAGAACAGAGCAGGGAGCTGCCGACTAAACGGTGAAAGAAAGAAAGAAAAGAAAACGCAGTTACATTTTATTCTTCCTAACATTTTGTTAAATTGGTTCAGCAAGCTTCCCCGAGTCTGGTGAGCTGGGAAGGGGAGGCAGAGAAACTTCATTAAGTGAAAGATTCTCAGAAATAATTGGGGGGCCAGGGATAATAGCGGCAGCCGTCATTGTGCTGGGAAAGGAGGGCACTTGCTTCGTATTTGTTAATTGAAGAAGCCAAGAGCGTCTTTCTGCAGGGCCAGGGCTCGGGCTGGAAGGCTGAAGGGGATGTATATTTTTTCTGGTTTAAATAGACATTAGGGGGCTCCATTTTTTAAAAAATAAGCCTCTGAGTTGCTTTAGCGAGCAGCACAGTCTGAATCCTCCCCCACCCTTCGCTCCACGCTCCAGTCCGGGGCTCGCTCGGCAAAACACTTCAGCCAGGGCAGGTGGGGACACAGCCAGGACCAAGCAGCTTCTGGAGAGGATGGAGAGAGGGAGGGAGGGAGAAGAAGGAGCTACACAGCCCGGCAGAGGCACGAGGAATCTCAGGGAGACGCGGCGTCTGTTCTGAGCGACGCGCTGGTCGCTGCTTGGAAATTAAATTCTGCCCGCAGTGCAAGTTTGCAGCTCTATCACGCAGACATCGGAGCTTTGTTAAATAAGTTTGCACTTCTGCTCACTGTGGAATAGATGGAAATCGGGCATCTTTCTAAAGATGGTCTTTTCTTGTAAATACCTCTGTGCCTGGTGATATTATTTGCACATTTCTCCACTTGGGCCCTAGAAGTATTCAGATAAAAGGAATCTATATCTGGATAATTAAAAATCATTAACACCATAATGTCTTACTAGTTTTATGAGTACTGCCTTGCCTTTCTTGACTTTTCCATGCAAATCAGAAACATTTTGGGTCTGATTCCCATTTGCCCTAAGGCCCATTTACTCCATGCAGGAAAGGTCCATCAGCCTCACAAGGAGAGCAAGTGAGGGCTGCACCCACTGCAAGTCCTTCCAGCTCTTGGTGTGGCATAGAGAAGTGTCAGCATAGAAAAAGTAACCCAGTTCTTGAACATGCAATGCTGTGCAATAGTCTGGGTCCCACAAACTGCCCAGGAAAGTGCTTTTGCCAACATCAGTTATTGTTTCCCCTGCAAACCACTCGTAGCCTTAGGTCCATTGTGACAATTAGTGATAAATCACTGCTGGGAGTTTGGGACATCCACTGGAAAAGCTCCCAACAGCCAGTCACCAGGAGAGTGCCAGGACACACAGCAACATTGTGCTCCATATTCTATTTTTAATGGTGAGGGGAGGACGGTAACATTTTAGTTCTGCATATACTGTGTCAGGGTAAAATAATGTCCTTTTCTGGCAGCACTGAATCAGCACACATCCAAAATTTGCCTTCTTCTGCTGCAGATGCTGCCCCCATGGAAATCAGTGAAAGCTTCAAGCAGACATACAAGGGCAGGATTTAGCCCATAAATCACATCCCAGATCATAAATACATGCTTGAACCCTCCCTTAATATGATTCATTAAGAAGGAGCTTTTACGGTTGGGGTGGTTTTAATTATCATTGTGTAATTTTATTGTTATTGTTTCCATTAAACATTAACAAACATTCCTTATTTTTGGTTAACAAAGATCTTTCTTAGATTGCACAGTAGTTAATGAAAACCACATAAACACATGCAGAAAGATACCAGGACTCTCATTCAATTAAATATAAAACTTAGAGTAGAAGATCTATAAAAATCCAGATTGTAATGAATCATAAATAAATATGGAAAACTAACAACTGCCTTGGGTAGAGCAGTGAATTTATAGCCCAAAGATTTGCATTTTTAAGGTTTGTCTTGTTGTCTGTGTTGTGTTCACAGAAGATGCACATCCTCAATGCCAGAGCCCCCGGCCTCAGCTCATTTCCTTGGCTTCTCCAGACAAGCCCTGCAAATGCCATCGTGCCCAAAGCTAAATCTGCCTTCCCCCAGAGTGACCTCCGAGCCTCTGAACCTGAACTGAAGCCACTTTCTGGTCAGAGAGTGAGAAGTCACAAGCACACCGGGCTTCCCAGGTGTTTGGCTGCTGGTGGGATGGAGACGTGTCCAGCAAAGCTGTCCCCACACACACTGTGCTGGAAGCAGCTGCACCCCCAGGCAAGACTCTCCTCCTAGACATGTTGGAGGAGGAGAAATGCAGGGAGAACAGCTCCTTCCTCCTTCTTGCCTTGTCCCAAACCAACAGAGGGGTCTTCAGTCATTTTTTAGACTGAGGTTGTTCTGGTTTTCCATGCTGGTTTGGAAAAAACTGCCTGTAACTTCCAGCCAGCGATTGGCACTGGTGAGAAATGTGGTGGATAAAAGGCTGCTTTGACTGCTGACACAGTCCCTGAGCCCCCTGCACATCCAAATGAGTTGTTGTTGAGAGACATGAAGTAAAAAAGGTTTGGCTATGTTAAAATAAACCCATAGTTGGGTTTACAGTTGGACAATCCCGTAAGGACCATTACTCTTGGGATAGCTATCAAAGCCAAAGCACATCCATGGACTCCTGCCCATTGAATGCTGTCGAGCCACTGGTTACCAGCCTCAAAACTCATGTTCCAGCCTCTTTCAGGATTAACCCTCACATTTCAGCTTTGCAAGAACAATAAAAAATTTGGAAGTTCTTCCAGTACCTCTCCTAGTGACAGCAAAGCAAACTGGTCTCCACACCAACCAGAGGCTTCACTGGAAACACAGAAATGTCATCATTGAAGAGTTAATGAGTGAGAGAAGTAAAAGGATTTGATAATGGCAAAAACTCTGAGGCATCTGCTCCAGCATTTTGGGTGTGTGTCAGTCTGTCTGACACAGCTGTTGCCATGGTGGCAGAGTTGTCCCAAAAAAACACAAAAAGAGGATAAGCTGGATGAGTGCCTGAGGAAAACACAGGAGAGGGGAGGTGGCTGTGGAGGGAGAAGACTTGGCCTTTGTAGGTGGGGCTTGGTGCTGGTACTGGGGGCCAGCTCATGAAATAATGAGTCTCATGAGCTCCATGGTCTTTTCCAGCTGGACAGATGTTCCAGGGGCTGGAGCCAGCTGTAGAAAAAAATGGAAATCCCTGGGAGTTTCACCCAACCTAACCTCATCCCCACTGCTCCAAGGAATGTGGTGTGATGCAGAGAACCTCTGCCTGCAGTGTTCACAGGGACGGCTGTAGAGAGCCTTGAGAAACAAGGCTTTCCCAGGCTGCCCAACGTTTTGACAAATGTGTCCGTGTGTCTGCTGCAGCTGTTTGGACAGGCAGGGGTCTAGATGTGACTCTTAAAGCAAGGAAGCCCCTCAGCTGCTGGCAGCCCTGGGAGGGAAGGGCTGGAAGCCCTAGGCTCGCCAGGAGCTGGGGCCACATGGGCTTTGCAAAGCCCAAGGGGGACCAAGACTGGACATGCTTGGCAAGCAGGGAGGGGTGTACACAACTTTGGGCCTGAAGGGGCTTGGAGGGATGGGCTGGGGAAGGTTGGGGCAAGACAATTGGGATGGGAGCAATGGAAGCCTAGTGTGAGGAATTTGGGGTAGTTGGAGTCCAGAGCAGGAGAGAGAAGGACTGGAGGGGCTGTGGGTCATGGGTTGCTGGAGTTCCTGAAGATAGTTACCACTCAGGCCCTTGACACTCTGCTCCACACAAACATCCAAGGAATTCCAAAGCTGGAGCTACTTCAGCACTGACGAAGTGAGAAGCCCCACCTGACCACGATGTGATGCTGGCATGGGAAGGCAGTGGAGTCAGATGGGGGATTTGTGGCCCCAGAGCAGGAGGAGACCTGCCTTCCAACCCACTGGAAGGGTTGTCTGTGTCAATCAGGCCGGAGAGGGAGTTTTAAGCAGGTGGCCACTTTAAGCAGTTGGTTTTGCCTGCACTGGGGTTTGCACATCTCGTAGCGTGCAGTTTTCAGTATGTTTGCTTTTCCCTCCATCTCACCCCTCTGGAAAGAGGAAGTCAGGGCTCCATGCTCCCGAGGGAGCAGGCTGCTGCTGCATGTGTGACCCAGGGGGTCTCTTCCAGCATCCAGCAGCAGCACTGACAGCCCAGCCCCGTGAAGCTCCACAGGCTGATGCTGGCGGGCTGTAGCTCCTGGCAGCAGCACACGGCTTGTGTCGTTCCAGCGCGGCCAGCGAGCATTACAGAACAAGTCAGAAGTATGCTCAACAAACCACAAGCTTAAAAATAAGGGAAAACACATTTCCTTTCCTCACCGAGGTGGGAGAAGATAATGTTTCCTCAGGCATCGCTCTGCTCGCACGGTGAGGTGGGTCCTAGCTGGTGTTTAAAAGTGAAGCCAAAGCCAAACAGCTGCATTTGGGAGGGTGGGCTGGGGCCACCCGCACAGAGAAACCTCTGTGCTCACACGCAGGAGGAGCAGCAAGCCAGGAGCAGGCCGGATGTACAGGTGAGTATTTTCGTGGGTCTGATGCACACCTGCCACATCATGACAATTAATACTTCTGTACCACTCCTTTTCCCTACTCTTCTACCCTTCGATCAGGTGAAACCATTTTCTAGTCCTGTTACTTTCCTATTATGCACAGAGTCAATAAAAGTTACCTTGGATATTTTGCTAATCATGTTTTAACTCTGTGTGTTCTGTTTTTAATCCAGACCTTTAGCACCAAAAGGGGACATTACAAGGATAAGTGTTTTATATGCCAAGAGCCTTTTTTTTTTTAATTGATAGACTATTTGGTTTTGAAGGATTGTTTACAGATTATTTATCATAGTTTCCAGTGTCCAATTCTAGTATCAAGAAGATGGACTGCAAATCCTTAATTATACTTGCATGTCCTTTATGTGTTAAGAACCCATAAAACAAAGCACATGCACGCTTCAGGCTTGTAACAGTTTGATGAAGATTTTCTAAATTTTTCAAGCTGCCAGTCCATTTCAAAAGACGGATTACTTCTCTTAGGGCTTCATCTACCTAATTATTTCTGTCCTGATTACGTAACCACCCCATATTTTTCCTCCTGCCGCTGCCCCTGAGTAGCACCCAGAGTTCAAGGGAAATGGTGTTACTGGCTTAGTATGTAGGTGACAGGCAGCAGTGGCTGAGCTGCATCTGCAGGAAGATGCCCTTGGGGAGGGATACGGTGCACAAAGCCCAGGGACACTATGGCAGCCCCAGTGTTTGTGCAGGTGGCAGGCAGACACCAGCACAGAAAAGGCTTGTGTCCTTTCAGGTGGGTTTCATACTGAGCTTCTTTGCAACCCAAAGTTATCATGGGGCAGGAAGCACAAAACCATAATGTGATGGTGGGTATCACTGTGCTTGAGGTGTCTACAGCACCCAGCTGGAGAAAAAGTCACCTATTTGATTAGAGAATCATTTAGGTTGGAAAAGTCCTTTCAGGTCATCTATAACCATTCACCCAGCATTGCCAAGTCCACCCCTAAACCATCTCTCTAAGCACCACACCTACATGGCTTTTAAATACCCCCAGGGATGATGATTTGGCCACAACAAGCCAAGGTCCATGGCCCTCATTTCCCAGAGGGACTCTGGAGGCATGACAGGCAGCATTTCAAGTGAGACCTGGGAGCAGAAAGCTGTGTACTGGTTTCAAACCAGCCAAGGAAACTGTGGGAATGTCCAAGAGAGACACTTGGTCCACAGCACAGCTCAGCTACAGCTCAAACAAAGCAGCAGTGTGATCTGAGCAGGTCTTGCAGCTGGCAGCCTCTTGCTCAAGGCTTGGAGGCACACGGATGTGTGAATCTACAAGGAGGGTTTTGTCTGGACAGAGAGGAGGACAAGTGCTTTCTTCTCTGGATCGTCAGGGGTCTGCATGGCTAAGGGACAGGAATGACTGCCCCCAGGTTCCAGCTGCCTGCAAGGTTTCCCAGACAGAGTTCCACACCAACTCCAAAGTTTCCATGTTATAAACAGGAGAACAAGAAAGCCTTTTTATTAGTATGACACTGCAACTGAGACTTCCACTGTCGATAAACATAGGCAGGGTTCTTAGTACTTTTTGCAGGAAGAAAAATTACCCCTAACTGCCACACTTTCCTTCTGTAGCAAGTTGTGACATGGATTGAACAACACAGAAAGATGATGGTTTAGGATTCCCTTTTTCCCCTTTCCCTCCCTGCCAGTGAGTGGCCTTTATCAGCATTACAGCTGTGTAATTTCTCTATTCCATCAGAGTCCACACCTGCCATTCATTTTCGGTGGAAGGAGGAGTTACAGCACGGGTTTGAACCTTCCTGGCTGGGTGTGCTGGCTGCTGCTCTCCCCACTGCTTGCACCTTTCACCAGGGCCAGCACAAGTTTCCCATGGGTGGGAGTTCGAGGTGCCCACCCTCAGGAGAAGGAGTGATCACTGCTTCTCCTGGCCATCGTGGTGTGGAGGGATGCAGAAACCAAGGGGAGCAGCTCAGGGTACACCAGTACATCCTGGAGTGGGTTTGATGTGTCGAGATCCAGCCAATCCCAACATCAGTGTAAGACGGGCAAAAAGAAGTTCAGATGGACACACGTGCCTCGGTGTGAGGGCAGCTTTTGGGACCTGGTGGGTGGAGGTGCCTGGCCCGACCCCACACCTGCCCTGTCTGGGCACCCTGCTCTGCAGACATGCTGCACTTTGGCTGATCCTGCAGCCTGGAGCACAGCCAGGACCTCCTCCACGGGCCTTTGGAACCCCTGCCCTCCCTGCACAAGCTGAGGCCTTGAAGCAGTCAGGGGTGGGGGAACAGAGGGGAGAGCACGGGAGAGGGCAGCAGGAGGGGAGTGGGAAAGCAGCAGAAGAGGAGAAGGGGGAGAGCAGGAGGGGAAGAACCCTCCTCGCTGTCCAGCCCACAGGGTCCCCTCCTCCTCTTCCACCCTGCCAGAGAGAAGCGTTTGTTTCCAGTGGATGAATTGCAGCCCCTGCACCTGTGGTTATCAGCTTCAATATATTTTAAATTTAACCTGCATCATCTATTTATACATCCAGCAGAGAAATACGTTTTTTTCTCCAGCCTCAGGGCGGGGGCAGCAGCCCAGGAGAGGGAAGCAGGGTTGGCTGGGGAAGCTTTACAGCCAGGCTGATGATCCAATTAAGTCAACAAAGCGCCCCAGTGATGTGATCGGAGGGTTCAGGAGCTGGGAGTAGAGGGAACTGTGGCAGAAGGCAAAGCCAAGCAAACATATGGAATAAGTTACGGGGGAGACGGTTGAGGCAAAGTGCAGAAATGAGTTCAAGAGATGCCTGGGTTTTTCTCAAGAGAAGGAAAAGGATTCGAGGGGGTCTGCTTGAAAAAGCAGGAAGGGGGGATTAAGATAAAGCCAAAAGATGGAAGCCTGCTGTGCTGACTGGCCTTTGCTTGTTCCCAGAGCACATTTTTTTGCCTTCTTTTTCTCTTTCCCTTTTCATTTGACTGTAGCAGGTATTAATGTAATTAAAAGATGCAGGAACTACTGGAGAGATCAGCAGTAAGTTAAGGGCACACAGAAGGGAGTAGGAGTGGGAGCTACCTAGCAACCGATGTACAGGAGCCAGCAAAATGTACAGATAGGCAACATCCAGGGGAGGGAAAATAAAGCCCAGGACCATGAAAGACGAGCTCAGACACTGCATCCCCAAAGTCCTGCAGTGGCACGAGCAGGAGAACTGACGGCCATGCAGTGAGCTGAAGGATGTCAAAGCAGTCCCAGGGTCCTGGCACTAATTGGCACCTGCCCCCACCTCTCTGTTGCCGTGGCTTTGTGCCACAGCTTGGCCGTGTCTGAGTTCTGGGCAGCGCTTCTGTAGTGCCTGGGTGAGGGCTCAGCTCACCTGGCCGGGATGGTAGTGGCAGGAGAAGGAGGTGAGGACACAGGTGGGTGGCCGAGAGTGCTGAGGGCAGCAGGGGTGGGACCTGGGAACCCCTGGCTATGAGTAGTAGGGCTATTTTGGCCTCTGTGGAATCCCCAGGAGGAAAAAATCCCCTTCTCACCACTGGGAGAAGCCTCTCTGGTGGCTCCAAAACCCCACCTCAGTGAGAGTGAGCTGTGGAAGGAGAGGAAGCTGACTGCAAAGAGTGTCCCTGCTACGCTTTGACCTGCTTAAAGCTTTTTATAAAACTTATTTACAGTTAAAGCCATGCGACCTTTTATTTCAGGTAAGACCTCATGTTTGATCCTGTAATTGTGGCAGGATTTGTATTTTAAAGAATCCAGTGTTACAGAAAATGACACTGGAGAAGTGCTCATCCTCTGTCTCACTTTTGGGAAAGACAGGAGCCTTTCTCCAACAAGCCAACCCACTGTTTCCTTTTTCAACTTTAAGTTCATATTTTTATTATTGGATGTAAAACTTGTTTGGCTTCAAAGCATGGTGAATTTTCCCAAAAGGTCAAGCAAAACTGGACAAGTTGTCTTTTAATTTACCAAGCTTTAAAAAAATACCACTTGCCCCACTTCGAAAATTTGCCCTGCGTATCCTTTCTTTGATGTGGGACTTTGTTTACTAAACTGTTGTTACTGTACCATGCAGTTTTTCACCCAGGTGAAAAGAGTTGAGAAACTATTTCCAAAAAAATATGGCATAATTAAGAGTTGAGGGGTAAAGAGAGAGAAAGAATTTTTAGCCCTCCTGAGGCTGGTTGCTGCTGCTGTCTCTCCCAGTGTCACACATGTCACCTTGCCATGGGCTTCCTCCCAGGCCCTGGGCAGAAGCAGCTGTGGGACTGAAAATGAGGGCTAGAGCTCCAATCCACATTTCAGAGCTCGACCCCACCCTTATTTTTATTTATTTATAGATATTTATATATTTTTATTTCTATATCTTGCATGCTGCTCCATATTAACACTGGCAGCTTCTGCCATGACTCCCCTTGGTACTCTTGCACCGTTAAAAGCAAGTGCATTTGTGCTTGCAGGATCAGGGACTTGTTTTGAAGTAATGGATTTGTTGCAGAATTATAGCTAACTAGCTGTGTCTTCTGCAAAAAAAAAAAAAAAATGTTAAAAAAAAAAAATTGGTTATGCTGGTTTTTGAGTTTCAGGCCATTAAAAATTACCCAGAATGTACAGTCACTCAGTAGCAGCTTCGTAGATAAGGATTTAATTATAAGCCCTGCACTCACTTATACTCTTTGAATACCAAATGTATTTTGTGATTGCTTTCAGAGCACACTATTTTTTTCCCCAGAAATTTGAAGGCAATTGAGCAATTTTACAGTCTGGAGTCCTGATTCAGCAGCCTTCCCCGCTCAGCAAAGAAATGATGTGCTTAATTCCAATGGGACTTGGGCATATGCCTAATTGGGACCAATGTTTAAGATCACATTAAAATTAATATCTTAATTTTTGTACCATTTTTGTGCCCCTGTGCGGAACACAATTTGGTTCCATGACTCAAATTTTATACGAAGAGGGTTTTGTTAAATTTCCACTTGGCTGCAGATGTTCTTGCAGGTACTGCACAAAGCCCAGAAGGTTTAATGGAAACAGTAGTTGGTATGTAAAATACTTTGAATATGTCCTGTGTATTACAGCTTATGTATGTATGTATGGTGTTTGAATACCATGTATGTATTCAAAGGAGGAGGAAGAAAAAGGAGACTTTGGAGATGCCCTTGGGGGTTTTAGCTGAGCAGTTCAGCATAAGGATAGCTGAGAGCAGGCTTGTAGCTGGAAATTTTCCCTGGTTGATGACAGCTTCCAGTTCCTCTCTGTTGTGGGAGGATTTTTGTGTGTGTGTTTTTGGGGTTGCGTTTGGGCGGGGTTTTTTGCTTTTGTTTTTGCAGCATGTCTTGCTTTCTTTGGCCTTCCCCGTCTCACATCACAATTCTTGGAGAGTTAGCACCCTCTGATTGTGTTGGAGACCCAGGTTCCAGTACAAGCTCTGGTCAGCTAAAAGACTTGTATTCAGTCTTTCCTTGTCTTAATCATTTGGCTACTGGCCAGGCAGGCCCAATATTATATCTTCCTCCAGCTCTGGCTTTAAGCAGAAATTCCATCCTTTTCTCGGTGAAAGTTTATAGCAGCTGCTGTTCTTCTGGGGAACAAATCAGATCTGATGAGCTTGCACTGTCTCATGGAAAAGCCATTTTATTCAAAAAATTCTAAGCAAGCCAGAGTCAGCAAACTGGGCTTTGTCCCAGTGCGCTGAATGCTGCATGATCTGCACTGGGGACTGTGCTGTGCTGGGCTGCCAGCACCTCCTGACCTGGGGGTGACTGGAGAGCAGGAGCCCTGTCCCTGGGACCTGCCCTTTTCCCTGCCTTCTCATCCAGTGGGATCAGGAGAGGAAAAGATGATGGCAAACAGTCCCTGGAGAGTAGGTGGGGAGCATCATGATCCTTTAGCCAGGATGGGTTAAACCAGCTCTGGTGTGCTCAGCCCCCAGTGCTGCTGGCACAGGTTGGGGGGCACTAATAAAGATGTGTGGGGTATGCAGAGAACACACAGAGCAAATGGCTCCAGCAGTTTTGTTCTGCTTCCATCCACACCTCAGCTTCACCAGAGAAAGGGGTGACCAGCCAAGGGGGGGGGACTCTGGTTACAGGCATGTTCAAGAGGGAGAGTGAATCAGGTAAGAGGATCTCCAGTTGGGACTGGAGCTGGGATCTTGCACACCTGCTCATTAGAGGGCAGATACACTTCACCTGAATTTTCCCCAACAGGTTTATTTTGGTTTTTTTTCACCGGTGTGAAAAATAATTCCCCCCAACTCCTGACTTCATCACACCAAAATGTTTATGGGCCATTTCAAACTGCAGAGTCCTTTGTGCCTCTGTTGTCTGTGCCTTGCCACAAAGAGAAAGATGGGGAGGACAGGACTCTGGGAGGGCCATATCCCTCTGATCCTGAAGTGCCCCAGCTGCACAGCTCCACTCCACGTGTGTTCATCCTCCCTCTTCCCTTGCTGTTGGGGCACCAGCAAACTGAGCTGAAGTCCTGTGAGACCTCCCAGGTGCAAACCACAGCTCTGACCCCACACGTCCCCCCAGAGCCACGACACCCTCATCCAGCAGCCTCTGTGCTGTAAGTGCCCATGCACAGCCTGGCATAACCCGTGTGTAAGTTTGCTGTGCACTGGGTCTTGGCTTCTTTCAGAGCACCCTGCCAACTGCAGACCATGCCATGAGGCCCCTAAATCACAGAGCATCTCCCCAGCATCTGCTCAGATCAGGAGAGTGCACTGCTGCCCAGCTCATGTAATGCCCTTTCCCTGGAGGATTTCAGGCTTTGAGGAGCTGCACAGGTGGCAGTCACCATGGAAGTAGCCAAGGTAAACACATCTCCACTCCAGTCCCTTTGTGAAAGCACGGCTGGGGACAGCAATGGATCAAAGGGCAGTTTGTCTTTGGGGAAGTTATTGCCAGCACATTCTACTCTGCTGTACTGCAACGTAGTATCTGGATATTAAATAAGGAGTGTGGAGGTTTCCTCACCATTACAATAACACTGCAAACTGCTATGTTATTTATTGTCATATCATATTTTGCCAAGGGCTTTAGCTCATCTATTGGTCGTTAGAAGCAGAAGCGTTTGCAAAACAGTTTTAAAAAAAAAACATCTTGCGCTGTTGTTCCTCGGCTTCCATTTCCAAGCACTCTACCTCGGGAACACGGTGAGATCTGCTTGCACACAAAACACTGCCAGATGTAGAAAGCAAACGAGCTGAGAAAACGAAATGCTTTTTATCATTTCTTTCAGCTAAAGTAATCGTACGTGTTACTCAGAACAATTGCAGGAATGAAATTTTCAGAGAGAGGTGTGATTTAGCTGAATTTCAAATTCCCTTTTTCTCCCTCTAATTCCTTTTTGCCTCGGCTGTTGTTTTGTTCGGGCTTTTTTTCACACTGGCTGGAACTTGCGCCTATGGCTGGTCATCCTGGAGGGTCTCTTGGGCTTTCCATGACATGAAAAACCCCAAAACACCAGCTCTGCCCGTCACCCACTTTCTTCTTTCGCAGCAGCCTGTGCCACGGCCGCTGAGAGCAAACAACCGCAGCGCCCCGGCGCCCGCCGCGTGTTTGCTTTCCTCCGCGCCGAGCAATCGACGCGTAATTGCGGAATATTTGGAGGAAGGGCAGAAATGAGGGTCGGGACCCGGCAGCCCACGTCGGCCAGCTGGCCCTGCCGCTTTGACGTGACGGGAATCGGCAGCAAGGGCGGCCTCAGCCCGGCCGCGGGAGGCGCGGGGCGGGCAGCGGGCAGCGGGGCGGCTCTGCCGAGCGAGGCCGGCACCAGCCTGCCCGGCCCCTCTGGCCATCGCTGCCTGCCGGCTTTTGTCATTCCCGTGATGATGTCCCTGCCGCTGCACCCTTATTGGGCTCTTCATATTTAGCAGCCTGTCAGGCAGCTTTAATTAGTTTTTCTCCAGAGTGGGCTGCGGGTTGGGGGCTGCTGCAAAAGGCATTTGCAGCGGTTCAAATGCAAGGCAGTTCAGGCTTAAATGCGCAGGGTGGTGGGATTGAAAGCAGGGTTTAAAATGCGCCCTGTGTGACAGGCCGTGCAGCTCCAGGGGCCGGCGCTGAAGAATACACACAGCGGGCTGAGGGCAGCAGCCTGCCAGCAGAGCCCCCCAGCACACACAGCCGGGCAGGGGATGCCCCTCAGCCCCTGTGTCCCCGTACTGGTGGGAGCCCCCAAGTTCACACAGGCTCCTCTCCCCACATCACGCTCCTCCCCTGGTGCAGATCAAACCCCCGGCTCTCCCCCACGGAGCACACTCAGACCCCAGACCAGCACCCCGGCATTGCTCTGCCCCTTTGCTGGTCTCCCCTGCCCACCCAAATTCCCCACCTCGTTCCACGGCCCCCCGCTCCCCAGTCCCCCAGTCCAGTACCCCTTTCAGTGGCACCAGGAACAGCCAGGACAACACCTTAAGGCCCATTTGCCTTAATTTTGTCTGTTCCCAATCTACCATAAACTTTGCACAGCCCCCTCCCTGATATGTCCTATATATCCTGTATGTCCTATCTATTCCAGACCAGTGGCGTTGGGGAGGGTGGCCATGTGCTTGTGCACAACCCGGGAATAATCCTGCCACGACCTAGGGTGGACCCGTGAGCCAGAAATAATAATTCCAAATATTTTAAACAGCCAGAGGAGACTGGCTGAGATAAAATGTCACGGGGAATTCCCTGCCAGCACAAACAATGTGAATTACAGAATCAGTAAGACAAAGTATCATTAACTGTTCTGGCCCTGCAAAAACAGGCTGTGTCTCAGCAGTCCGAAGGCAGCATAGGGTGGCTTGAGAAGGGCAAGACTGGTGGCACAGGGATGTGGCTGAAAAGAAGCCAATTAGTGGTTTCCTTCATGGCTTTTGTGGTGTTCCGTGACCTCCCTGGTGGTGCATGTTCTTCAGGGGTCTGGCTGACCTGGATCGCTGGGATGCAGATGTTAATTTTACTTTCAGTGCAATGTAAGAAGTGGCCAGCCTGGCATTTGGGACATACATGTTGTTCCTCAGCAGGTCAAAAAGGCAGCTTGGCTCTCAAGGAAGCATGTGGCCTGGCCTGGCTGTTTCTAAACTGAAGGCAAGCTTATAGTGGCCAGAGTAGCTAATTACATCAGATTTCGAATATTTAATGAAAAAAAATTCCTGGTATGGAGCAGCTCTGCCTTTCCTCATGTTTCTCAGTCCATGTTCACTCCAGTACCATGAGATTCCCACTCTGCCAGACAGAGGATCGTTTGTACAGGCTGGCTTCTCAGTGAAGCAGAGGGGAAAGCTGCACAGATATTTAACAGTAATAACCCTCACATTCAGGCACTTTGCAGATATTTACTGCAGGCAGCAATATCTCGGTTTTACAGATAGAGAGTTTAAGAGAGACAAAGATAACCTGAATTGCCCAAGGTCCCAGAGGAGAAGCATGGTATGATATCAGAGCTGCAGGTCTAGTATCCTCACCTTACAGACCCATGCAAAGCCTGTTAGACAAAACCTTTCTATATTGAAAGGAGTCTCTCTTTGGGGGAAACCAGTGATCCAACTCCTGTCCTGTGTCCATTTGGCAAATTGCTTCTTACACCCTATAAACTGCTTTTGAAATCTCTCCTGAACCCCCACGGTTCTAAACGTTTGTCAGCTCCAGGTGACCGCCAATCAGAAGTATTTTTACAACTCAATAGGAACGAATAGTTTATTTTTAAAATGCTGGAATATTCAACAAGATAAAACCCATTTGCTTAGAGAGACTTCTTGTGCAGCTAATCAGCTCAGTAATGCATCGTTTTGATAGAAAGCTCTCTCCGCTTGGTAAACACGGCATACATTATTCCTTTCTGCATGATGATGTTAAATAAGGGAAACGTGCTGCAGACAGGGTGGTTTCCTGTGCTGCTGGTTTGATTCAGGCAGTTTCCAGATGACAAGATCTCAGATCCAGGAGGGATGCTGTGACTACCTGTGGGGGTTACAAGCAGTCCTGCCACTGCCTGCCTTGATGTCCTTGGTCTCACCACTTGGCCCAAAGTTCATACATTTTAGGCTTCAGGAAGGGCTGTGGGGTTTACGGGTTAGGCCTTATATGCGACTCCCATTCCGTGGGAAACCATCAACAGCAGCAAAATCTTGTGTGGACCCACCAAGCTTCTGGACCCCTAACACGGAGGCAAACAGAGGGGATCCAAGCAGGCAGGATTAGCCAGCAAACACACACGGTTGTGATGTAGGAAGAGCCAGAGGACAGGAGTTTGTGGGCGAACATGCTGGCACAGCTTAATCCGATGTTCATTCCAAGGAGGGAAGGAGCTGGCTGCAGCCTGCAAAGGATGCTGGCAGCAAGGAAAGGCAGGGATCCACTCCCCAAACTGCTCTGCGGAGAGCCAGGATGTGATTTGGGGTGTAAAGCTGTATTAGTGTCCAAAGTGCTGCTTGGCTCACACAGGAATCCTTTGTGTCCCTAATGAAGGGAAAAAGCAGGGCTTTATTCTGAAGCTTTGTGTATAATCAGATGCCGTGTTGTAAGGCTCTGGAAAACACACCAGAAATAATAATTGGGAGGAAATAAAAGGTTTAGTTCAAAACAGTGTGTGATTTAAATAAGAAGTGAAAAAGAAAGTGCGCAGGATTTGAGCATCGGAAGAATGAACTTTTAATTCATTTGCATTGAGATTACAGGGGGAGGGGCAGCGTTTAAACTGGTATAAAAAACTAGTTTAGATGTAAATGAGAGATAATGGTCTTTGGTAAGGAAATAAGCAGGGGGATGAACTTCGGCCGTCAGGAGCCCGAAGAAAGTCCTGGCATTGTCGCTGGAGCTGGAAGCCCCAGATGCAGTAATTAGCAATGAGTTTGCAGATCTCAGCACCGGTGGAACAAAAGGGCATCGCTGTGGAGCGGGGCGGCCAGCTGGGAGAAGGGGAGGTGAGCTGGCATGCCACAAGGGTTCATTACCCAGCAGTTTGCAGAGGGGAAAAGAAAAGATCCGAGGCTGCAGCCTGGGGCAGGCATAAAAGCAATCTAGGGTTTGTGGGGTTTAACAGTTCCCAGAGCCCTGGCATTTTCAGCTGAAAAATTCCCTCAGCAACTGAGCCAAAGGGGTCGAGATTTTTAAATAGGTCTTGCCATGCCCATGGAGACGAGTGCTGCTATTCTTCAACCCTTAAAGGTTCAGCTGATTCGTTTGGAGCGGGGAGGCATGCTGCTGGAGAGATTCGATTTGGCTTGTAATCATCCCATTTGCCTATGCTCACCTCCTCAAGAAGGAGGGAGGAGTAGGAACCTGATCACAAGCCCCTGCCTGCTGCAGCTATGCTGCTGTTTCTCCCCTCAGCCCAGGACAGTTTCTGCTGCACAGGCAAAGTTAGAGCCGTGTCCATCCAGCCCACATGCATCCCACATCCTGCACGGGTGTCATTAGCCAAAGTTTGGCCCGAGATCTGAGGTTTGTTACTGGTGTTATTTGTGTTTATTGGAGAAGAGCTGGCCTTAGTTTGCTCTGGGAAAAGCCCAGCCCTCCCCGCGGGGTCCCTCAGCTCATGGAGGGATTGATTGATCTGCTTATTACTATCATGTTATTGTTATTTAATTGCTCTCAAGGAACGGCCTCCCTGGAATGCAGCGTTTTTTTCTGCTGAGGCCATCCTGGCCCAAATCCTCCGACCCAGGACGGCAGCTCCTGGCACAGCAACCCCCCTGCCCGAGAAGGAATGTGCCTCTGCTCCCTTCCTGGGAGTGCTGCCGAGCCTTCGCTACGGGCACGTCTGATGAATGCCGCTTGTTGCCACCTCTCCGTGGCCCGCCTAATCCCAGCCAGATTTGTTACAGATTTACATGCAGAGTGACCTGGTTTCTGGGTCCTGTCGGGAAAAAAATAACCCTGCTGTCATCTGAGTGATGCATGAGGCAGGCAGCCCCCAGGTCAGGCCCAGGCTTCACGTTCCCAGGACTGGTGGAAGAATGCGAATTTGCCTCCTGCTCCTGTGCCACTGCACTTAACACCCCACATGGCACCTAAATACAGCTGAGGGTTCTGCCAGCCAAAGGTTCCGAACCCTCACAACATCCCTGAGCAACTCCTCATCCCTCTCACCAGGCTTCCACTCACGTTTTGCAGGTGCCACCCTTTTTGATTAGTTTCTTACCAATGTGTGTCAAACTAAGTCCTGAAGCCCACCACAGGGATCACTTCTCTCCCTCCTGCCCTCCCTTCTCCGTGCTAATCCCATTTCTCCGCAGCCTGCCTTGCAGCTCCTCTGCCCATGCACTGCCTGCTGTGCCCTCACCCACTGCCACACTGCTCCGAGGTCATTGCTCCTGCCCCAGAGTGTCCATGAGCTCATGTGTAAGCAGGAGGGAAGGGAAATAGCCTTGCTGCAGTCCTCTGCAGCAGCTCAGAGCTCCAAGCAGCTCTGGCTTTGCAACGTGGGTGCCAGGATCCCCTCTTTCCCTGATGGACGCTAGGAAGCATATCTGTGTCACTGCAAAAGGCAGGGAGTGCCCTGGCAGGGGTGTCCCTGAGGGCAGGAGGAGCAGAGGAGGAGCCTCTCCTCCCTCCTGTGCACCTTCCCAAACCTGGACTGGGAGACAGCTCACTTCAAACCTGAGGCTGGAGCCTGTTCCCCGGCATGGGGCAGGTCAAGCCCAGCAGAAGGGAGCTCCATGCCCACGGCTTCAGGAGAGCCCAGTCTGGGGAGCCACGGGCTGCAGCACTGCGCTTTCAGTGGAGCGTGAGGAGGAGGCATAAGGTCATAACCCTCTGAGAGCAGAGCTGGGGAGGGTTCTTACAGATATCCAGTCCCTTCCCTGACACCCATGCCCCAGCATGTGCCTGAGCAAGCTGTTTGGTCTCCGAGGCTGGAAGTGTGCCATATGGTACCCCTGGCCTTGGGGAGAGAGATGTCTCTGCTTCAGCCCAAGATTTCCGAGCAAGCTGCTAGCTGAAAACACAGAAGTGGATGGAGAATTGGTATTTGAAATGCAGAGGTGAATGGAGGAAAAGCTTGAGTCCCTCCTCGAAAGAGCAACACGCTAACATGGGCAGCGACCATCTGTCCACCGTGCTGGCTGGCCGGCTCCAGGCAGCACACAGCTGGCACTGCCAGGGGGCACGGCTCTGCTCTGCCACGCCAGGCTGGGATTTTTTTAACTTCCCTTTTACTGAAGAAACTGCAGACATTCCCAGCCAGATCCACTGCTGGCATCGCCCTTAGCCACAAGGCTAGAGCAATGCCAGGAGCAGATTCAGCTCCAGGACTTGACTGTCTTCCAAAATGTGAATCGGCACAGGGAAAAGCCACTAAGGTAGGAAGGATCCTCCCGGTGTGGAGCAGTGCAAGCTACTGCACCAGAGCTGCCCAGAGCTGGGGGAAGGGAAAGGCCATGGAAGAGAGTAGAGGGCAGTGCAGGCAGGGGAGGGCTGTGCATCCTGCAGAGCTGTTTGTAATAATCACTCTTAAAATGCTGCACTGCATTGATTGGGATTGCAGGTGTTTCCCATACCTGTCATGTAAAGCTCTGCTAATTTGGCAGCATTATAATCAGCTTTTTCTCCCTCGCTTTGCTTTTCTCAGCAAGAGAATTCTGGATCAGCAGACCCAGTTTACATGATACTTCACACCCCTTCCTGTGTGCATTTGGGAAGAGCACGCAATCTTCGGTCTGGGAGCCAAAGTGTGCTTGGAAGCCACATCTAATTCCCAGAAACCCAGAGCTGAGCACCCACCACCCAAGCTCAGGGGAAGCTTGCACCAAAATGGGACATGCTGCATTTGTTGCCCTCTGTCCCCCTCCTAGGCCCCTCTTTCATTGTCTGGGGTTATTTTGGGCAATTGAGAAGTGAGTGCTTTGTCATCCGGCAGGTCAGAGGAGCCCAGTCCTTTGTAGCTGGGAAATCTCCGAGCCATTCATACTCCCAGCCAAGTTTCCCCCTTTGCTCCAGCACAGGTCTTGTCCCTCACTGCCAAGAGGACAGTGACTCACTCAGATTTATCCAGCTCTGGGGCAGGGACAGCCCCTGCCTCCCCCTGGCCTCTTTGTCCACCACTGATTTTCATTTCCAAGCTGCCTCTTGATTGCTGGTTTAAAAATTCCCCCCAGCCATTTCTAATGCGTCTCAGGTATGATCTCCCCGGGGAGGCTGCGCCCCCTCACCACACGCTCCCTGAGCTCCTGGAAAGGCCGGGCTGATTGCATTCATGCATCACTGTGCAAACCTAGGTACTGCCATTCCCTCCTGGGAGGATTTCTCTGCCTGCAGGAGGATCCCTGAGGAGAGGAGGGCAGGGGAGGGATGCGCAGGGGAACGGCAGGGTCACCCCTGGCTGCTGGGGGCACGGGCGAGGCTGCTGGGGCAGGGCCAAAGCACACGCTGAGGAAGGAGGAGAAAAAGCAGGTAAAAAGGAAACAGCTCAGGTCCCTTCTTCAAGTCTCAAAGTGGGCTACATCACCTCTCCACACCCCAGATGTGTGCACACCTGGCCACACTTTGCTATTATATACACATACATATATAGATGTAAAAAAGAGACAAATCTCTTGCAGGTCCCTACCCTGCCTGGGGGTGAGAGCACATCTGCCAACTCACAGTTTCCATAGAGGCTGGAGCAGAAAGGGAGCCTGTGGCCATCCTCAGCTGGGGGCACAGCAGGGCAGCAAAGCTCCACACAACTTCCTGAACTCAGGGCTTCAGAGCAAACCCCCTCCTGCCCCAAAGGAAGCACGGGCACAATTTGGAGGCTCTCCAGCCACCCCCAATGTAACTCCAAGGCGTCCCCCCACCACAGCTGCACGTCCATCCCCACTACCAGCACAGGCACACACCCCGGCTGCTCCCATCCCGCTCCTCAATTTTTATCCAGTGTCGACAGCTGCTCTGCCACGCAGGAGTGAGCCAGGGAACCGCCGGCTTTAAACTGGCTCCTGGAGAGACCTCCCAACTTGTAAATTTTCCAGTTAATCGTGTCCCAGTGGAGAGGACACTCACAAATCAGCAGTGCCCGGCACTCCGGAGCAGCACAACCTCCTATGGGTACGAGTAATCCTCCAGAAGAGCATCCAGGGGAGAGGGGGGTGCTTTCCCTGTGTTCTCCCTGTGCTAACCACCAGCCTGTGATGGCTCCTCCAGCGCCGCTGTTATCACCATTCCTTTTCCAGAGGCAATTAGCCCGCTTCCCCTGCTGTTTGCACAGGCCTCACAGGCAGCAATAGGGAGACAGAAAGATGGGAAGTTAAACATGATTGCAGAGCCACAAAATCAACAGGAGGACAGCAGGGGCTGGGTGTTGCCTGAAATGGGATGTAAAGCCCATTTTCTTTCATTCAGCGTCGGATTGATTCCCAGCCCAGGGGGAGCTGCTGGCTGCAGGTCAAATAGCATATTGTCATCTCACCATTGGGCTTTTGCTCTGCCAAAACCAGCTTTTATCAAGGGTGATAACATCTCCTGGGTCTGGAACGCCACAGTCCTGTGACACTGTTCCCCTCCAGGATGCAGGTGACAGTACCCCACAGACCTGTGCAAGGTGGGGCAGTGGTGACCGTCCCCTGCCCAAGGGCCATTGGGTTCCATGGCGTGGGGCTGTGCTGTCAGACTGCAGCACACGCTGCCCTTAGGCAGTCTGCCCCTCCTCAGCCAGCGTGTCCCTCCAGTCTGTCTGTCTTCCTTCTGGGGTGCGGGTGGGTTTGGGGCTTGCAGTGCTGGACCAGTGGGAGAGGCCAGCACAGCGCTGAGGCGACTCTTTACACTTTTGTTTTCCATTTTGTTACATTCTGTATTCCCGCTGTGATCCTGCACTGTCAGAACCCATAAAATGCATAGAATGACCTGTATCCATGCTGCCTCCATCCCAGTCCCACTCCCACTGTAAGCAAGCAGCAGGATGTAAATGCTGAGTTTTGCCTGAATTTTAACATTATTCCTGGTTTTGTAAGGCTTCTCCAGCAAAGCCAGGGGAAGATTCTCACTTCTTCCAGCACCCAAGGGCCACCTGAGAGCCAGGCTGGGACAGTTCTGCTGCTTGTCCCACCCCAAGCCCTCGGCAGCCCAGCTCCTGCAAGGAGCACAGAGATGCCCACTGCCTCGTGAGGAGCCCTTGCACCGAGCTGGAGGCGAGGACAGCCCCCTGTCCTTGCTGCCACAAGAAAGACCAAAAGGGAAAGTACCTGGCAGCCCTGGCATTAACCCTGCATGTCCACCATGGCTGGCTGGGAAAGTCCAGCCTGACACCCACTTCCCATCACCCATCACCCATCTGACTTCACGTTGGGGTGGGCACAACCCTCAGCACCTCCCCTGGATGCAAAGACCTGCAGAATGCAGCTGCAGGCAAATGGAGGACCTCAGGCTCAGTCCTTGCTGTATTCCAAACTTCTCTCCCTGTGCCATTCCCCACTGAGACCTCGGGCACGGCTTGTCCCTGCTTGAACCCCTTTAGGGACCAAGTCTTTATGCCAGGATGCTGCTGTCTCCTCCCCCTGTAAAAGGACATCATAATTTCTTCCAGTGCAAAGGCTGAGACCATCTAATCCCAGACAGGCACCAGGCCATGGTGGAGGGGATACCTCTTTTCCACTGCCCTCTTGCTCCCTCTGTCCAGGCAGGCAGAGGAAGATGGGAATGTGCTCATGCCTGAGCCCACGCTCGCCTGCTCTCTGTGGGAATTGTCCCTTGGCAAGGGGAGGCAAGTCTCCTCCTGTTCTGCAAGGTTAGAGCTGCTGGGACATTCCTGTCTCCTCCTGCCAAAAGCACTGCTGCTGAAATCGCACTGCTGCAAATAAAACCATCTCCTGGCTAATTACTGGGGAACAGTTCACCTTCTATTTTTAGACCAGCTTGCAAGCTTGCATTGGAGATTACCCTGCTCCTGTTTTTCTCTCCCTGCCTCTTTGCTCTACGTGTTTCTCTTCCTTCCTCTCCCTCACTGTAAATCGTGCTGAACCAAGCTTGGCTTCCCGTGGGGTTGGGGAGCAGAGGGCAGCCTCCTGCTTGCCTGCCAAAAACACTCACTCAAAAGTCATCGACACCAATGGCTTTAGCATTAGGTAGAGAGGCAGCAGCGTTTCACGGAGCCAGGAGCCTCTTCTCAGCTTGCCATGCCCAGCCTCTGCCTGCTGAGTGCTCCCTCCACCTGGCCACAGCCAGGGACCTGCCTCCATCTGCTCCACACGCTGTTCGAATCGCCCTGTCCAAGTTCTACACTCTTGCAAGACAAGGGGGACTGATAAAGAAAGGAAAGGACGAGGCGCTGTCAGGGCCTGCGGAGCAATCAGTGCGTAGTGTGGAAGCAGGGGGCAGCTGGACGGGGAGAAGATGGGAAGGGATGGCCACGCAGGCTGTAAATCCTGCACGGAGCCGCTGCTTGGCACAGAGACGCTCGCCCTGCCGCGCCCGCAGCGCAGCGCTGAGGCTGCTCCCTCTGCCCGCCGAGCGGCACCGGCTGGTGTCACAGCGGTGCCCGAGCTGCCTCGGGATGGCAGCCCCCTGCCAGGAGACCTGAGCTCCCACGGCCTGCAGAGAGCAGGGGAACACGTCCAAAGCTGCTCTGGAGCCCGCGGGAGGCAGGGCCCCAGCCAGCGGCAGGGCGTCCAAGCCTGCTTGGCGGGGTTGACCTTGGTCCCCAAAGCCGGTTAGGCAAATTAGCACGGCGTTTTCCCCGAGCTAATTAACTTCCCTCACAGCAGGACTAATGAGCTCCAGCTCAGCGCTTGGCTGCGGCAGCCCAGGAGAGGGGATGGCCTCCGGGGCTCGCTGCAGCCTGCGGCATCGGCTGGAATCGGCTCCCGCCGGGAAATTCCTGCTCCCCAGCACCCACTGCACAGCTCTGCTGGCCCAGGCTGGGAGCCTCAGTCTTCTCCGCTGGCCCTGGAAGCCACCTGCAGTTTGGGGAGCGTGTGGGAGTCCCCCTCTCGCAGCAGGCAGATTCTCCAAAGAGCAAGGCAATACCAAGCACAAGCCTTGGCACCTCTGGGCAGCTCCAGAGGGACACAGGTGGGATTCCCTCTGGCAGGGCATGGTTGTTGGGGAGCTGCCTTTCAGCACGTCTCTTGACTTTGGGTGAACATGGGCACAGTCCAGCCCTATGTCCCTTACAGCCAGTGGCCAGTTTTCCATTCATTTCAGTGGCCAGTGAAGCAAAATGTCTTCAGTATTCTCCTCCTTTCTTCCTGTCCCAGCAAACCACATTTATTTTACCCTCCACTCGACTCTTCCAGGGATCGATGGGTCATCAAAATGATGAGTTAGTGCCTGTAGTGACAATGGCACTTTCCATTACTGCTGATATACCTGGGGGACACACGTCTCCCAAAGACTCATCAAGGCTGGGAAATTCAGCAAAGAGGCTAAAACTGTCATTTGCAATGAAGCCACCCCAAAGCACGAGACCTGCAGTGCGGGCAGGACCTTCCCAGACCTGCAAAGACCTCCTGAACTCCTGGAGAGCTCCAGGGACACCAGCCCAGGCAATGTGAACACGGAGCAGAGCACAGACTTGCATCTAGGCTGGGGATATTTGGGGATATTCCCTCTCCCTCTTCACTGACTGATTTTCTCACGGAGAGTCGCTTGGATAAACACTTCTAGCTGGGGAATGACTCCTTTTCTTGCATGTGTCTCAACTAACAGACACCGTGGTTTTTTTGAGATTGCATTATTATGACATTTTAATTGGCTCAGGACTATGCAAGTCTCAAAGCCAATTTGGCCCCAATGTTTTCAGGCAGAACTGTTTTCTGTCTCCATTTTGATAGATATTTAACATCCGCCAAAATGGCCTCGCATTAAATAAAACAAAACCTGCTCTTGTTTTACAGCTCATGGGTGATCCATTCCCTTCCCTTCCCTTCCTGCTTTAATTTCAGCCTGAAACCTGAACCCTACCTGTGTCCCGCACGGCCGAGCTGCCGGCCCGGGGCTGGCTGCGGGGCTGGCGGCAGCTGGACCGCCTGTTCCCGCTCGCCTTTGTTTCACTGCCGTGCGGGAGCCCGAGCCGAGCCCGCGCACTCAGGAATTGCAGGATTTCAGGCAAAGACGAGGCTGCAAGTCGCGAACTGCTAATGAGCGGGTGTAGCTGGAAGGGGGCCGGCGAAGGGACACCCGGGGACGGCGGGGCCACAGCCGGCCGTGTGCCGTGGCGAGGGAGCGGCTGCGCTGTCCCGGCCAAGCCGGAGGACGTGTCAGCGGCGTGCCCCACGCGGTGACAGCAGCGACAGCCGGCAGAGAGACAAACGCCCGGCGGCGGCACAGCCCGTGCGGAGCATCCCCGAGCGCGGCGGTGCTAATCTTTAATTTGTCACACCTGCACGGCTCCCCCGGCCTCCTGCCTCCCTGCCTTCCTCTTTTTTTTTTTGTTTTTTTTCCGAGGCACTGGCTTGGATGACGCCTGACGATGCGGTGCTCCCGCTGCCGCTCCCGCCGGGCTGCCCTTCCTTGCCACGCTCCCCGGCCAGGGGGATGCCACCCGCAGACCCCGCTGGCCCCAGGGACCGCTCTGCCGCCCTGTGCCTCGCACACACACAAATTCCTTGGGCTCCAGCGAAGCCGGAGGAGACCGTCTGGATGCTGGGTACGGTGCTGGCCCATCCCCCCGTCCTACCCTCTGCAGCGACAGTGACAAGTGCCCGCAGCCACCAGCGCGCTACCCGGCTCGTTAAGGTCACCGCCGGAGGGCTCTTAATCAGTGATGGCCAAAACCCACGGCTCGGAACAGCACAATGGCCCGTGCACGGCTCTAAATCCAGTGACACAGCACACATCGTTTATCTGCTCCCCTGCTCGGCACCTCGCTCACCTGCAGCAGCAGGGCTGCGGAGACCCGCCAGGCACCAGAGGCAAAAGGGGGAGAGTTGCCAACTAACACCATGCTGCTGCCGATACAGAGCCTGCTGCCCCCGCCTTCCTTGGACTGGAAATACTTTTGGTGGATAAAAACCCTTCCAGTTTGTGTCGTGTCTCAAAATCTTTTGGGTTTTGGCACGTTCCGAGCTGAGCTGCTGAGAGGTTCCTGCGAAGGTGCAGGATGCGGCGTCAGGCAGCTGCGATGGGTGTCAGCCCTGCAGCTGAGGGCTGGGTAAGCCCTGCCCCGGGCTGGGGTGTGCCCCACATGTTGATGTCTGTAAAAGTATCACCCCAGGATCTTGTATCAACAATTTTCCTAGCTTTTCTCTCTCTCTTTTTTTTTTTTTTTTTTTTAACCAACCTTCCAGGTGTTGCTGCAGTTCATGACCCGAGATCCATTTTTTTTCTTCGTTCTGACTTTAAGCTTTCACTATGATTTACAAAAATTGCTCATAATAAGGCTCATTCAGCAGCTGGATAATGGTTGTCAGGAGTTAAGAGACACTGTGGCATGTTTAGCACAGAAGCATATTGAGTATCTGGGTCCCAAAGCTCCGTGGTTTTTAGGTAATTTCTATTAAGGGTAGGATGTGCAAAGGTACCTATGGGGTACCAAAAGAGCATTCTTGTAAAGGATATGAGGGTTGCAAGAGGAGGGGCAATAAATGGCCTCAGCAGTGAATTCACAACTGTAAATCCTGATTAAAAGAGTTTGAGGTCTGGGAAAGGCTGTGTTAATCCTTCCCTAACCTTGGCTTTAAATACTTGAACGACTGGCTCTTTCCCTGCCACATCCCCTTTGGGCAGCTGTAAGCTGCCTGCTGGACACTGAGCAGGGCCAGGGAGGGATGGTGACAAAGCAGCTCCCCCATCCCTTGGAAACGTCTTTGGTGCTACCTTCAGACCCAGAGCGTGGGCGCTCGGAGCACGGTGCTTGCAAAGCCACCCCCGCGGGTGAGGGGATGGTCCTTTTTTGGCAGTGGGGCTCCCTCCTCACCACCAGCCTGTTCCCCAGCAGGACATGCCCTTTTGCTCCCCTTTTCTTCCTGGCATCACCTCCGCCACCCCTGCACAGTTTGGTATTTTTGCATTTTGGTGGGTTTTTTTAGAGTAGGAAGAAGTGATGCTTTTGGGGTTAATGGGTTTTGGGTTTGCCCTTCTTTCTACCAGGCTGGCTCCATATAAGCCAGGGCAAAATCTGTGGGCTAATTGACTTTATTTATTGCCTCTTTCAAGTCTTTACATCACGCAGGGGTTATTCGCTGTCGCTGCTGCTTTGCTGATTTGTTTGGGGCAGGGGCTTTGTTTTTCTTTTTTGCCTTTCTCTCGAGGGCCTCTGTAATTCTCACCTCAGGCACCAATTATGGCTCAGCGGTGCTTTTGGGCCCTGTCCGAGTTTGGGAACTGCAGAGCCGCGGGAAGGGGGAGGCTGGGCAGGCTCTGCAGGAGGTGATGCTGCGGGGAGGGGGCCGGAGGCACCGCAGGGATGAGCTCTGGGGTTTCATAACCGGAGCTGTTGGGAGGTTTGCTGTTGTAAAGGTCTCCCCGCTGAAGCTGAGCTGCATAAACTGCTGGATAATCTGTGTTAGAGGCTTTTCCTCCCCGGCAGGGGAGCTGCTGGATCCCAGCCACATGAGCATTTCATACTCGCAAACCTCTACTTTGCTTCCCAAATTCAGCCACTCTAAATTCTGCCAATTTTGCAAACAAGAAATTAGTGAGGTTTTTTGCATTGTTTTTTACTAGCAACATCCTCTTGGGGTTTGGGGGCTTTTTTAATTGCCAGAAAGTGCAATAAATGTTTTATTTCTCTTGAAACAAGCGAAAAATATGCTTTTTAAATTATTATTTGTTTGTTTTGGTGGAGTTTTTTCCTAGTTTCCCCTGAAGTGGGGGATTTCCATTGCAGCTGTGCCCTGAGTTATTTTCCTTTCTGGAGGGCAGAGGCTGGATGGAGTTACCTTCCCAGAAGGTTGTCTGAGGTTCAGGGCACCCAACTCAGTTACACTACCACAGAAATATCACTGGAGACCTTCTCAAAGCATCACTTGGCAGAAAGAAATGCTCTCACATCAGCTGTTTTCCCTTTCATCTTCCACCGTGGCGTCTCTTCAGAAAATCAGGGTAATTAACACAGCCCTGTCTTGTCCTGCCTAACGCTTTGCACGGCGCTCAGAGCCTTCTGCCTGGTTCCTGCTTAGTGGAGAAGGAGGGGAAAGAAGGAAGCGAGGAAGACCAAAGGCAGAGTAATGCTGTGCAAAAGACCTCAAACTGCATCGGGGCTCCCCACCACAACCCCACAGCGAGGCACAGCCCCGTGTGCATGGGGCACAGGGAATGCTCGGGACGCATCTGTCTTGGAAGTCAAGTCCTGGAAGTCAAGGGATGGATTAAGAAGTCAGACAGGCTGCTGTCCACCGGGTAAGATTAGTCCCTGCTAAAGCGTTTCCTAATCCTGGGTGCAATTGAGATAATCTAAGCACAGATTAACCAGGTCCTGCTGGAGTTAAGCTCCCCGCTTCCCATTTATTTTTGGCAGGAAGAGACTGGTACTGCTCGGGTGCCTCACCAGGCCTTTGCACACTGGAACCACTCAGGAGAACGGGACACAGAAACTCAGTGCAGCTGATTTGCCTTGCAACAGAGACCCCAAATCCTACAGTTTTATCACAAGTTTTGTGATACGGGGTAGCATTTTGTCCCTCAGGCCCCATGCCTCAGATTTCTCTGATTGCATTATAAGCCGTCTTTTCACGTCCAGAAAAAAAAAAGAAATAAAAGAAAACACGCTGCCATCACCCTAAAAAATGTTGGCACTTAAAATTCAAGGAAAATAATGTCAAACTGTCTTCAAGAAAGCCCTTCCCTAGGGCTTTTCTGTGGGGCAGATCAGTGACTGGCTGAGGAATTATCTCCATCAGGCTTCCATACAGCAATATTTGAAAAACTACAGGGTTTAGGGAGAATAAAATACTTCATTTCTCGAGTCACCTTTTTACTTTCTTGGCTGAAGGTTTGTGTGTGGCTGGGGCTGGACATGGGAGCTGAAGGACATTCTGTTTTCAGGATCTCCCTGCTGCAGCATCTGGATTTCTCTCAGTGACACTATCAGTAAAGGCCTGTTGGGTTTATAAAGCTTTGAGAATGTTCCTATCATTCTTAGATAATGCAAAAACTGTTTTTTCAAAATAAAATAAACTCTCTGCCAAAATGTCTTAATCTGCCTTTAAGTAAGAAAGGAAAAGAAAAGCATGGGGAATGTTAAAAGTTTAAACTGTTTTTCCCAGACCCTTGAAGTCTCTCTTCGGTTTTTTGTTTGTTTGTGGTTTTTTAAAGATGAAACATCTAATTTTCAGTCTCTCAAACGTTTCTGCATCATTTTAAGGTAGCAAGAGCACCGTGGCAATGACTCACATTACTGCATTTCAATACACCCAATACAGGATGCTTTGCATTTTGGCCAAAATGTAACTTTCTCACAGGCACACGTTTGTCTATGTCTCTGCACAGATTTCACACACTGTGAGAAAATGTTGGGTGTGGGATTCTCTCGGAGGTGGCAGCTCCAGCATGCTGTGCCAGGGGACACAGGAAGCTGCTGGCACCCATGGTGGGGGTGGCACTGGGTACACATGGTAGCACTGATGCCTTGAGAGGCTACCTAGAAACAGAGACTAGACAGGAATAAGGGAATAAAGGTCGGTATTTAATTGAAAGGCCTTCAAAGGTGCACCCTGGGGAGCCAAGGGCTCCAAGCTGGACCCCAAGAGGGAACCCAAGCTGGACCCCAAGATCAACCCCAAGCTGGACCCCAAGATGGACGACAAGTCACAAGTTCCCCACACCTTTATAGGTTTGGTCTATTTGCATATCAGCATGACTTTGCCAATTAAAGCTTTAGCTAATGATGTAATTTCCCTCAGCTTGCCCCCCTTCAGAGGCTTTGGGCCTGCACAGCCTGGGTGTCCTTGGAGAGCAGGCCCAGAGAGGCTTTGTTATGACCAGAGAGCTGAAGTGAGCAGGATACAAGAAACTTCCGAGTTACACATTAGGCAATACAGGATTTGAAAATATAAGAGTTAAAACCTAAGTGATCAGCACCCTGGGGCACCTGGGTGCCAAGCGTCCTGCTTGGATGTGTCAGCTCTGAGGGGGGATCCTCTGGGAGATGTGGAGCAGCTCGGGCCTCTCTGGAGGAGGCCAGTGGCAGGCAAGAGTGGGTACTGACCACCCCCAGAGAGGTGTCCATGCACCTCACATCCGACCTGACAAGAGCCCTGTTCTCCTCACTGCCTGCCTGCTGCTGGCAACCTTCCAGACTTGTTTTATGGCTTCTATCTTAATTTCTCATGGTAGCAGGCTGGCTGAGTGAGTGGGCACCTCACTGAGCCGTGTCACTACGCTGCATCCCAGAAACTTCTGCGTAGGTTTTAAAAATAGGGACAGGTTAAAGCCATTGATTTATTTTTCCCTACAAAGGCCACCACACCACTAGACTGCAAGATGATTGATCAACTGACCTTTTTTCCCATTTACTGCCCTTCCCAGAAATGTGTCGTATCCGTGCGCTGCAGACACCTCCGATAGGATCAAACAGCTGCGTGACACAGGCAGCTCAAAGGATACACACCTCAAAATCTGCAGTGCCTTTAAGCAGCCCCCTTGAGCACAGAGCTGGGATCAGACACGCTGTCACCACAGTCCTCTGCCACCGTGGCACCTCCCGTGTGCCACCCACCCTCCTCAGCATCCCCAACACGGAGCTGCCGCTCCCACAGCAGCTGCAGGCAGGAGCCAGGATCGCTGTTGTCCCAGCCATCCTGCTTCCTTTAGGTGCACAATTCTCTTCTCCAGAATCTGGTGGGATGAAGCAGAGGGCATCCAATCCTGGGGAAAAAAAAAAGAAACGAGTTTCCCAGGCAGCGGCGCCTTTCTGCCCTTGGGGAGCTCAGCGCCGTGGAGCGTGCTTATTAAGCAGACAGTCCTGAAGGACACTTTAAAATAAATTAAGAGGGCTGTTCCACTCCTGCAGCTGATTACAGGCATGCCTGTTTTGTTGTTAGTTGTTTTGTTGGGGTTTTTTTCCCAGAGAGTGGAAAAGAATGCTTGGAAAAAATTCTCTAATTTTCCCTTTTTGCCAGAGCAGGCCTCTGTGTAATAACAAAACCGCAGCGCTCGCCACTCGCTGCTCTCTTTGGGACACCCGGGCTAAGCGAAAGCGCATAAATCTGCTGGAGGCCTGGGGCCAGCACGCAGCTGTCCTGACATGCTATCCATCCCCCCGCCTCCCCGCCACGGCTTTAGCATCCGAAACGCAGGAGACATGCAGATCTGGAGGTAAACCCTGGTGGGAAGGAGTCCTGCAGGTCACCAGCTAAGCATTTCAGCCCAGAGCAGATCTCTCGTAAGCCACTTTTTGGAGATAAGCTTATCTAGACCCGACAGCTGAATTTAACCCTGAACTCTTGATCTTGATTTTTAGCCCCTGCAAGCCAATAGGTTTCCTTGAAATTATACACACTAGATTTCAGCTCGGCCGCTACAATGGCTCCAGCGCTCCCTTAAAAGGGACCTGCACGGCTGTGCATGACAGCATCATCCAGTAATGCCCTTGGTTTCACAGCCAGCCCTGTGAGTTAGACAGGCCCCCGGCCGGGCAAAGCCTTCGATTAATGACAGTGGGGCTCCAGCGGGAGAGGAGCCAGGATTTTACACTTCCACTGATAACGCATTTGAAGGTAATACAGCACAGGAGTGGATTATCACCCCGGCACTTTGCGGCGTGGGTTTTTGGAAATTTGTTTTCAGTGCATAGAAGCAGCTAGAAACGCTCTCTCTCGCTGCATGAAAAATGCACTTGGTAATGGTCTTTCTATTGCTGGACAAGCTGCCTGCGTTGGGGCTGTCAGCGCCGTGACAGACTAGCCAGGAAGGGGCTCGCTAATCAGTTTTCCCAGCATCAAACCAGCATCTGCTCTGCGCGATCAAGGAAATTGAGGAATCTCAATGTTTTTGCAATATTGCTTAGTTGGCCATGAAATATGGGTGGCTCCGAGAGGAACGGCTTGTTTCTCCCTCACGAAGATAAAGCAACTTTAGCTAACGATGAAGCATTGCTGCACAATGAAGCCAGCTAATAGCGGCGCTCTGATGAGAGCAGACACGCAGCGGCACCCCGGCAGGAGGGGAGGGAGGGGAGGCAGGCGTAAACAGCTTTGCAACTAAGACATTATTAATATGCTTGAACTACAGAGGGCAGAAGGGATTTCTCTTCTCCTCTTTCGCTCCAAAAGCAATATTCTGAAAACGTCTGGGTTCCCGCATTAAGCCAAGAAATTAAATTCTTAGAAATTTAACCGTGTGTTTTCTAGCTTGATTTTAATTCGCTAGCACGTAAGAACAGTCTTCCTAGGCAAGGTGGCTGTCTATAATCTGGCTGAGGAAGCCACTCTCCTGGCCAAGAGGCGGATAAACAGTGTTTAAACAGAGCCAAAGTCCCACTTCTGGAAGTTATTTGGGGCTCTACTTGCCCACGTCACGCCTGACACTAGGGCCTGAGCTCTGCAGGCTCTCTGTCACTTCTGAAACTGTACCCTCTTCATGTGCCTAAAGAGGTCTTTTAGCTCTCCCCTGTTTAAATCTCTGACGTTTGCCACAGAAGACAAAGCTCGCGGGGTCAGTGTGAAGCGGCATGACTTCGTGGGGATTCACAGAGACCAAAAGGCTCACAGCAGGTGAGGGCCAGGCCCTTCTGCCTCGAGGCGGGGCAGATATTCCCATTCCCACTCCCACGCATGCCCCCAGCCCTCCTCCGCAAGGGCAGCACCCAGTTCACACGCAGCTTTTCCTGGCCAAAGTGCTTTCTCAGTTTTCCTTTGGCAAGACAGCTGTGGTAGCAAAGAGAGAGGAATTTGCTTCCTTCCTCCCCTCCCTCCCCTGCATTTTTCCTAAGGGTACAAAACAATAATCCCAGAGCCTGCCTATGCCTCCCCTTCCTCCCCATCCAGCCTGGTGCCGGGGGAGTCACTGCTCTGCAGCGGCGGGGCTGGATGCTGGGACAGTGCTCCCAAGGCTGGCATGGCAAAGTACAGCACTTGGCTGGCTCAGAAGGGCAGGGACAGCCTACTTTTTGTGGCCTTAGTGAGATTTTCAGACCAACTGCAGGCCTTTCAGTTGAGATGCAGGGCAGAAAGTGCAAACCTGTTCCCGGGACCGAAGTGCGTAAGCCCTTTTTATGTAACAGCCCTGTGAAATAAGCGGCAGCCGGGGATTTATGCTGCCTTTGAAGTAAATTGCATCCCGGTGCACTATAGCATGAAAGTTAAGATTTACCATTCCCGGGACACTGAAGACCCCGGTAGAAGGCAGGGAATGAATAGCACGGCGCTCTCCTCGCTGCCTTCTGCTGCGCGACTGGGCTCCACAGACCTTCCTCCTCTCTCCGCCCCTGCTTCCACTCGCTTTGTGTCGGGGAAGCAAATTGGTCACATCTGCATCCGGCCGGGGAGGAACAAATGTGCTGGCTAGGCAGCAAGGCGCTTTCTGAGCGGGGACACCTCAAAGTAAAATGAAAGGCTGGCCATCAAAGGTAGAAAACAGACCAGCGGATGAAAGGGATTCTTTGCTTAGCTTTGGAAAGGCTACTAGGTATTAATAAAATAATAAAATAAAATAAAAGGCACAAGAAAACTGGGGCATCCAGAGCAGCACGTTTTTTTTTCCCCTCCCCTTTTCCTTTACTCATCCCTCTGTCATCAGCGGAGGGGAGGGATCGGCGTCCCCCCATGCTGCGGCAAGGACTGTTTATCTTCACTTCTCAGGACGCTGCCATTAGCAGGGCTTCAATGTGTCGTGATGCTTCATCATTAGCTGGAGGTGCTTGATCTGGCTGGAGAATAAATGAGCCGTTCCCCCCAAACAAACCCTCGCGTTTCGTAGCCAGCTGAGCAAATATTTTGAAATATTCCAGCTCTGCAATTCCAGCGGTCAGATAAAACAAAGGGGGATCTGATACAAAAGAGCTGAATTCTTACGTTTGCTCTCCAGCAACCCCACCGAAGTCGGTCGTGGTAATGGGGAACTGTGGTCTGCACAGCAGGGAAGCACATGCCTAAGTCCCATGGAAAATCCCTGTGGTCTTTACAGTTAATCATGTCCAGTTAATCATGTCCAGAGGTGGACGAGTGCTCAACTGATGCGCTGAATCATGACATACAGGCAATTACCCTAAATCAGAGCAGTATCTTCCAGTCCCAAAAGGCTCCCTTACGCTTCACCAACTCCTGAAGGGAAGGCAAAAACCCCAAGAGGCAGGACAGCAGAGGAAGGAGGAAGAAACAGCCAGGTGTTCCTCTGCCACCTCCCCAGCACTTTTCTAACCTCGTGAAAAGTTCTGGCAGCTCTTTAAATCCAGGCTGTGGAGATTTACAGCTCCAGACTCCGTGGGCAGCTTGCTGCGTTTACTCTGGGTTCCTCCCAGCTGGCTGGCTCAAACCCCACAGACAAGGTTTCACAGACGAGTTTCAAGGTTTCGGAGGCTGAGACTTACAGGCCGGGCAGTGTTTGGCCTCCTCCTTCTCTCTGACTATAAATTTGTGCCTTCTCCTCTTCTGAGCGTCCTGGCCCCCTTCTCAGGCACCCCTCTGAAGGAAAGCCCTCTCTCCACCCTTTCATCACCTGGGCCCAGTGTGGCAGTGGGATGCTGTCCCACGCACACTGATGGATATCCAGAAGCAGTTGCTGCCTGCTGGGAATAGCCCTACCCTTGCCCTGTGCCACTGCCAGCAGCTGGGACAGCCACTGAGGCTTTATCCCAGCTTCGGCTCGCCCAGCAGCCCCGAGGAAAGGGCCCTTGAGGAAGGACGCCTGTTAGCTGCAGCATCTCTCCTGCTGGTCCGGCCCCCGTGGCTGCGCAGCCGAGTCCTGGGAAAGCTGGGTTTGTCTGCCCAGGGACGGCCGTGCTTCCATTGCCTCCGGGCGTTTAACTCAGCAGGATCTCCTGCTGCACCGCTCTGTGATTGGAAGCATTTCCCAGCCCACTGCTTGCTAGGAAAAGAAGAATACCCCAAAATGGGAGCCTTTGTGGGGAGAAGACACAATGCTGGGGTGGGTGGATCGATGTCTGGGCAAAGGAAAAGGAGAGCCCTTCCCGTGCTGGTTACACTGTCTCTAAAACAGGTGTTCCTCTCCCAGAAAGCTTTGGTATTCATTTACAGAACTAGAATATTATCACACATCCAGATACAATCTAAGCCCTATTTTTCATGTGTGCACAGGGGAAAAGGAAAGGCAAGAGGAGGGCCTGCGTATTCTTTTTTAGGAGCCAAAGACTAATGTGCCCAGCAAAGCAAAATTAACCCAAATACCATGATTATGCAGGAAAAAAATCTGCCAGAGAATGTCATTTCACCAGCGACATCCTGCAGTTTCCGCCAGCGAGAGTTCGAGAGGTGGCGTAGTAACAGAGTACATCAGGGCAGGCATTTGACTGGAAGCATTAAATACCTCGGAAAGGTGAATGGCCAAGGTCTTCCCGATAATTAAAATGTGTGCAGTCTTCATAGACCAAGGAAGGGACAGAGCTATTGTTTAAACAGGTAATTAGAGCTGTATTTTAAGCAAACTCGAGGCGGTAACGAGCTCCCTCAGACGGGGAGAGCAGCACTCCTGCTCCTGGTTCCAGCATCAGTAACTATTGCCCCCCAAACTGTTGCCAGAGACGGCCACGGTGTTCCCAGCCCCACTCCCTGGTGGCTGCAGCTGGTTGGGGAAAAAAAATCCTATTTGATTTCACATTTTTCACTCTCTGTCTCCTTCCTTTTGCGTTCAGGTTCAAGAGAATTGGCTGAGCCACTTTTTTTTTTATTAGAGCGGCAGCAGAGGAAAAAAATGGGACCCAGTCAAGCCCCAAGGGAAGGGAGGAAATAGCATGAGCCAGCGCTCCGTTCTCTCACACAGACACAGACACACACACAGGCACTCTCCCCATCCGCACAGGAACAGGGGGCAGACATCTGGTGGAGCTGGCGCACCGGCAAAGTCAGCCACCCCCACCCCACAACCCAACCCCACGAGACTGTAAAGTCTCTGCACCGGCCAAATGTGGAGGAGTCCCCGAGATGTGCCATAACCTCTCTCTGAACAGCCAAGGATGCACATTCTTCTGCTGGGGGGTCCGCACTGGAACGGCGCAGGGAGCGACCCGAAGCCTCCTCTGAGCTGAGAACGGGGCCGGGAAGCCGCGCTGCCTCCGCCCTGCCTCTGCCAAGCACTAATCCCTGCCTCACCTCCCTCTCCCTGCTGCCTCCTGACCGGGTTTCCGCACTGGCTGTGGGGATTACCTGCTGCTCATGAACCCCTTTGTACGCAAAGCTGGAGGAAACAATCAGACCTGGGGAAAGGCAAGGAGGCGCCGTCAGCACAGCCTTCCATGAAAAATACATAAGGGCTAGACATCAGCGATGAGGGAAGGAGTGTTCAAAGAACGGCGCTGGGCTGCTTGGCTTTGCAGCCCACGGTATCTGGGTTGCTCTGACAGGTCAGAAAAAAAGCCTAAATCAAAACACTTCAAGCTGCAAAGGGCTTTGGGAACAGCAAGGTGAGGGCACACTGCTCTGACACAGCGCAGAGTGAGGAGAAAGCTGCTGGAAAGCAAAGAGCAGGTCACGTCTGGGAACAGCCCACGAAGGTGTGCTGGCCATAGCCACAGCCTTACACCCTGGTTTGTCTGCAGCCCGGCTCCTGGACACAGCATACTCTTCCTGAGTTTTGTAGGGGAAACCCAACGCAGAATCTTTGCTCTGTATTTTGCTCCAGAATATTGCTCCCGAGGAGAAGACTGATATGAAGGAGAGTGGAAAGACCAGCCTGTTTTGAACCTGGAATTTCTCTGGGAGGAGAGCTGGGAGACAAGGCACAACATGATGAAGGACATCCTTACCCCTTAAACAGACTCAGAGTCACCTGTTTGACAGTCAAGAAGGGCTTTGGCCAGTTCCCTGAAATCAATTTGCTTGCTTACATTTTTTTCATAAATACCAAGGTAACTTGTAAGTGACAATACCTGCAACGTGCAGAAATCTTTCTTTTTTCCACTTGAAAGTGTGGGAAAGAGGATGAGTGAGAGTGTCGTTGCTGGTTTTGACTGCCCACACAGTGCAGCATGAGCTACAAAGATAATCTCTCTATCTTTTGAGTCTTGGGATATCAGGAGGTTTTGTTGCAGCCCCAGTTCCCGGAGTCGTGATAATGTGAACCTTGCTGATCCTTGGTTTCTCTAGCCTTACTTCTTGCAAGAAATCTGTTAAAATTTTAATGATGAAGGGAAAGCAGGGGGGAATACTCATCTGCATGGTCCTTTAAGAGTAATTAAGGTCAGATTTACTGTCCTCCATGTCTGGAAGGGCTCAGCACTGCTCCCCAGCCAGGGCTGTGGTTCAGGGTGCTGGCAGGACCCAGGATATTATTTGGAACCCACAGCGCTCTGGCTGCTCCCACTGCGAGGAGCAGGAGAGGGTGCAAGGTTAGCCCAGGTCTGGAGGAAATCTCCCCTCCTGCCTGCTTGACTAAAACATCCCTTCAGGAGCTGTCTTGTAGCTCTCGGTGTGTCTGCAGCCGAGAGGGTCTGCGGCTGTCGGGGGTCTCACCCCGAGCCCGGGGGAGCCGCGGGCTGAGCACACGGGCGGAGGGGAGATGAGTTTCGTGCGGCTGGGTTGCATCACTCGAGCATCTCGCAGCTCTGCCCCAGCACGGCCGGGCAAACCCTGGGCTGTTCCCAGGAGAGGGGCCAGCCTTGGCAGCACGGAGCAAAACAGCTCCATCCCCTGACCTCCACCACGGTCTGACTTTTAAACAGCTCCGAGCATCCGAGCACAGCCGCCCCGGTGACTCATACTGCGAAACTGGGGCTTTTGCTTGCTTTTTTTTTTTTTTTAAGTAGGAGCGCGGCTCCATCAGTCAATTACTTGAAGAGCCGCTCTAATTTGGCACCCAATTGTTTCCCCAGCTGCCGCTGCGTCTGATCTCCGCTGTGGGCGGCAGGAGCAGGCTGCCTGCGCAAGGGAAGGAGCCCAGGCGCCCAAGGGAGGAGGAGGAGGAGGAGGAGGCGGCAGCAGCAGCGGCAGGGAGGGCCACGCTGCCTTGGCTGAACAGCCCCGCGCCCGCAGAACAGCAGCGCTAAAAATGCAGGCATTAAAAATATCTCAGGGTCACAGGTGATTGCTGGATAATAAAAATTACTTCGGGAGGCGGCAGTGGGAGGGACAGATCCTGGCGGCAGGGGAACAGCCTGCCAAGGCTGGCCCGGCCACAGCGACGCGCTGCGAGCCACGGCCACAGCCGCCGCTTCTCGGTAATGAATGTGATGTGACATTTATGGCTTTTTCCACTGTGGATTTTAAATCGCTTCACAAAGGTTGCTTAATAGCACTGTCCTCTTCTTCTCTTCCTATCTCTCCCCTCGTCCTATATAATATAAAAAATAAGTGACTTGCCTCCCATCACGTGAGAATTCAGCGGCTGAGCCAGCAGCAGAGCACAAGTACCCGACCTACGTCTCCTGCCCTTTAGCCCCTACAAGCGCTCCCTTTTTTCCAAGAAATCCAAGAATAGGATCTGTACCGCGACAGCTGTTTTTTAAGTCAGTGAGGCTTTTTTTCCTGAAGAGGAGGAAGCTTGCTTTCAGCGAGGAGCCTTGATTAAAGCCGCACAGCCTCCCAGGCACTGCAAGGGCTGCGGGTGCCGTGGTGAGGGAAGCGGGTGCGATGCTCGCCGCTCCGGGATGGAGACACCCGGGAGCAAGAAGAGGTGTGGCTGCAGCCAAATACGTGTCCCCAGGCCGCAGCTCCTCTTTCACTCTTCCAGCACAAGCATTTCCATATTCTGAGGCGCGGGTGCACACGTGCATTCACACACACACATGTGAACGCCTGCCTCAGCCCGCGCCGCTGCCATCGAACCGCTCCTGCAGCTGCGCCCGCGGGCACGCAGGCTCCCGTGTATCCCGGCAGAGAGCATTCCCTGCCCGCACAGCCCCCAGCTGTGCTCCTGCCCCTCTGTTTTAGCCCCTGGGGGCTGTTCAAATTGAGACATAGCAGCAGCAGTTCCAAGGGCAACGAAGCGCCATGCTCAGTTTGGAGAAAGCCCGTCTCTGCTGTGCGCAGCACAAGAGGAGATGCCTGTGGATGAAAAGGCTGCAGCAGGGAGGCAGAGGATGGATAATATTCCTGCCCTTTTCTGGTTCGGGTCTTGGACTATGCAAGTTTTTTAACGTGACCTTACAGTGGGTTAACTCACTCATGGTACATGGTGCTCTTTTACTTCTTGGTGGGAAAATTAGGATTATTCGAAGTATGCACATGCACACGTGCACTCACAAGCACGTACACATACACAAACACACATCTGCACTGGTGCTGCCTGTAGCAATGCATCAGGCTCTCAAAAGTCATTCCTTCAAGTTTGTGCCATCAGGCTGGACCTTTCCTCTTTACTCTGTCAGGACATTGCTGTAACAGCCAGCATCCCCCAGACAGAAGACGAGCCATTGCACCCCGGTCACAGAGCTCTCTAGGAGCTCCAGGTGAACCTCCTGCAGTCCTGGACTGGGGCCACTGCTTCTGCAGCTGTAAGACCTGAGATCCAGGACTTGCTTTGATGTGCTCGCGGCAGCTCTTGCTTGAAGGCACTTGTACTCACCATCGGCTGGCACCTGCCGAGGGCAGCTGGCTCCCTGCCAGAGGGAAGGAGACACAGACCCATGTCTCTGGGGCTGGGTCACTCTCCGCCAGGCCAGGCGAGAGAGTCCCAGCCAGATGGAGCCAGGAGAAAGCACTACCAAGTTGTTGGCCAACTTAGGATGTGATGTTGGCTTCACAGGAAGCTACTTGGCTGCCTCTCCCTGAATCAAGATTCAGTGATGCCAGGAGACAGGCACAGCGGAGAAACTGAAAGCAAAAAATGGCAGAGTGGATGGCAACTCGACATTAATTCATTTTTACCATATGTCTGACTATTCATTACACTCCGCCATTCTGTTCTACAAGACTCCTGGGGGTCTTCCATGCCATTTTATGGCTAGCGGGGCTCCTCTCCGCTTGCAGCACGGCGTCACCACGCGTGCCCTGGCTAATGGCTCACAAGGTCCTGCGGTGGGAGCAGCCCCATCCCCTGCACAGGCAGCCCCTGGCAGCACCGTGCTCCGGCACTCAGCCCATGCCCAGCACACCACAGCCCTGCCAGGTCACCTGGCACAGGGGCCCGTCCCCCAGGAGCACACACGGGCAGGTGACACTTGCTAGAAACACGCGCTGGCACCTGCCGAGAGACCCGCGCTGGGAAGCCATGGGGTTTTTTTATGGATTTGCAAATTATTCTGTGTTTCTCTGCGGTCTCCCTCCGGAGTGCGTTCCTGGCGTGGCACCAAGCCCCGGCTCCAGCAGCAAGCCTGACTCATCCTGGCAGGCAGCAGCCCGGGAGGGGGAGGATCACCCAGGCTGGGAAGCCAACACCGTGGCTTTGCTGTGCGCTCTGCCTGCAGTGGCAGCAGCAGCTGTTTCTCCTCGGAGGTGGGAAGGCTGAATTAGCAGCCCCCTTGCCTGGATCCAGCTGTCCAGCCTCCCGCACGCCGCCGTGGCCTCTCGCCCTGGCTCCTGTCACACGCACAAAAAGTAGCAGTGAGCTGCCTGCACTCTGCCTGCTGTGCCCCCTGGGATGAGCTCCTGTCCACAGAATGAGCAAACCCCGCTCTTCTTCAGACTGAAAGACCCTGGACCAGCTCCTCATGAATCAGCCCCTCTGAGGGAGTTCAGGGGGCATCAGAGGGCATTCTGCACGGAGGGGTGCAGGGGTCTCTCTGGATGTCAATAAGGAAGGCACAACAGCAGGTAGCGTAATAAAAAATGGCTTTATTAATAACATAAAATAAGAAGAGGAATGTAAAGTAATTCTTATGTCCCTTCAGATGCTGGAACCCCATTTATGAGCTGCATTAGATGGCCTCCAGGTGAATTGCCACAGCACAGACCACAGATCCCATCGCTGAGAGGTCGGGTCTCCCTTCTGTCCCACGGTGCCTTTAATCTCCTGTGACAAACAAAAGCATGTATCTTTTTCTGACAGGTGGGGAAGTTCTCTCCTTAAGGATGTCCCCCAGAGCACAACACCAACAGCATGAGGCATCTCAGCATGTTCCCTCATATTGCTGTGGACGTGGGTCTGCAGCCTGCCCAGTACAGGGTCCTGTAGTGCAGACACGGCTTGTCCAGCATTACTAATAAATGTCTTCCACAAGGTTCCCAACAGGGAAAAAATCCTTATTTTTCTTTCTGTCAGACATGTCCTTTCCCTCGTAAGTTTTTGTGCTTGCTGCTGACCACAGACTGAAGTCCAGTGAATGGAGCTGCTGTCATTGCTTTGCCCAAGGGGATGTGCAATTAAAATGATCAGTGTCACTCTGCCTAAAGCACAGGGGCAAACTTCGCCTTCATAACGAGTTTTCTTTCATCCCTCAAATCAGAGCATCAAAATCCTCTTACAGGAGGGTTTCAGGTCCCACATGTAGTACAGATGATCAAAATTTACTTCAACATGCTGTTTTTCTTGTAAGAGGTACCAGGTGGATGTACTTGCAGAGGTCAAGCATGGACTCGGCACAGCTCGGTACACAAATTTCCTGGAGCACCCTGAGGATACTCACAATGTATCTCATGTGGATGACCATCCACTGACAACTCTATCAAGGCAATCAAGATGTTCTCTGTCTGCTTCCTTTGACTTCAGGGACAAAATACAGCTCCTCTCAGTCTGACTCCTTGAACTTGGAGAAGAGCACCCAAGCAGCTGCATGGGAAGAAGTCCTGGAGTCTGCATGGGGAGATCTGACTCCCAGTTGTATGACAGTAAGGTGTTCAAAGCCCAAAACATACGTGCTCCAGTGAATAACTGATGCTTTTGGAGTCTGTCCGTCCCTAAGGCCACTCAGTAACCCTCTCCTGGAAAACTTCTCATCTCCTGCTTCCCCTCTGCTGAAGTGTCTGCAATCCTTCATGGCCAGTTTTCCAAACAGTTGGTGGTTTGCTGCAGACTGCTTTTATTTGAGACCCCCTTTCTGTCCCAAACCAGGAACCGGGGCAGGATGGAGGGCAGAGAAGTATTTAAGTGCAGTATTGATGCCACGCTCTCACATACAGACTTCCGTGGCATTAGGACAATCTCCAGAAAATGGGGAAAAGGCTGCAGATACTCCCCTTAGTTTACCTGCTCCACATACTTCCCTTATTTTACCTGGGAACCCAGAGGCAGATTTCCCCTTGCGCCGTGTTTGATTTTTGTAATATCGCCTCCACGTAGGACCAGCTTTTTCTGCTGCTGGAAAGGAAGTGTCCCTGTTGAACGTGTTTTGAATTCACGTCCCGTGCAGCTCCCTGTGGCTCCGTGCCTCCCGGCAGCCGGCAGCCCTCCCGGCAGCGTGCCAGCGGTGCGAACCAGCAGCGCTTCCTAACGGAGCCAGGAAATCACCGCTGCGGCTTGCGGGGCTGCCCGCAGCCAGGCAGGGCTCTCCGGGCTCTCCCACCCTTCCTGCCAGCGGGATGGGAGCGCTGATAATGCCCGAGGAGGGATTTACCCATCCAGCGCTCTGCTCTCCCTCTTCCAGGTCGCAAAGTGTTCATCAGCAGCCTGCAACCACGGCACGTTTGTTAAATTTAATGAATGAGTTTCACCAAGAGGCGCTGTGAAAATTCCACATCTGAATCGGTATTTGCGTTCATACTGGCACATTTCCTGAGGAACCTGAAATCATTCGCGTTGCTTTATTGGCTGCCTGCTATAGCTAATTAACAACACGAATTAGCATGGAACAATCCCAAATTCAGTTTTTGGGAAGGCACCCCATTTTTGTCCCTGAGATTAGAAGACAGCAAATCACATACACAGCATAATGTGTATGACTCATATGAGATATATATATATGTGTGTGTGTGTGAGATGCACATAATACCAGATACAAACCTAAACAAAGATAAGAGCTTGCCAATATTAATCTGCTTCAAATGATTGTTCCAACTCCTTGAGAAACAAACATGCATTCAGTGACCTTGCAGAGCCTGCGTTTCTTTGGCTGACGTGACACAGAAAGCTCCTAAAAAAAATGATGACTGAATCCTTACCAGAGAGCTACACAATAAAGGTGGGTTAAAGAGGCACACAGATGAACCCAAACAGCCACCAAGAATACAGGAAAGGATCATATCACTTACTTCTTCTGATGGAGTAATGGTAGCAAGACCAATTAACAAATATCTGAGCAAGACTTTCATGAAAGATCTGCTCCTGAAGATGATTCTTGCTCCTGGAGGAGCCACTGGGGAGCAGCCCTGAAGTCAGCCCGTGCCAGCAAGAGGGAGACCTGCAGTGTCTGTGGGAGACCTTGCCAGTGGGAAGCTGAGCACCTAAGGGAGGGCCAGGAGAGGGAACGCAGTGACCAGCGTGACACAGTGCTGGGACAGGCTCTGTGTTAAAAGCGTCTGTCAGTTCCTTGGAAACCACCGAGAACTGAAAGCATCAAAGAAATAAAGCTGTTGCCAGCTGGAGGAACAATAGGCGAGCCAGAGCTATCTTTAGCTCACGGGATTAAATTCAAATTGCAAATGCAAAGGCCTGGAAGAAAAGGCCTTCCCGCACTACTGAGCGCCAGCCTAAGTGCACAGCACAGCCCGGCACTGACGAGCATCCACAGCCCCTTTGTCATCCCCTGTCATCACCTCACCCGGAGGAAGGGCAAAAAGAGAGCCAAAGAGGAGGGAGAGTCTGTCCCTGCCTGACTGCACTGCTCCCAAAACACCAGATTTTTCCCTGGGAGGGATGCTCCTGGGAGGGTGCCATGCCTCGGCAGCTGCCCGGCAAACTTCGGCATCGGGAGCCATCCAGCTGCAGCCACACAGACCTCAGCACACGCCAAGTTTTCCTGCTTCTCATTCACGGAGGGTAGAGCAGGCAGCAGCTGGATTTACGAAGAGTCAGCACAGCCTCCTGCAAAATCATCAAGGGACTTGTAGTGGCTCCAGGATGGCAGCATGGGGCCCATGCACAGGCAATTCTAGGTTTGATGAGAGATGGTAAAAACTGACCTGGTGCACCACTTTCCTCTGACACTCTCACTCTGTGTGGTAACTCGTGCCTCCCCATTCCATAGGCAGCAGCTCTGAATCCTTGGCCCACCAATTCCTCCTGAGAGTCCCCCACATCACAGCAGAGGAAAGCAAGCCCTCAGCAGCAGTTTTCGGGCTCTGCCCCTTCACCAGAAAACCTGTACAGACTGAAAATGAAAAAACAGCCCAGCACAGCCCTGTGGCAACCCGGACATAGAGGACTGTTGGGAACACATCCTCGCTGCTGCCCCCTGAAAGGGAGTGTTGATGTACAAGCCAAAGCCAGATTTGGCTGGTTTAGCTTGCATTAAGGAACACGATGTCTTGCCTTTAAGACCTTAGGATGTCTTAAAGCATTGTCTGGCTTTAAGATGTTAGCTCGTGTGTGTTAGCTAAGGGGCTGACAGCTTACTTAGGTCTGACAGCACACATCAGGCTGGCTGACCACGGGGTACATCTGCACCATGCCCTCCAGACAGCCGAGCTCGCTCTCAGCCAGCTCCCAGTGCTGCCAGCTCGGCTGATAACCCTGCCATGGAGCACAGGACACGGTCCCAGCAGAGCTCTGGCCACGGCAGCTACACCACGACCTGACTTGATTCATTTACAGCCGTCCCCAGTGGCTGCAGAGGGCTGGGTAAGAGGCTGGATCCGCAGGACTGAGGGCAGCACGGCCAGCCCCTGCTCGCAGAGAGACTCACACTCAACTAATCCACCTGCTGGGACATCATGGCCCCAAATAAAGGGACTTTGAATCTCCCTCCAGCTATACCACACTGGAAAAAATCCAAGCTGTGAGTTAGGGATTGCAGGCACGCCAAAGAGAGAGCAGGGGAGGCTGTTGCCTGATAAGTTGCTTAATGAATTGCAGGCTTCTGAGCTGGTCTGTTCAGCTAGGGAAATCCACCAAGCACCTCACACCCGAGCGCTCGGAAATTGGTTTAATAGTTTCAGTGCCGTAATGAAACACCGCTGGGGAGCAGAGGTCCCAGCTCTCACCTGCATGTGCAGTTTTCATGCTGTAAAAAACGAACTTCTTTCTGATTCCACCAAGTGTTTCGAGGTGTTGTTATAGAGTCACAACATCGACTTTTAATGACAGTGCAAATGACAGTCGCAGAAGATCAAGCGTGTACCCGTCCAGCTACAGCTTTCTGCAAAACCTGCCAGCAGTGCAGAGATTTTTAACTCCGTGCTGCATGCGTTTTTATGTTTGTTATTTTGTTTTTAAGCAGCCGCTTAGTGGTATCTGGAGGGCATTTGCTACTCTAATACTCAGCATGAAAGGAAGGGCTTGAACAAGTGGCTGAGCTCTTTTAGGAGAAGAGGAAAAAAATGGAATTGCTGTTGGCTGCTGCGGCACTGGAGCTGGGGAGAAGGTGGTGAAAGCTGCCCCTTCAGCCTGGCCCTGCTGGCGGAGGGAGGGCTGGGATGCAGGAAAGCCTCTCTGAGCCAGGCAAGCCGCAGTTGTGGTGCAGCCTCCATCCCCGGACCGCCAAGGCAGAGGTGCCGGCACACAGGGGGTTACAGTGAAGTTATAACTTTAGCTGTTAAAATTCATGAGGTGTAAAATACAAATTGCACGTGGTGGATGAGCTGCCTTTAAAGTTTATGTATGACTCTCCCCCAGCCCGCTCCAGTTCAAACCTCTGTTGGGCAGGAGCTAATTAGAGCTCTCCAAAGTGGGAAGCGCAGCCCCGGTGGGGCAGCACAGGTTAGGCAGGGGGTCAGCCAGGGCCCCTCCAGACTGTGTTTATGGATCTTTGGCTACAGGAAGCTGGGGGAAACCCATGATCGGCACATGCATGAACAATCACAGATCAGAATTAATCCATTATTCTCATTTCTTCATCTTTGCAAACTTCTCAGTTTGAAAGACATGAAGCTCTGCCTTTGAAGTTTTGGGGTTTTTTTATTGTTCCAACTGCTCAATTTATGTTATTTTCCTGTTAAAGAAAAAAAAAAAAAGGCAAAACACTTTTAAATAGTTTCCACAACACTAAAGCTTTTGCATGGTTGGGTTTTTTTTACATCAAACTCCAATCTCATTTTTTATGTGATCCATACAACTTGACACACATAACCCAAGCTTTCTTGCATTTTTGCTCACACTGTTCCCTTGTCCTCAATACCACTACTTTCACCATCCCAAGAAGAGGGGGAATAATTCAAAACAGGGCAGGTAGACACAAGCATTGGGAAGCACCAAACCTGTCTGGAAGGGTTTCTTCATGTCCTGGGTGACCCTATGCATTCTCACCCAGAATTCAGTCCCCGAGGGAATTTTACTCACATAATTGCTTCCCCACCCAAGAAAGACTTGGGGATCAGAGATTCAGTAGAGAAAAAAATATGTAAAAATCCAGAGCACAGAGAACGAGCATCAGCTTATGCATAGCTGACTGAATCGAACACAAACAATGATTGAGAATAGGATGGGCTGGAAGAGGAAATTTAAATATTTATCCTAAATGTTCTTTCTTTGCATTTTTTGAAATAAATTACTCCCAGCAATTGCAGGCAGAGATTGTTGATTAATTCCAGCAAAAGCAGAGAGATGGGAAAAATTACTGTACATCGTCTATTTCTGAGTTTCAGACGGTCTGTCATATTTCTTTGTAGTCTTTGTGATTGGGTTTTTTGACTCCAGGGTGATTTGTGGGCGGTTTGCAGAGGAGTTTGCTGCTCACGTCATATGTGTAGATACAGATCGTGAAGCACCATCACAAACATGGGAAGGAAGTGCTTTCCATACAGCGGGGTGGAAACACGGGCTGTAACCTGACCAGAAGATAGCAGGGTGAGCAGCACAGATGTCCTGCAGACGCTCTGCTGAGAAGAACCCACTCTGGGGCCACTTGCACCCCGATCCCTCTCAATAAAGAGACTGCAAAAGCAGAGAACACCGAGAGAAGAAGCTGAGACCAGGATGCTGTTACAGCTGGTTGAGCCTCGGCTGACAGAAATGGCCCGGGGCTACTGGCAATCGGACATAAATTAAACCAGTTGTGAAGCTGCTTTAGTTTATACTCGGGCGTCAGGCCAGCCCCAGCTGCCTCAGCGGCAGAGGAAGGTCTTAAAGCTGTCTGTCCTTCCTCCACGCCTGGCCTGGAGTCACACGCAGCCTGCCAAGCACAGGGGCCTCGCTGTCCCGTGGGGGTGTTGCTTCTCCCTCGCCGAAACAGGTCCTTGGTATTATGGCAGCAAACCCCAGACTGGTTGTGCTGCTATCTCAGTGGTTTTAGGGAGGCTGCAGGAGATACCCTGGTCCGAGGTATAAGGAATATCCCAAGTAAGGCGTTGGGATTCACTTTGTGTGAATTCAGTGAGGGAAAATGTCCACACAGTTGTGGAAAAAAGTGATTTGTACTTTTTTTCGGGCTCTGGGAGTCAGAGCGGAGCTTTGCACACCCTCTGAAACTCCATGAGAGCAGCTGCACTGCAATGCACTTAATGAAAGACTGGAACGGCTTAAAAAATGCTGCCGTGCAGGATAATCCCGTTGAAAACCAGGGAAAGCCTGAGCTGAGGTCTCACTTGGCTGCTCCCTCCGTGTCCCGTGCCTGCTCACACGTCAGTCGAGCCGTGGAGCGGCACTGGCAGAGGTGGGCAGTGCTGCCAACACCGCCCCGACAGCCGCTCCCCTGCCCTGTGCCATCCCTGCTCCCCTGCCAGGGGATTTCCTCATGTGCCAGCTCAAGGCTGGTGCTGAACCACCTCTGTATGACCTGCAGCAGGACCTCCGAGTGCCACCACGTCAGCCGTGAACACCGAGTGACGCCTCCGAAAGCAGCCAAAGGGCAGGGCAGGAAATTGCCTGTCCCTGTCCCCGAAGCCCCAGGGCTGCCCTTACAGCCCAGCTGCAGGAACACACCCCAGGCAGGCACTGCGTGGGTGGCTCTCCCTGCTGCTTCAAGTGGCATTTGAAGCACTGGGGACCAGTTGGGATGGTGGCCCACGGATGGTGCCACTGGATCTCACTTATGCCTCCCTCCTTGGGGCTCGTCCCAAGTGCCACAGGTTTGTGCATTGCCTGAAAGGGAGCCGAGCCAAAGGCTGAATTTCCCTGTGTGGGATCTGAAGTTTCAGCAGAGGACATCAGAGGGGGCTCTACAAATTCAGGAAACCATCTCAAGCCAGAGGCACAGGCAACAGAGCAGGTACATTTTGCTGGCAGCCCTGCAAATCATCTTGTAGGTAAGCAGCAGCACACACCATAACCGAGCCAAGAGGATGGCTGGAAGGGAAATGGACCCTCTCTCTTGCCTCGTTGTCCCTGGGATTCAGTGAAAGTCACACTGCCATTTGCAGCCAAGCCTTTGCAGGCAGTTCCATTGCACACAGGCTCACAGTGACACAGGTAAAGATCGTGTCCCAATAGCTGACTTTGCAGCACAAAACAGAGTTCCTGCACTCCCCCGAAACATTATTGCCTCTACAGTACATGTGGGAGTCTCACTGGTTTCTCTGTTTAAAGGCGTTTCTAATGTTTCCCACTGATCTAGTTTTCTTTCCTCTAATCAGTGAGAGTGAGACCCTGGGGTTTCCTGGAAATCCAGTCAGAGGCTTCACTGCATCTGTGGATACCCTGCGAGGTGTGGAAGCCCATCTCACACAGGACTCCAGGGTGATTCCTTGCAAAGTCACCTACAGCACCTTGCAGAAGGGAAATCTTTCTGGTTTGGGCAGAGCTTAGAACCACTGTGGTTACATTTGCAGCACGTTCCGGCCCGAGCATTACTTTCTTAATTTTTTAGCTGTTGTCTTGGTGCTTTTAGTAAGCGTATCAGATGGACCAGACAGGTGACCAGAATGTCCCCACACTGGATGCCAGTGCCATCACTTGACACCAGGCAGCTCTAACATACAAGACAGTCTCCCCTGCCTCTGCCTCCATTCAAAATCCCGGGCTGCTCTTCCAGTCACAGAATGTGTTGAGCTCTCCTGCCCTCCTCACAGGCAGCTGTGTCTCACCCCAAACTCACAGCCACAGAGCAAGAGTTAGACACCAAGCACTAGACAGCAAAAGCATAAAGCATTTGGAAGCCCCCAAAAGATTTCTGTAGTGGGAGCTGTGGCCACAGCAGCTGCCCAATTAAGAGGTGGGAAAGAAAGACCTACTTTCCTGTCCAGAGGGAGCTCCATTACCACATCAGGATAAGATTGTGGCTGTGGCTGTGGCTGTGGGGTGGCCAGCAGTGGGTGTAGGGCACATCTGGGCTCAGGTGTCACATAAACTCAGGCAGGTGGCACCAAGCACAGGGTTTTGAGAAAGCAGCCCTTGCTGCCCGTGCTGTCAGAGCCAGCAGCCAGTGGAGAAGGTGCCCAGCAGAGCCGGGGAGCCAGAAGTCATTGCCTCCCCATCAGCGCTCTTCGAGCTTGGCGAGGCGGGGACTTAAGAGAAACAAGAGGCTATTAAACTGCTAGCAGAGCCTGGGGGGAAAGAGTCTTGCAGGTTCAAGATACACAGAGGGATTTTAAAACCCAGGCTTAGGAATAAAAAGCAAAAAGAGGTTGCTCAGAGGCAGCGCTTTTCAAGAACCGTGCAATGTAGTGACCACCTGAGGTTAATCCAGGCAGAGTGGGTGGCAGGCATAAGGAATTACTTGATGGCAGGGGGACGGACCAGCTGAATAAGGGATTTACTTGTGAGAAGGGCAGAAAAGAAGGGCTGGAGTAGTAAGCAAGTTGGTGGTGAGCCTTTTCACAGCAAGTGATTAACCTCAGTTTCTAATGAGCAGAGGGAGACTAAAGCTGACTGCTTTTTTAAAGCCATTTCGATAACATTGGCCCCGATGTAATAAGCTATTTGTTTGTGCCTACTGCCAGGGACAGCAAGTCTCTACTGAACATAATCCTCTGGAACCGGGGCGCCAGCTCGTTTAAAAGTGTCAGCAACAGCATCCAAAAGGGTCCAGGGCCCATCACAACAACCATCCCAAGCGCTATTTAAGTGCCTCGAGCTCTTTTGTGCTCTCTCTCTCTTTCTGCCCTCTCTTTACCCTATTCTTCTCCCTCCCCGGGCGGCGGTGGGGCTGATTCCCAGCCCTGTGCCCCTGCGCTGGCCGGGAGGCTCAGGGTGGGCTGGCCCGTGGCTGGGGATCCCCGGACGACCTTCGAATCACGTCCCTGCCAGTTCACTGAGCTGCCCTTTCTGATAAGCGTCACTGCTGGCGAAAGCAGGCAGATTATTGATGGGGGGCACGAGGAGGGCAGAGGGCCGGGAGCTGGAGGCAGGGGGAGGCGGATCAGCCTACCCGCTCGGGGTATTGGAGGAGGCTTGTCCGCTCCTTTGCAACGAGGGCTGCTTCTGGGAATCTGTGTTTCCCTGATAATTTTGATGAGTACACACGCTTTCTTAAAATAGCATGAAAACACGGTGCAGCAGCGCAATTAAATGCAGCCCGCAGAACAGGCTGAAAACAAAGCTGAACTCGCAGCCCCAGCCAAGCCCTTTCGACCCGGAACGCAATGCTCCTTTAAAGCCACAGATGCACAAATAAACACCACTCTTTTATAAACTCCTCTTTCTACTTCAATGCCAAATCATTCCTTTTTCAAAACTACTCCAGATCACCCACGAACTCAAAAATCCCGAAGCCCTGCCTGGTTTCCTGGCGTTCCAGAGGCGTTGCCATCACAGTGCCTGCAGGGAGCCTGGCATCACAGAGAGCTGATGGTGGGACAGGGTGGCTTGGGCCAAATCACTGGCAAGCAGAGGGACCACTTTTATGCCTCTTTCAGGGCCATGGATGACAAGGCTGCTTGCCTGAAACCCTGTCAGAGCCTGGGTCGCTCTCGAGTGGGTGGACACCGGGAGTGGCAGTATTTTATTTTTGCTAATTATTATTTATATTATGATAATTCCTTCTCCCAGCAATTTCTACAGCCCTCTCCTTTGGATATGTGCCATCTCTGAGAGGTGGGTGTGACAAAAACTCGTAGGAGATGGTGATCTTTGAAGAGGCACACTCAATTTTCTTTTCTGAATTTGCAAAATTCCCTGTTGCAAAACAGAAAGTCAATTGCTTATGTGATCCCAGGTTCAAAACCTACTTAAGCCATGCAAAGTACTCCATGCCACTATCTCTACACTTGAATCCACAGTGCCTGATTTGCCTGGAGACTTCACCCATACACTGACACACAATCTCTGCCTCTGGAAAGAATTGCCCCCTCTTCCTTTAGCTCCCTTGATAGTTCCTGGTATATCCCTCCCTTCTCCACGGGCATCCCCTTTTTTGTCTGAGTCCCCTGTTCATTCTTCGTTCTTCGGATGCAGAATCACTTCATTTTAGAGCACTGCCAGCTTCCTAGTGCTGGTGGATCCCCAATCCACAGGACCCTGTGAAAATGGGTCAAAACAACCTCTGAGTGCCACCTTCCCAGGGCAAGTTGACCAAACCTGCCCCCCAGGCTCAAGTCAGGGCAGAAAGCAGAAGACTTTGTGCTTTTAAAGGTAGTTTTGTCAAAAAAGTTTATTCAGATTTAGTGCCATTTAATCCCATGGCCAGAGAGAACAGCGCAGCTGACACCGTGCTGGGCAAGGGACCTCACCAGGGAATTGCCGACGTCACTCAGCGCTGGCAGTCTGGATATAAATAAGCCTGCCTGACAGCTGCTGGGTCCCCACCCTTTTTTCCTTGCATGAGCTTGTGGTTCCTGTTAAAGTTGCAGGATTATTTGAGGTTTGGCTGGAAAGGAGCAGATGTTCTGCAAACGACACCGAAAGCCCCGCACGGTGCGGTGGCGTGGACCTCCCAGGGCTGCCCCTGGCATGCATTGGGCTAGAAGGGAGGGTTTGCAAAAGGGCAGGCTTCCCTCTCCTGAAAAACAAATTTTCCCACAACAAATTCTCATTAACAAAGTCCAGTTCCTAGGGGTATTTTTAAAATGAGGCGAAAAAACCAGGCTGAAGTTACGTGTTTATACATACAGCTGTGGAGAATAACGCCGTAAAATTATAAGCGGGCTTGTTTCTCTGGCTGTGCCTCCCTCCCTCTCAGCAAAAGATCCCCACTTCAAAGGGAAAATGCAAGCCTCTCCCCCTCTTCCTGCACTAATTTTTTCCCCTGAAAATATTTTTCCTCCACATTTCCAAAGCGTCGCCCAATTAATTACTTCGAGACAGCATCTCGCAGCACGGCTGAGCAATAATGAACGAATCCTTGTGGCTCACATGCTGGTGGCTTTTAAAAAAAAGATTACTTTTAATCAGCAGAATGAGCACAGGGGCAAAGCCTATTGAACTCGAGTATACACAGAGAGCCCAGAGCAGCTCCAAGAGCAGAGTGTGACTGCAGTCTGCTCAGTCTGGCCTGTGGCAGGAGATTTCTCCTGAGCAGATTCCTGGGGAAATTGGCCAGGGCACTATCCCATGCACATTGCAGCTGATCCTAGGCTGCTCATCACGCAGGTGAAATGGTTTGTAAAACATTACAGTTTCCTCTCTCTCCTTTTTAAAGCCCCACTTTTTGAGCTGAGTGGTTCCAATGAAACCAATTTTCCTAAGTTCCCCCCTCCTCCACCAGTGCAAGAAAAGATGCAGCAAAACTTCAGCTCTACCTACAAAAAACATGAAGCAAAAGTTGTGCTTTCCCTCCAATGCCATTTTTCCTTTTCACTACAAACATTTTGAGACAAGCACTATCTTTTACTCTCTGTAGAGCATTAAACAGCAAGATCAGCATGCTCTCTATCTGCTACTGCAGTCTGAGTAACAAGGAGTAGGAACAATTCCCATTCCATTTTCAGGTCTGGTTTCTGAGTAGGATGGATGAAGGCTTTTGTGAAGCACACAGCTCTTAATCCCTTCCTTCCCTTGAGGTGTCCAGCAATAAGATCCTTTAACACTGCCTTGCTACCCCATTTCAAATGCCTTTTCTCCTAACCAGGATCTGGATCAGGAACCAGCTCCTGACTCTGCATACCTATCTCGATCCTGTTATATTTTTGGTTTTAACTGTATACTGTTAAGGCACAATTTACTAATATTTTGACAGTTAGCAACACCCAGAAAATGTCTCAAAGCCCCCTACAATTCTACTTACAGATTGCATCTTCCTGAATCTGATTAGTGAAATTTACTATACTGGGATAGTAGGAATTCTATACTTGGGGTGAATACTGTGAATTCTTTAGCAAAGGAATTGCCCATTCCTTGCTAAAATTTCAACACTCTGCAAATGGTGCATATGTTGAAGATGAGCGACTTATGATGACATTGTCACATTTTCCTCCTCTCAAAATTTCGGTAGACTTTTCTGTCAGCTCCAGAAAAAATTACAGCTGGCTCCTCTGATCACCAGTGAATCACCTGGCCCACGCATCAAGCATTGCCTCCTCCAGGGTGGAATGCAGCAAGAGACGTTATGCAAAATTAATTACGATTGCACAGGCAGATTAAAAGCACTTCCTAGGACAACAAGCTGCTTCTGCTCTTCCCTATTTTATTTTTTTTAACAAAAAAGAGTGGATGATTTTCCCCCAAAAGTGACTGATACAAACAACGCTGTGACTTTGGTGAGAGATTTGTACCAGCTGCTGTTAAAGTTGATCTCTGCTTGACAAGTGATAGCTCTCCTGTGAGCCATAGGCATTTTACTCCCAGAACTAGCTGTGATCTTTCCCATGTTTCTGGCACTAGCTGAGCGTGATAATGCCAAGCCTCGGACCTCCCGTTTGAGAAATTGCTGGTATTGTCTGCAAGTGTCACAATCACATTATCATCCATAAATGGTGCTGTACAGAGGAACTTCTTGGGGCCCTTCTAGCTCGCCACGGTCTGTCCCTTCTGCTTTGGTCGTGCTTGATGCTGTACAGGGAGTACAAATGTGGCTTGATTGGATTAAGGCCTTTATTTCTGTGAGGTCTGCTACTATTCACTGAGGTTTAATTAAATTTGTGACCTCCAAGTGGTCAGGGAATGTGTGTCAAGTCAGGCACATAGGAAAACTGATTCATTCTGCAAAAGCTTTGTAGGTGGACAATGCCATTTGAATCTTTCATGACACCGATACCAAGAGAAGGGCCAGAGCACCATCAAGTATTATGCTTTTGCTGAGCCTCTGGGACAAAGGTTTAAGCTGGCAAGGTCCAGGTGAAGGCAAGTCTCACTTTTAATCTCTCCCTAGTTCCTGCTGCTTAGTTGGTTCAGTTTACAGGGGCAGTGAAACCCTTCCCGAGAGGCTGCATCACCTGGCAAAACCTGTGGAGCGTGTGGCACTGGAGGCTTGGTACAGCCTCTCCTTTCCCTCACAGCCCAGCCCTCAGACACCGGCACCTCCCTTCCTCAGGGGAATCCTCGCCCTCACCCACTCTCCTCTCGGTCTCCTGCCTGCCCATGGGCTCTGCCCTGCTCCAGCTTCCTGGGGAAAAAGAGGAGCAGCAGAGGCCAGTCTCCATGCAGATAAGGATTCCCTCCTGCTGGAGACAGAGGCAAACAGAGACGAGAGACGCAAAGCGAAGCACAAAATGAGTCTTGTGGACTTTGTGGCCTCAGCACCCAGTAATTTTGGTAGCATTGAGTAGGGCACAATTTTCAGATTGCAGCCCTGTCATGGTCTAATTGCATTGACCATCACTACTTCAAACCCCGTGGGAACATTGGGATGAGTTTGGTAGTACTGTTTTCCAGTCAACTACTTTGGAAGCATTCTCCTGCTTTGGCAGCAGGTAGTCCTCATATCTCAGCTGGAAGGAGACTCTCTGCTTGGTTTTCTAGAGAGCTGATGTGTGACCTGCTGCTGTTCATAACAGTGCGGTAGGAATCCTTCCAGAGACAGGAATTTCACCATCAGGAGAGACAGAACAGGGATGTTGCTCCCAGGAAGATGGCTTGAAGCCTGTCATGTCTGAGACGCCTCTCTTTGAGGGGAAAGGAGGAGACACAAAACAAATGTAGCTCAGGGAGGAAGGTAGGGAGATTGTACCTCAGTGTGTCTTTGCCAAAAAGGATGGAAGGGATATAGGCAAGGGGAGCACTTCTCGTTAAACAAAATAGTACATCTGAGGAAAATAACCCAGCTCTGGGGAATGCAAGCATTCCTGCAGGTCTGACATAGAAGCAACATCTCCCCAAGGTAAATAGGGGTGAGAGCAACTGGTTTGTGCTGATAGTCCAAATAATCTGAGATAAATGATAGCTGGTGTCTGCAGGGCAGGCTGGGGAACATGAGGAACAGTAACTAGGCAGAGGTGACAAGCCTGAAAAGAGCCAACTTGGCTTTCATTCCTCCTCTTCTCCTTAGGCTCCAAGGCCAGGAAGGTCCTTCCCTGTGCTGAGGAGGGATGGGGCTGCATCCTCCCCCTGAGCCTGCAGCTCTCTCCCCAGACAGCTCACACAAGGAGAGGATTGGGGGATGCTGGGGTGGCTTTGCCTTTGACCCAAAGGAACAACAGACATTTAGGGTATTTCTGACGAGGGCCAAGAGAAGATAAGAAGACAAGAAGACCTACACAGAGTAGCAGGTACTACCTACACAGGTAGTTCTGGGACACAGTCACAGTGCAGAGGGACATCTGTTACAAGAGGGATGCCTTGATGGTGAAGGAGGGAAGCAGGAGATACAGAAACAGAAGAAGAGCTAGGGAAGACAAGGAATGACTGACAAAAGCACAGTGGAGTGGGATGAGAGAAAGCATGAGATGAGAGGGAGTTGTAAATGGCTGACAGATTGGGAAATGATCTGTAGGTGGAAAAAGGAAATTATAGAAAAGAGGACATGCTTTTCTAGGAGAAAGGGAAAGATATTGCAGCTGAGAGAGAGCTTGTAAATGCTGAAAGGGTTGAGGGGAAGACACCTAAGCAATGATCCCACCAAAACAAGGCTCCGGTCTGGTCTGCCACAGCAGAAGTATTTTCTCAACAAAAATGTTTCAGGGATTCAGAAGGAGCAGTTTAATCACCAAGAAATATCTAAGAATCCATAAATATCTTTTAGTCTAAAATGAAAGGCAAGAGAACTCTGAAAAGAAGCCATGAGAGGCACCAATTGAAGTATTTCCAAATAGGACAGGATAGGATACAACCATCAAGAGGACTTTATTCCAGAGGTAAATAAATACACCAAAAATGCATCATCCACATCATCCTGCAAAACAACAAAGGACGGTGTACAGTTTCAAAACACTATCTTATATCTGCAGGTAGCCCCTGGGCAGATTTCTTGTTCCATCTTCTTTGAACAGCTATGGAACTGCAGGAAGAGAATCTGGGCAAATGTCATCTCATTAGAAGACATTCAGGACATGCATCTGTCATTTAGTATGAGTTAAAACCTTGGAGATTAAATTGCCCACTATCCCCTGGCATACACTGAGGAACATATCAGCAGAGTTTTCCCTCTGCTGATGTATGGTGGAGCCATTTTTTTATTTAGAGAGTCAAGAAAAAAGTAATCTTAATCATGGAAAACTTGTGAAATTGCCATTTTTTGAGTGTTTGTTGTAATATGGGTGCCTCTCCTCCACCTTTGGCTTTGTGTCATTACTGAGTTGGAGGTTTTTAAACTGTGACCCTAAATCGTACTGTCCTTACCCCTTGAATACTATAATCAGTCTTAATGTGGAGAAGGAAGCTCAGCAAATGGGCCTAGAGCTTTATGATTTCTCTTCAAGGGTGTTATCAATAGTCTCTTGGCAAAGGAACTCACGGCTTTCCTTTTGATGATGGTGCCCAAGTGACTGTAGTTGAAGCAAACAGCTCAGCAAATGTACTTCTAGGTGGCCATCCTCTACAGCATTCCCCGAGCACCAATGGCAGAGAAACATAGCCAGTGCTCCCTGGTCAAAGGATCTGCTATATCCTCCTTCATCCTCCAGAGCCTGCAGTTTTTAGTAAATGTCCAGTGCTACTGATTCAGTACCTGCCCTTTCCCCCTCTCCCCGTTGCTGAGGTCCTCACAAGGAATCCCAAAGGGCAGTGGTCAAGGCTTTGAAGTAAAATTGTACATACCAGAGAGCCCAGCTCTGCTTGCTCCTGGTTAAGCAGGGAAAGTGATTCCATGGCTTTTGGTCATAAGGAGAAGGGCCAAGATGGTGCTTAGACCTCTAACCTAGCATTCTACCTGAGCAGCAAAACACCTCACCTGGCTCACCTGTGGGCTTGGTCTCCATCACGTCCCAGAGGCAGAGAAAAAACTCCGTGTCTGAGCAATTCCTCGTTCTCCTGGGACCATCTGTGCTGAACCTGAGGACCTCCCTCACTCTTGCAGGGGCCAGCCGGCCACCAGCCCGTTTGCCAGCTGGGCCTCCACCCGGTGCCCCGTGTCTGCGGCAGATGGCCGGATCCACAGCCCCGCGGTGGCTGCCAGCGCCTTCCCCGGGAGCAGGAGATCAGATGGACTCTCACACATTGCCCTTGCTGGCTCTGATTCACACTGCATGCCTCAAGGTCAGGGATGGCTGGGCAGGAATTATGGACACACCTGTCTTTTGATCTGGTTGCTGTGGTCTCTCTTTTCCCAGCGTCCCTGCCGCAGGGGCTGTCCCCAGACAAAAAGCAGGAAGGGAGATGGGCTGTGCCTTTTGGCAGTGCACCGGGGGAAGGAACGTGAGAAGGCACTGGAGGGTTTTGTGATGGAGCCCATCTCTTCTTCCTGGTGCCTTGCACTTGCTGATCTTGTCATTGCATTTTACCAAGACATGCCCTTTTGCTTGGCTGAGAATTCATTCTTTATTTAACAAACTTTAACATTAAAAGCCACTTAGTTGCGGATGTAAGAGGTCCATCAGGGCAGAGTCACATCTGCTGATTTTACGAGGGCACATCCTGCCATGTGATCCACATCCCTCTGTGAGAGGGAACGCCAGGGGCAGACACAGGCTGCAATATCACTTTGCAGGTGGCTTGTAGCCACTTGTGTTTTTTCACCATTGTTGCTAGATAATATTAAGGAGGATGTTAATACGTTTCTTACCCAAGGTTTTTGAAGGCCTGTTTGGCCTTCAGCAGCAAAAGGGCTCTCTGCCCCTGTCCTAAGTTGTGTAGCATGGCAGATGACTAACCTCTCCTTTAGTGCCCTTCTCATACTTCATAGACATAGGAGAAAGATTATTCTCCCCACTGAATACTTTAATACCTTCTATTCTTATTTCTGAGAAAGTTTGGAGGTTACATTTTCCTTAACAACCCACTGAAGTCTGAGGCCTTCACTCTGTGCTTAATAAATCCTGCTGAACTTAAAAATACCTCCCCCGAGTAAAACCAAAATAAAAATTGAGTAGAGTCTTTGGAATTTACTTCCCTTTTTTCCAATTTTCCTACTATTGTCTGTGCCATTTTGCCTTTTACGTATTTTTCCATCTGCTGGGTGTTGTAGGAACTTCTGCATTCTTCCTATAACGTGTCCATGTGAAGAAGATCAAGGAGCACAAGCAAAGTTCAAAGAAGCCTTGTGCTGTTGTCATGGTTTTAAGCCCCGCTGAAAATTAAGCAGTTTTTTGCTTAATTTTTGCTATCAAGACTTGTCATAGCTGTGATGCTCAGGGCTAATCTCTTGAGCCCAGACAAGTCGAGGGTGGCTACAGAGATGTGGTGCCCCAGCTCCTCCACACCCTGCAAGATCAGCCTGCAGGCTTGAACGGAGGCAGGCACTGGGAGCATCTGCTCCTTCACTGGGCATCCTCCCCGTGGGCCTGGCTGGCGCTGTGCAAGCTGGCCCTGGCAGGACGAGCTCCTGGAGAGGGTACGGAAAGGGAAACGGGAATGCTGTTCTTTTAGCTGTCCCTTACCCGGATGGAATCTGCCGGCTGCGCGGTTGCCGGCGGGGTGGGAGATGTTCCTCCGCTGGGAGCCGAGGTGCTGGAGGCCGGCGGGGCTGAGGGCAGGCTCCCGGCTCCGGCCGCTGCCGAGCGCCGTCAGTGCCCCTCCGATAATGATGGCTTACCTCTTCCCGGACTGGAGCGGAGCAGGCCTGGGAAAAGCTCCTCCGCTTGTAAGTAACTGCTCCTTTCAGCTTCAATGACACGTCACATCCATCCCTGGGCTCTTCCAAAAATTCCCTCCTGGGACTTTGCTTTCCCCATAACTCGGAGTGACACGCATTGGCAAGGGGGGAGAGCAGGGTCTCGCTCAGCTCAGTCCTGACGCGTGTAAGTGAAAACGCTGGGTGGCGGGGGTGGGGTAAGGAGAGGCCCGTGGCAGAGTAAATAAATTGCACCCTGCCTGTGTTATGCCAGCGGGGCTCCAGAGCAGTTCCACGGGCTTTTGTAAATGGGAATTTGCCTCCTCCATCGCTCAGGGCAGTGCTGTCAAACAGTGTTGCCAGGCTTGTGCCTCATCCAGAGGTCTCAAACATTTCCCAAGTCGCCCCACTTCAATTTACTTTTACAAAATGATGTGTCCCTTTTGGGGAAGGGGGGAAGCAGAAGAGTGAGCCCAGAAAGCCCACCGAGAGGCTGTGGGAGAAGGGGAGGAGGGGAGGCAGCAGGTGAGAGGGAAGGGATGGGAGCAAGACAAGGGCTTTCACAACACAGGAATTCAGCCTCTTCCCCCCTCGGCTCCCCCTCACACCCTTGTTTGAATTTAGCATGTGTCCTCCTATAGCGTCGTAATTACTAAGATTACCAAATGAATCTTTGCTTCTGTACACACCGGGCATTCAGCGGAGCTCTAATAGTTGTCATTAAGTTTTCAGGGAGGTGGGAGAAGATAGATTGAATGAATGCACTCCAGCGCTGCGCAGAGCCCATTGATGGCTGCTGAGTAATGATTTTTTTCTAATTGGTGGAGAGCAGCGGCCCTAATGGATGGAGCCTCTCTGTGCATTTGCACTGTCTCCTCAATCAATAACCCTCGCTGTGCCTGGCACGGAGGAGTTCCTGAAAGCCCCTTTGTAATAATGGATTGCTGGAGGTTACGCAAACCGCTGTCTCCCGCTGAGTCAGCCCTCTGTCAGGCACCTCTCGCCTCCCCGGGCCCCAGCTTTCCAGGCGGGACACCCGCGGGGGACCCTCGCCCCGGGTCCCTGCCCTGCCCCGGGTCCCTGCCCTGCCCCGCGGCCACCGGCGCCCCGCGCCTCCCCGGCTGCGGGCAGGGGTTTGTTCCCCGCGGAGCCCGAGCTGGCTCGGAGCAGCGGGAACAGCTGGGAAGCTTTTTATTGGCTTTGGCTTGGGAAGTTTGGCTTTTTATAGGAGGCTTTGTGGGGGTTTCTTTCCCCCCTCCCCACGTCTCTCATCTTTTTAAAGAAAAATCCACCGGTCAGATGCCGAGGATCGGGGCTGGAATCGCGGAGAGGTCAGGCCGTGCCAGGCAGGGTGCTGGATTTGACCAGAGCAGGAGTCCAGCTCAGGGAGAGCAAGTTTGAGCACCCATTAACCACCAGGAATGCGCAGGCTGTTTGCATCCTAGCCCTCAACATCCCCCCAGCTCCTGCTTTCTTTTTGAGGGATGACTTGCAAGTGAGAGCCACAAGACAGCTCTCGAAATTCAACCTTGCCGATGCATTTCCAGGAGGCAGGCAGGTCTGGGGGCAGAGATGAGAAATGGGATGTTGTAGGGAATCTTAAAAGGGATGCCTCAACACTGAGATCAACAGCTCAGCCTTCCTCTTCCCCACACAAGAGAGCCTTTTACTGGAGAAAAAGAGGGGATTTCCATGGTTTGATGAGATTTACAGATGGCTGAGACTTGGTTTCTTCACTGTTCCTCTGCTTCAGCTCTGTGTCCTCAGAGGCCACTGCAGAGCATTTCTGAGTGGCAGCCTGTTGTCACTGTAAACTCTAAGCCCCCCAGGAAAGCTGCCCATTGCCGGGACCTTTCAGAAGTGAATCTGCCCTAATTTTCTGATCCAGACCCCCATAACTGAAGGGTCCCAAGTGCCCTGCACTGTTCTTGCTCTTGTTGGCTTTCAAGGAAGGTTTTTACATCTCGTTGTGTACCTGGGCTTTACCCAGCTGCACAGCCCAGGCCATCATCCACCTCAGTCTCTGGGAGGGACATTACTGTGGGGAGGGAGGGCTTGGGATTGCCCAGATGGCATGGCTGGCTGATGTCAGTCCCACTGTGAATGCAGACACTCTGGATCTCCTCCAGCACGCAGGTAATCAACATTTTCTGTTGTCTTCTCCAATGTTTTGGGGTATTCATAACTTGTAATGATCTCCAATCCTTCTCCCTGAGATCAAAAGTGAATTTAAGGTCTGCCCCCAGCTTGCTTTAGTTACAAGCTGATAACACAAAAGTGTAAGATAGGAGAGTTGATTTTGCTGGTAGGGAGGATCTGGCCCCAAAACTTCATATTGAGCCCCAGGCCTGAGTCCCTAGAAAGTGTCTCTTTGGGTCTGGGTGGCAGAGGGCATCTCAGGATGAGAGCAGCATGGTCTGCTGATCCCAAAGGACCTGCATCACCCCAGTAGCCTGGGAACACGAGTGGGGGCAGGAGGGTGGTGTGAGACTCTGCAGTGAAACACACGTCCTTGCTGGCAAATTACCACTGGAAAACATCCCCCGGGATGGGCTTCTGCAAGGCTGTTTCTGTGTTGCCAGGTACACCTTAGCTGCAGCTGAAGCGGCAAATAAAGGGTTGTAGAGGAAGAAATATATTTTCTTGGTTGATGTCCTGGAGAGGGAAGGACTATGGAATTGTTTTAGGAGGTGGAAGTCCGATTCATCCTCATTGTCACTCCTGAGTCTCCGTCTGAGTGCAGTGAGTGATTTCCTCTCCCTCTCGCAGGGGCAGTCAGTCATACATAAGCTACTTTCTCACTGAGCAAGGAATGTCAGAAGCAGAAGGAGGCAGGTGGCCTTGATTCTCAGTTTTTCAGCAGCGTCTCTCACCAGGATGTGCAGAGGTCCAGGCAGGAGCAGGGTGAATTCTTCCAGGATCTGTGTCCACCTCAATGCACCATGGCCACAACTCTCCCACCCCTTGTGAGATCATCCCTCAGATCCTCCTGATCCCTGAGATGATTGGCACAGAATGAACCAGCCTCCTTCAGGGGGCTGTGGCTGCTCTTTGCCAGAGTCCATGTGCCCAAGGTGACAGTGTGCACTGGGAGGACAAGGTGCTGAAACCCCAGCCTGGGGAGGGAGGCACAGGCAGCAGGTCAGCAGGCAGAGAGGGGACAAAAGGAAAGAAGGGGCCAGGGAGATCCTTTTGTAGAGCACCTGGGAAAAAGGGTCTTGGAAGGGAAAGCAGAGAGATGGTGAGGCAGAGGTGCAAGAGCTGAGGCATCCCAGACAGAGACCCAGAGCAGAGCACAGCATGTTTCCTCCCTGCTGCTGCCGTGTGAGCAGGGAACTCCCCAGCCATCAGCAGGGAGGGACTGGTTCAACAGAGACTGGAGACAAGATAGACCAAGGCAGGCTAACAGGAAATCTGGGTGGAAAGTTTCTAGGAAAGAAAGAGAAGGGTTTTTTTCCTGTCTTTTATGAAGATGTTTTAGAATCCTTTTGTAAAGGTTATTATCACTTAAGCAAAGGGCCAGGCCACTCCAGCAGTGAGTTTGAGCTGGAAGCTGTGCCCGGGGCAGGGAGACTGGAGCCCTCAGCAGAATCCTTCCCCTGCAGCACGGGGGGAAATGTAGAGAGCGCTCAGGATTGTTGCTAAACACGGCTCCCTAAAGGGAAACCAGGCAAATCTCCTTAGCTGGCAGAGAGGAGAAGCCAAAGCAATTGCAAAGGATCGACATTCAGGAGCAGGATTTGGCCCAGCTGTCAGTCCTGGCTTGCCAATGCAGATGGTGGCAAAGGGAAAGGATTTGTCTCAATCACTCTTTGTCATAGCTGTGTTATCTCATCGGTGTTGCAGGAGTTAAAATAAATACACAGTTTTCAGAGCAGGACCGTGTTTCACCTGTGCTACAACCAATGAGTGGATCAGGGCAGCCACTGCCCCACATCCTGTCACAGCCAGAGTTCCTGGCAGTGGGACTCTGGCGTTCTCACAGCACAACTGTGGCATATCAGAGCACAAGATCACGGGGCCACAGAGCAGCCTGAAGGCATCCAGCTGTTCATTTTTGCTGCTGCTTCTTCACAATCCACTTACTAGCGGGTGTCTCATATAAATCAAACTGGAAATATTTCCATAAACTCTACTTTCTGCATCGTTTTGGAAGCAGAGAAAACCTTTGGACTCATCCAGGAGCTCTGGTGAGGGGGATTACCAATGGCTCAGGTGGAAGTGTTTCTTGTTTTCCTGCAGTGCCTACTTGCCTGTCTGAGAGGCAAGTCAGCATACAAAGCAGTGCCAGATGCCCTCCCTTGCTCATGGACTTAAACTTTTATTCTTTGTTTATTTCCAATCCTGCTTAATCTAGAGGAAATCATCTTCATTTGGGAAGTATAGCTTGTTCTTCAATTATAAAAAGCACAAGCTTCTCACCTGCATTTGTGATTTCTCACCTGCCCTGACATCTCCTCAGGGACTCCAGACCTGTCCTCTGCAGCTTCTTTTCCTGACTTTTCTCTGTGCTTCAGGAAAACAATGTCAGGCAAATCAGACAAACCAGGATCTTTCCAAACTGTCCCTATGAACAAGCCAATGTTGCCATAATTTCCACAAAAGATCTTACAATGAGTGACGTGACAATACCCATTTCTATTATGGGAAAAAAAAAAACAAAACCATGCAACAAAAAAACCCAGGAGCTATCTGAAAGAAAATCGTCACAAAGGAAAGGAGTGAGGGCTCAGTTTCTCTGACAATCAGAGTGATACAGCTTGCATGAGAATTTATTTCAGTATGCCTCTTCAGCACACACCAGACTCCCAGGAGGGTGTTTCAGATCTCATTTCCTAACTTTCCTGATGGGAACCAAGGCTTGCATTTACTTGCCTTTTTCGTTTTACGCTATCGTTTGGAGTCCTGCTCGATTTCTTACATCTCCCTCTGCCTGTTGTGCCTCACCCTCTTCCCCAGGCCCCTCACCACGGCCCAGAGAGATAAGAAAATACAGAGGACATGCCAGTGACCGCAGCTCCAGCAAACTTCAGTAAATTCCTGCCCCTCTCCCAGCAGGACACGGTCCCTTCTCAGAGGCGTGACCCAGCCCATGGCTATTTACAGCAGTCAAGAGTTCAACTTGTTTTCCCAAACCAAGTTCTCATTATAGCTCAGGGTAAAGGCTCCCTAAGAAAAGCAAAAACATCTCCTCCGTACTTTCCAGCTCTGGAGAAAACAGCTGAACTGGCCCCCCGATGGTCTCCAGAGCCTCCTAGAACATGGAGTTACAGAGTCATAAGAGGAGCCCACACAATTTCTGGGATATCACATCAGAGACGACTACCTGCAGATTCCTGAGACAACGTGGGACAAATTAAGGACTGTGATTAAACAAATCAAAATAGGACATGAATATGACTACAAAATATTGCAAAGATTTGTGGGTCATTTTAATTGGATATTGCCTTTTACTAGAGGATGTGTAGAAATGCTGAAACCTATGTATTTAGTGATAACTGCAAAACAGAATTTTGTGTTTAGTAAAACCTACAGATATGTACTGTACAAGCTGACCATGGGGGTTTGTAGGCTGGGTAAGGATCCTGGGTGAGTTTTGGAGGCACTCTCACACAGGCAGCAGCTTTTCACTCTGCACAGAACCACTGGCCAAAGAACTGCAGCATCCAAGGCCCACAGCTGGCCTGAGGGTTTAGGTCCTGGCATCTCAACCCACTTTCTCCCCATGTTACTTTATTTGACACAGGAAAATTTCTTCTTCCAAATGCTGTTTCAGTCCAATCTTGCTTCTTTCGGACTTTTTTCAGTTGATGTAGGAATACCACTGGTTTGGAGCAAGAAGATCCCTGTGTTTGATTACACATCTTGGAGCAGAAGACCAGAATGGTATTTAATAAACCATCACCTTTGCCAAAAGCAGCATAATCAAATCCTGTGAAATGGGCAATTGCTGCAACGGAGATGGCTTGAGCTGGTGTGCTGGCAGAGCGACAGCTGCTTGTCTCTTGGCTACTGCTGAGCCAGGTTCAAGAGCCTGAACAGGGCTCTGAGCTCTGGCAGCGAGTCTCAGAGGCACTGCATGCTCAAGCATCCCAAGGGCAGCAAACCCCCCTTGCATCAGTGCCTGCCACCCAGTCTGTGAAGTGGTTTTGCATCAGCTCCAAGAGCAAGAGGCAAAAGAGTGAGCGAGAGAGAGAGATGTTCACTCAAACTGGCAGCTGCCTTTTGTTTCACGATGGCAGCTGCCAGCAAGAGACAGGCAGGGCAAGGGAAAAACACACAAGAGCAACACGCTAGATGCAAAGCATATTACACGCTAGATTTAAAATAAAATAGCATGCATGAGGGGTAAATATTCAGCATAATGCATGACGACTCAGCCCCGTCATTCTCCTTCCATTTCCTAGGAGCTGTGGGACTGGATCTCCCAGGGCGGCGCTGGCCATCCTGGAAGAAAAGACAGGGCCAACACTCGAATTTTATAAGCAAAGGAAGCAAGTGCCTAAACATTGACTTTTTTCATCCACTTGAGACAGGTGAAAGGAGAAATATCACTTCAGTGGAGAAGGGTGGTCTGTGGATGATCCTGTACAGTGGGCTTGTTGTTTCTCTCACTTCTGACAGCTCGCTTGCTTCCTCTCCTTGCGGGACTTTATTTCAGTCAGTTTGATGGTTTTGGCAGGGTGACGGCTTTGGAGCCTGATCCCCCCTCCTCTGCAGAGGCAGTGCTGGCAGCAGTGCTGCACATCCTTCTCCTCCTCCATCTCAGCCTCCCAGCACCACCTCCTGCACCAGGGGAAGCCCTTTGTCACACCAGGATCCACTGTCAAACAGCTGCTGGGACCTGGGCAGTGCCGAGCAAGGTCTGTTCCTGCATCCTTCAGGGTCGAAGGATCCTCTCTGGTCCTTTGCCTCCTCATCCACCCCAGTGTTGTTCCTCAGATAGGCATGCCAGCAAGGGTGGGCACACATTTCCCACCGCTTTCCCAAGTGCAGAGTTTGACAGCACAGGGAATCTGTCTCTGGGCCCCCTGACACTGCAGCAAAAACACTTTGGCCATGTGGCACTCACTCCACTGGTTTGAATTTATTTTAATGGTTCTGACAGGCCAACTTTGTACCAGCAGCTTCTTCTGCCAGATCAGATATTGTTTACGCACCCTACTTTAACTTTATGCCATGTTCAATATCTCCTCTCCACACCAAGCTCACTTGATGCCACATCAGGTATCGTCTGTCCTCCCCCGGCCAGCGCAGAGCATAAAGCTGGCACGTGTTCCCTGTCGTGCACTCGGGCTAATTCAGCAGAAATGTGAGCACACGCCTGCACCCGATCCGGGGCTGTTCTTGCTGCTGAGAGCTCTGGTGGTGCATGGACCTGGCATTCACTGCCGGGGGGGAACAGCCCCGGCACACCCCAGCAGCTGCCAGCGGCACCAGGCACACCGTGCCAGCCCAGCCAGCCCAGCCCGAGCACCTGGTGGCTGTAGAGGTGATGCTGGGACACTGGCAAGCCATGCCTGGGCTTGTAAACGTGCTGGTGCATAAAGGGAAGAGGGAAGGAGAGAGGAGGGGGGGCAGAAACAGGAGGGGAAGAGTTGTTCTTTTAATACCTCAGGTTAAAAGGACAGTGAGGTAAGATGAGGTTTACCTCAGTTTGAATTCAAGCTGCTGGCCGCCTTTAAAGTAAATAAATAAATAAATGAAAGCAGATTACTGTGGGTTTTTTCTGCCGGAGATGACTCGAGCTAGTCAAGTCACACACACACAAAAAAATATCACCTTTTCTTTATTTACATGTTCTGGTCAGGGAGTGTAAACATACCCGAAACGGGTCTGGGCTCTTTTTTATGCAAGGAAGTGTTTCAGAGGAATCCAAGACACCGGGACTTTTTTGCATGCAATGTAGAGAAAGAAACATTGTCTGAGAACAAAGTGACTCGGAATGTGGGCACGGAGATAAAATGGGGGGTTCAGCTCCTGCATGCAAGAGTAGCATTTCTCAAAGACACCTTTTTTCTGTTTCATTTTCTTTATGTTTATTTTAAGTGAAGCTCTTTTCTATCTCCTTTTTGGTTTTTTTTTAGGTTTTAATCTTTGTATAGAACACACTCTGTGACCCTGACGGAGGGAAAGCGGCAGAGTCCTACCTCCTGTATGAATGTGTTTAGAAACAGTAACTGATCAAAGTCAGCGCCGTGTGAGCCGCGACTGAGTTACTCCTCTTGCCACGCGTTCCCGGTTTTGACAGACTGCATCGTTTGGTGTGTTGATGTATCAGGATCTCGTACACTATGAATATTCACGGCGCATATTAAATTAACCAGGTGAGAAAATACAGGTTTGTTTTGCATGTTAACTCTGTGTTAACGCTGCCCCTAAGTGGTTAAGTTGGTTTATTGCAAGTTAATTAGCCCTTATTTAGGGTAGATATTTATTTATTTATTTGCGGAAGACTGTCGTGGCTTTTTCTCTTCCAGCTTCATGCCTAGACCTTGCCTCTCTATCTAGTCTGTGTTTGCATCCTGCTCTGTGTGGGTTTCACAAAACTGCAACATTCACAGTCGACTCAGCTTGGAAGACACATGCAGAGGAAAACACGGATGCCTACTACACATTTATTACTCAATCCAAGCAAGGCTGTGATCCTGTTAGCAGGCTCCTCTCCCTCCGCTCCTTTTAATTAGCATTTCAAGGGATGCTTGGTAGTGCAAGCTGGTGAAGTTATGATGGGCTGCCTTTTGCATCTTTCCTCCTTCTTCAGTGTGCCACTTCACGAACATTTCATCACCCAGGCAAGCCTTTTCTCAACCCTGATATATTCTCAAGCCTTGATATTCACCCTCGTGTTCCCATCCTTCTGCATGGATCCATGCAATGTGCCAAGATTACACCTTCTCCTCTCGGGGCAGCTGGTTGCTGTTGGAGAGGGGTGTGGGCACACCGAGCAGAGCAGCTCAAGCTTACGGTGGGACCTTGAGGTTCCCTTCTTCATGGTGTGTTCTCCTCCACCTGCCCCGTGGGGGGAAGCAGGAGAGGAAGGAGGACAGCTGCTTGCAGCTTGGTGGCTCTGAAGGGCTTCACACCAACAGAGGAGACTTGCAAAACCTCCAACTGAACGACTGATGTGCTGGGCTCTGAGGGGCCTTTTAAAATCTTCCTCCTTGCTTTAGCTGCTTCCAGGCTGTGGCTGGGGAGCTTGGCTCTGCTCCCCAGTTTGGTTTTCAGTTAACCAAATTGCCTCCCAGAGAAGTGGGGTGACCATCGTGACACCTTCAAAGCAGGTTTTCATTTCTGAAGTTCTTCAGCTCCTTTTGGGATGGTGTGGAGGAAGAGTGCACCCTGATGCTGACCCTGCCTCATCCTCCTCGGGGGTTGGGGTCCTGCCAGGCAGGGTTAAGCCAGCAGCAGGCAGAGTGCTTTGCACACTGGGCTTGCATCTCCAGAGACCTGGAGGTAATTCACAGTGCAGTCTCTAGCTGAGGAAAGCAAGCCTGGTCAATATTGCAGCAGCAGATGCCTGCACGCCTGCACTGCAGCAGGCAGCAGAGCTATCCATCCCTGCTCAGCCTGTGTTGGCAGCATAGGCAGAGGAGAGGGAGGAAGAGCAGGGGCAGTGCAGCACAGGATACCTGGATATATTGGCAGAATCTCTCAGTTGATTATCAGCCTCTTCTTTCCATAAGCTCCAAAACAAGAGCATTAAAAAACCGAACAGCCGTGAATCTTCAGGAAGGTCTCCAGTCTTTGGCAGAGAGCACAGGCTGCTTTTCCATCACGCCAGCACTGCCCTTCACCTTGAATGAGCGACATTTGTCTCCTTTCCCCTTCGCTCTGGAGAGTGCAGCCCGGAGTCCGGGGAGGCGTCTGGGGCTGCCTGGAGCTCGGAGCAGCCAAACGCCGCCTCCCTGCAGCACATCCAGCGCCGGGGCTCGGAGGGAGATGCCCGGCCTGGCGAAGCAGGGGCTGGGGAGCGCCGTGGGGGCGAGCAGGCACCCCTGCTTTTCCCGGTGCCCTGCTCCTGCCGCGGAGCGCTGCCTGCATCCCGGCCTTGCGGCTGGACACGGAGTTAAGGAGTCCGGACACCGCGATGCGAAAGGAGCCGTGACGCTGCGAGAGGAGCTCGCTCTTCTCAAAGGCGCTTTGGGAGGACGGTGACACTGGCACCTTTATAGGGTCCATCTCCTTCTTAAAAGCCTGCCGCCGCATCTCCCTGGTGCTGTGTTCTCGGTCGGAGCTGAGAAAGTCTGCATGAAAATTCAGGGACTACCTTAAATACCCCTAACTAAGCCTTTTTAAAACTCCTATTAAAATACGAACACCGCAGTCAAGACGGCAGGCTGGAGGTCTGCCCAGTGGCCAAATAAATCAAAATATTCCAGATATCCTGTTTGCAAGCGCCCATTAAAGCCTGACAACTGGCTAATACCAAAGGCAGCAGGGATCTGAAAGATAGGAAAAACGTGACCCTCCCTGCGAAGCAGCCGGGGTTTATTTCTTGCTTTTTCAAAGCAGGGCTTCACTGCTTTAATGCCGTTCTCTTCCCAGGGACTGTAGAAAAGGGTTGCTGGTGGCCCGGGGAGAGGCTCAGGGCAGCTGGGTTGTACGGGATGTGCAGCCACAGCTCCTCACACCCCCAGCCCCACAAACAGCACCAGCCTCTGCCAGGGACCTCCCTGCCCAGGACCGTGGCTCAAAGCCTGGTGCCAGGGTTCAGGCCAGCATGAAAAACAGCCCTTTATCTACATTTGCTGCCTTGATGACGTCCGCGGGCACATTCTGTGCTCTTTATCTGTTTTCTGAAATAAATTAATAAATAAAAGACAGAGGGGCTGGAAATAAGGACAGAGAAAATGAATAGATTTTGATCTAGTAAGCAATTTGAATCTGGGCTGGCAAGCTGCGTTCGTTCATTCATTAATTCTGCCGTGTGCTCAGAAAACCCCAGCAGGACTCTTCCAGCGCAAGAACTTCCGACTGTGAAATAAACCCCGCGTAACCAGATTAGCTATGAGGTATGTATCTGCCAGGTCTCAGGCATTAATTCAAGCATACTTTCCCTGTACATTGGCACTGTACATTGCCAGAGCCTGATTTCTGGATCAGGTGTTGCTCACTGGAGGGCATAAACTCTCTGAAGTTTCCTGTCTTCCACCTCCCCATGTATTGCTGTTCCTTGCTTAATAAATAAAAAAATATTATGATATGTGCTGTCAGTGAGTCTTGATTCAGCAGCTAATAGCAACATTATCAATACCTTGTCTTTCAGTGTCCCATAACTCAAAAGTGGCTGAATGGTTTTGTTCTGGCATTACAAAAATTAATCACTTGAGGTTTAGCCCAAGCAGAGAAAATCTCACCTTAAAACTTCAGCACTCGTTGTTTCAGAATAAATTTAGTGTGCAGAAAGTGATGGGCAAGATAGAAATCTCTGCATAAGCTTAGTGCAGTCTTCCCCCTCGCAAGTCTGTGCTGTACTGAGTCACGAGGTGATCACTGCCTGTATGAGTGACTTCAGTTACAGTATTATCCTGTTATTTATCATTTGATAAATGAAGTGGGACGGCGGCCTGTTTGCGTCAGGTGCTGTACAAACATTCAGATGTGCCCAGACGAGATCCTGAGGACTATCCATAAAGTCAATGGGACATGAGTGGGAATCTTCAGACAAGGATCCCCTCCCTCCCACGAGCTGCCGTAAGAAATGCTGTGGTCTGGCTTGGCAGTGAACTCCTGGTCCTCTCTCCGTGCTCCTGTGGCCTCAACATAGATCAGTCAATGTAAAGTCAATGCTAAGTCTGTTTGTACAGACTTTTCTGGAAGTGGAGAGTGAGCAGGCTTGGGTTGCTTGGGATTTTTTTTAAAAAGACAAGATCTTCAGCTCATCTGGGTCTCAAATATTTTTATTATTATAGCCATCTAAGGTGTGGTTTATGACATAGTTAAAATTCATGTATTGTCTCCACTACAATTTCAATACTTTATTCCAATTTCGACACTTTATTTACTGTGGGGAAATCTAATACATGATAATGGAAAAGCTTCAGTCATGAAGAGAGCTGGGATGATCCTGTGGGTTCCAAATCATCTGTTCTCTCCTCACAGAGAAAAATGCTAAAACAAAACTTGGCCACTGAGTTCTGCACTCTGTGGAGAAGCTTGGGCTGCCAGCACCTTTGGCATTCTTGCTCTGAAAATGAAAGTCTTTGACTTCCCATTTATATCAATCCAGCACCCTTCCAATATATCGGCTCAATTTCATTTTTTTCAGGGAGTGCCTTTGTACACAGCATGTGTATGTGTTCCTGTTACCACTCTGAAGTGTGGAAAAGTCACTGGCACAACTAATTCCCAAACTCACTGAACTGAAATTTGGAAACACAAAGAATTCCTTCAGTGAGGCCTACAAATCTCACTTTTTCAATTGAATCTTTCCATACAAAGTTCTCACCAAGACAATTTTTCTCTGGTGACGTTTATCCATTCAAGAGCTTCGTCACAGAGAGCAGGGATGAAAACATGCACAAGCTGCTTTTTTTCTCTCATCTGTCCCAGTCAGAGAAGAAGGTTCACTGGTTGAAGAATTTAGCTTCATCAGAGTCCTCCAATGCTATTTATCAAGTTTTAGTGCAAATAATTGCTGTGAAAATGTTTAATTTGTTAGCAATGAAAATGCTTAGCTGACATTGATTTCGGAGCTGCATGTTGCTGAATATAAGCTGGTGCTTTTGCTCCTGAGCCATCAGATGAAATGCAAGAGCATGCTTAGATGCTGGCTGAGATGAGAGTCTCCAAGGTGCATGTGTTAACACTGCAGTGAAGAAAGCAGCCTCATCCCTCAGACTTTAAAGAGTACACATGGCTTTTTAGTTCTTAGACAACTGTGAGCATCATCTTTTCCTATACTAATATATTCTGTTTTCTGTTTTCACAAGACTTCAAGGGACAGTGAAATTGCTTCAAACCAATTTCATCATGTGAAAAAACAATTAACAGTGTTTCCAGGAGAGGAACATTCTAGGTATTCATCACGGATTCTGCAGTCACAAGCAGTCCACAGGCACTTTTCCCTCTGACAACGGCATTTAGTATTATATATTGTATAATATCCTGTAATTCTAACTTTAATTTATAAATCTTTATAAATTCCATGAGCGAGGGACACACAGGGGCTTTTTGTTCTGGAATATATATGCATTTGGTAGATAAAAGACAAAGAGCTTTATAACACTAGACTAGACGCCTCTACCTGTGCTGAAGTTAAGTCATACTTCAAGATTTCTTTTTCCGAAGTTTGATAGGATGAGCTTCTTCATATTCTCCTTCTAGAGCAGGTTGGACATGTTGCAGAACATTCTTCCAGACATTTTTAAACCCTTTCTGCTTTGGCAACAGCTGCTAAAGAGGGGAGAAGGAACTAAAGCCCTCTGTTGCCTACTTTCTCCTCTCATGAGCCCTGTCCAGCGCAGTGCAGGAGCTGCTGTTTCCATGATTCTCAGCTCTCAGGTCCCTGCACCAATGGTGCTCCTTGTACAAACAGGAGTTTTTTTGAAGTCGTAGCAAATGTCCCTCTCAGAGCTTCTACTTTCAAATATACAGTGTCCTAGCTCTGGAAATGTGACCAGATGCTTTATTTCTCCCCTTACTCTTTCAGATCTATCCAGGCACTGTAATTTCACTTCATCAGGGGATCAAGTTGCTCTGCAGAGGTGGCTGAGATCTCGCTCTGTCCCTTGTGCCAGCTGCAAACTCCACAGTGAATTTTTTACCCTGACACACAAGTCAAAGTTCACTGACTTCAGCAGTCAGAATGGTGCACGGAAGAGCAGAATAGGACTTTGTTCCTCTAGACAGATGTAAACAGGCTTCTTGCTTCTTCTGCTGCAAGGCTCCAAGGCTTCTGCTGCTGCAAGGGTAACTCATGCATTTCACATCCACCACTTCAGCTCTGCAGTGCCCTGGACTTCAATTCTCAGATGCAAACACAGCAATGAAGGTCCAGGTTACAACTTTATGACTTCTGCTCACAATATGGCTTAAAATGTGGGGAACCATTAAGTGTCATTTTCTGTACTCGGGCTGATTTCTTGAGCTCCCCACCAACAGCAGAGACCTTAAGTGCAATGGCTCAGGCTCTGGCAGAACATGACACAAACCCAAACTCTCTTTTCAGCTCATACCTGAGGACCAGATTCACTCAAATCTGTGTCTCAACACTGCTAACACATCCCACAGACTGCAACCCTCATCCACAGCCCCCGGCTCGAGAAGGGCTTTGTGTGTCATTTCCTTGAAGGGCAGATTGGGACAAAGTGTTTACGGTGCAACCCCACACTACAAATTTTACTGTGATTGTGCAACAGCAGGAAACACCACAGAATCAGTAGAGTAATTCAAAACACATTATAAATGACAGAATAAACACAATTTTTTTTTTTACTGGATCAGAATGAAGTAAGATGGGTATTTCAGTTGCTTACATAGACTGAAACCACAAAGATTTGTACCAAAACTCTTAGCTTTATCCTTAAGGCTTTACAACATTTCAAGTTCTGAAGAGCTCCAGAGAATACACATAGATCTCATCTCCTGGTATATGGGTTTGCTTGTGAAAACTTCGCTTTGGAGCCAAGAGAGATAGCCAGACATGTCCTGCATCCTAGGCTAATTGTACGAGGTTATTATTTATTCCATTCAGTAAGTGTGCATCTGGTAGTGATGATTGCAAAGCCTATAAGAAGGCTGATACTTCCTAGCAAGTGACATTTTTATGGTTAATAGAAACTGTCACAGAAACCACTTGGAGGGGGATATGTACAGGCTTGATTTTCAATTTAACAGTAAATCACTCCAGATTAGAATTAGATATCATGACAAAATCCTTCATCCTGTAAATTTCCAGAATGCAAGTAGCAGTGGCTCTGAAAAAAACTGTGATAAAACTAGAAGAAAAGTTTCTCGTTTGGTTTTGACATCCAGTGTGCCTGAGATCATGTCTTCTCTGTCAGTGATACTGCATTACAAATGTGCCTGCTCTTTCATTTCTGGCTATTCTATTAATAATAGAAAGTGGTCCTTCTTGTAGGCCATGACTCCTTGGGCAAGAGGCAGTGCAAAGATGGAAGGGAAAAGTGGGCATCATGCCAGAGAAGTCACAGGCAGCATCAGACCTACAGTGCTGCAAGAGTCTGAGTCATCCCAAGACCCTGAAAATACAAACAACTCACCAGCACCCAGTGCTGCTCATACCATCAGTCTGCTGAGATGAGGGCACAATGGCTGATGCCATAGGAGAGGATGTCTCTACCCAAAAATTCTTATTCCTGGTTTGGAGCAGCTGCAGACATCTGCAGTGTTTGTGCCATTGATCTGCCAAATGCCGTATCAGCCTCAAAGTAGTTTTGTGGTGACTTCAATGGTCAAAGGACATAGGTAAGACAAAGTCTGTGTGTAGAGATAATATCTTTTTAAAGACCAACTTATTACAGGTGGGAAAATTAAACCAGCTTCTTCTGGGCACAGAAGTTCTTCTTCAGGACTTCTAAAGCCAATTCTTGAAATTCCTCCAAATAAACAACAATCAGCACAAATGACCAATATCCTCCTGACTATTAGAGCTAAGATTTTCCCTTCCAGCAAGGACTTGAGTCCGGATCAGTTTTGCACCATCCACCCTTCAGGAGACCCCGTTGTCCCCCAGCAAGTGCTGAGGTGCTTCCAGAGAGCCAGAGCTTTTCTGTCTCTGAGCCATGGCTCTCCACTCTTCCCCTGTTACATAGGTGCTCCTGGCCTGCCTGACATTGCCCTCCTGCCTGGCTGGCTGTAAGACCTTATTCCTTTTGGGCTTCCCCCTTGCATGACATGGAGATAAGGTCTTCTTTCTGCCCAGCATTGTGTTTCTCGTGGAGCTGGGAAAGCCACAGCACCACGGGACAGCGTGTTTGGGATGGAGCACACCCATGAAGCGAGGCTACACCCCAACTTGCAAGGGTCCCGGTACCCCCCTCCCATGGAGGAGGCACATCCCCTGGCTGCTCTCTTTCAGTTGGGATGTCCTTCCAGTAGCCAGAACAAACAACCATTTCAACAGCAGTGACGCTGTGCTGTACGTCCCCCTGCAGCCCTTGCCAAAGCACCAGTCACACGCTGTTTACCACAAGCCGGAGAATTCACTAAATCTGGCCTATTTTGAGTCAAACAGGGCAGTTCCAGCACTCAGAAGGACAGCCCTGCCAGCTGCCCTCCCTCTTGCACAATAGGGAGAGGAAGGGGACATCCATCTCCGGAGCCCGGGCAGAGAGCAGCCGCGGCAGCGTGTGCGAGGAGACAGGTGGCTGCTGGGGAACCACAATGGAAAGGCAATTGCACGGCACCTCTTACACAGCACAGGCACGTGGAAAAGGCTGCGAGCAGCCCGAGCCAATTAATTTCCATATTCCCTTTCAGTCAGATCTCGAAACGAAGCGTGTTGCATTCAGTGCCGGGACACTCCAGAGGGGAAGGGGGGAAGAAAATAAAAAGGGGAAAAAAATGATTCAGCAATCAGCGGATTCAGAGAAAGGGCAGGAGGAATGGGCCTGAAGAGATGAATCAGGATTGGCTTCAGGTGATGGAGGGAAGGAGGCATTTCTGCTCTGCTGATTTGTGCAGCCTGATTGAAGTCAGCCCGGCACTGGCACTGCATCAGAACGGAAACTGCCTGATAGGCTGCGAGCGCTGTGAGGGGGAAAATCCAGCAGTCATGCAGGCAACATCTTTATTAAGTACATTTTGTGACCTCCCAGCTGATTAGACATTTTATACTGACTTATAGCAGATCTTATAGATGCTGGGGGAGGTGGTGGCGGGACTGTTGTGTGGGGTTTTTTATGCGTATGGGGTGTGGGGTAGTGAATTTTAAGCAGGGCTGCATGAAATTCAATCGCTTAATCTTAAATTACAAGCCACTGGCTGCCAAAGCAATTTTTTCAGATGGAAATTCTTCTGATTCACAGATTCCTTTGCCTCTTTTAAGGAACAAATGAGTAAACAAACTATGAAAATGTTGTTTGCTTTTTCAGAATTTGCTAGCAGAGAAATATTAAATTTTTCTCTGTGGCATTTGGCAGGGCCTCCTTTCCCCTCTGTAGCAGGTAGCTAGGAGAATATGATTCATGATGAACAGATATGGTTTCTAACACTCCTCTATTGTATAGCCAAGAGCTGAGCCTATTGGTTAAAATATCCTGTGGATGTTAATTAAGGTACACCAGAGATTACAAAACCTATTCCAGTCCCCTTGAAAGCCCTAGAGGAAGCAATGGGCCAAAAATATTTGTAGAGGATGCATCCAATGGTTTGGTAATATGCTGAGAGTCCTTAGTGAGCCAGGTAAAGCCTCCCGGGATTACCCAAGGATTACTCACAGAGTAATTGTTGCAGACTCAAACTCTTCTGTGCCCACTCTCTGGCAGTCAAGGTGTTGCAGGAAGAACACTCTTCAGTGAAGATAAATAGCCAGGCATGAGTGCTGGAGTGGGTGCTAAGCAGTTCAGAAAACCCAGCCCTGGGTCTCATGCCAGCACCAAAATGAGTACAGGTTTTTGGGAAGAGTCACCTGCTCCTCTCCAGGATTTGTGCCTCTGGGAGCAGCACATTTTCCTGCTGCACTTCATGGGGCTGTGATGAGGCCCCCCAGTGCACCAAACACTGCAGGGATCTCAGGTGCCCTGCTGGTGGGGCTGCATAAGTGCCACTGGACCAGGGAACCTTTCACCGTCATAAGTGCAGAGGAGAAGAGAGGTGTTAACTATCATCACACTCTTTCCCTCGCATTAAGTCACCAAGAGTGTTCTGAGGAATAAGCATCATGAACTGAGTCATTACAGGAGATTCTCTGTTCATTTGTTTATTTTCTAGATATATCAGACCTGCCTGAAAGAGTCATACAGTCATTATAGTTAAAATTATTCTCCCAAAGAAATAATTACCAAGCAGGTAATCTTCTCTTAATAAATAATACATACATGATCACACACTTCCCTATTTTTTTTTCCCAGAAAAAAAAAAAGAAAACCCAGGAAAAAAAAAGTCTGTAAAACAAAAGTGGCTTTCCTGTTCCCTCCTCCTCCTTATTTTGTGAATCAGGGCATCCATACATTATTGAGACCTGCTCAAAATGGAGCTGCCTTTAGAGCAGAGTCTCCGTATTGAGGATTATGTGTAGATTATTGCTGAGAGATCATTCAGAACCGGAGCTAAGCATTTACCCAGAAATCATTTGTAATACCAGTTGCCCCTTATTTTGGCTAATAGCGGCTGTAAGGACAATTGGATAAGTGCTGTGTACCTGTCAGCTGCGCCCAAATTCCCGGCGCAGCCCCGAATTGTGTGCGGCACGATTACCGAGGGAAGCTCAGCGCTGTGCCTTATCTCTCCGGTAAATCCTCTTAATGCGGTGGCTGCCGGATCCCCCGCACGCCGCGGCACCGGCAGCTCCCGCCCCTCTCCCGGGGGGGCTCTGCCTCCAGGGGAGCCGGTCCCGGGGCCGGGGACCACGGCGAGGCAGCCTCCTGGGGAAGGGGATCCGCACCTGGCTGCAGCAGGACGCGGATGCAGGAAAAACAATGTGGAGGAGCGAGGGAGGAGGGGAGGAGAGGGAGGGCAAGGGAAAGGCTGCCTGGTGTCCATCATCTCCAACCCGTGCTGCTTCCCAGAGGGGCTTTCAGTGGCCCCGGGGCAGAGCTCCTCGTGAGCAGCAGAAGCTCACCCAGCCCCCTTTCTCCATCTCTCCGCTCAGAGTGAAGGGGACAGCTTTCCCGAACGGGGCAGAGGGCCCAGCTTGCCCACCCACACCGGGGATCCCCTCGCCATGAGCAGGCCACACGCCGAGCCTGCTCTTTGGAAAAAGCCAACCTTTCCCATGCCACAAAAGAAGGATCGCTACAGACCTCAACCCACCGCATCTCCCTGCCGCAGCAGCGACTGTTTTTAAACAAATTCCTGCCTGACTGAGAGAAGGGAGGAGGGGGGATAAAAAAAAAAAAAGGTTCCTCGGGTTTTATCCATTTTGCATGCACATAAAAGATGAACTTCCCTTTGGAAACAAAACGCACAGAGTTGCGGTTTGAAAGGGGCCTCAATTTGGCTTCGACCGGGTGCAACTAATTGCAGTTGCGAGCGCCGGCAGGTGCGAGCAGGCAGCTGAGGAGCCTCCTCCTCCCCCGGCACAGGGCACGGCCAGGCCGGGGGGGACCGGGAGCTGTGAGGGACGGGACCGCAGCTGAGGAGCCTCCTCCTCCCCCGGCACAGGGCACGGCCAGGCCGGGTGGGACCGGGAGCTGTGAGGGACGGGACCGCAGGGGAACGGGGTGCTCGCCACAGCCGCTCTGCCCTGCGTTTCTGCCACTGCTCTGTTCAATGCCAGCGCTGCTGGAGAAGGCCCTGGAAGGTCCCAGAAGGTTCTAGAAGGCCCCGGAAGGTTATAAAAGGCTGTTGGGGCCACCCTGGGACAAGATGACATTTGCAAGTTCAGAGCCTCTCCCAGTCTCTCTGTGCCCCAGCTGTGGTTGCGCCCTGCTGCCGTGTCAGGAGGGGAAATTGCTGCTACAGCAAAACTGCAAACACCTCCAATCTTTTCTTGATTTCTCCCACTCCATGGCCAGGGAGAGGTTGTCTTTACCGTGTATTTCACGTTGGCCTCCCCTCCATCTGCCCTGAACTGGAGTGCACAGGGGTTTCACCATGGACTGTGCAGGTCCAGGCCAGGGGTCCATCCCCATCCGTCACAGGCTCCCAAGCCAGGCAGTGTGCTTCCCTTTTGGCTGCTGCACCATCCCTGATGCTGGGCTGGTTGTTTTCTTAGACGGAATGTCCTCGTGGGCCTGGCAGCAGATGGAGGCAGTTTCATGGTCTGTCCCTGGCAGGCCAGGAGCCATGCCTTGGCTCACTGCTGCTCCCCAGGATGATTTCAGACAGGAGTGGTTTCTTCCTGTTCTGATTTTGGGGTGCTCCTTTCCCTGGCCAAATTCAGCACAGCACAGGAGGCGGAACACAAAGCGCACTTTATCGGTATCTTTCCTGAAAGCTCATTTTGCCTGCAATGCTTTCAGCGGGGCAGACAATTACATTTGCTATCTTAATTCTTTCATTCTTTTTATGTCTATAAAGAAGTAACTGAATCACCGAGATAATGCACAGGCTTACATGGAAGGGATCTGTGATCCTGTCGCCCACACCCTTCTCCCACTCTTACGAATTTGTCCCCTTGCTACTTAACAGCCCAGGGTATGAAATGAAGTGTCATGAGTCAGTTTGGGCAGGTTCTGTGAGTTTTCTGCACGGTGTCTATGTACTTCAAGGGCCTGTGAATCACAGGGGTATTCCAAAGCCAGAGAAAACTGGCTTAATAATCTAACCCGAGCTCCTGAGTAATACACACACTGAAGGACATCTCTGAATTCATTCCTGAATGAACTAGAGCACATCTCTGGCAGGGAGAGGGGGAGGAAATCTAATCCTGATTTAAAGTTGTTGGTGATAGTCCCCACAGTCCTTGGTAATTAGTTCCACTGGTTAATTACCCTCACTGTTAAACATCTGCACCTTATTTGTAGTCAAAATTTGTCTGGCTTCCAACTTCCAGTTGGATCATATTATGGTTGCGTCAGCTAGATTGAAAAGCCTTCTATTATCCCATTTCTGTTCCCCATGTCAGTACTTAGAGGCTGTGATCAAGTCATTCTCTCAACTTTGTCTTCGTTAGGCTAAACAGATGGAGTGTCTTCTCCAGTCTGTCACTTCAAGGCACGTTTTCCAGTACTTAGTCATTTCGTTCTGTGGCCTTTCTTGGATTCATCCTCACCTCATCCACAACCTTCTTGAACTGTTAGACACATTCATCTTTCTCATCAATCCTCTCTAGATGTGGTGTTCCCTGCAGTTATAGGACTGTGGTTTGTAGTCCGCTTCTGGATGCAAGTCCTAGTGTTTGTCTGCATTGAAGGACACGTTTTTGGGTTTGTGCCCATCTCATTAAGTGATCCTGACCATACTGCCTTGGTGATCCATCCAATTCACTCTTCAGCTGGTGTTCCCACTGGTAAGGAGTTTTCCTCATACATGGTGGGGCTGGACATGCTGCCTTCCCTTCCCTCTGCTGAACTTCCCCATTGCAGCACTTTGAAAGGACTGGGGTGGGACATTGGAACTGCTGTGAGGAGGGGAAAGTCCAGCACTCAGCTTTTGCCTCTGCAGAAAACAGAGGTGTCATCTTTTCCGTGTCAGTCCATAGTGCCAGCTGGTTTAATTTATCAATTAAAGAAGTGATCCCTATGGGTGCAGTGGGTTCTGATTTCCATTCACCACAGTGTATGGCAGAGAGATCCTGCCTAGCTTTAAACAAACTGGGTATCAAAAGCACCACTGCATCACAAAGCCCAGCCAGAGCACACGAGTGTGTTTATCAGCAGCTCAGCCCACACAGAGGTGGATCCTATTTCTTCTTAAACAGCACTCAGCTGAGGAATCAACATCTTCCATGGATTCCCAGGGAGCAGTAAGCATGCTATTTATGGTGTGCAAACTGCTGCAAGGAGGGCCACCAAAAAAACATCCAGACTTTTTTTTTTCTCCTAAGGGGGACATGGAACAGCTTTCCTTGTGCCCACACACAGGATAGAGCTGGGACTGTGGCTCTGCAGCCAGGTCACTTCTGTTTGCACAGCCATGCACAGGACACAGAGGCACACACAGCTCAAAAGCATGGAAAAATGCAGCAATACAAGCAGTCCACGGGCATCTGTACATTCCTGGCTCAGGGAATGTGACTGCAGTGTTATTTCCCTGTGATTCCCAGAGGCCGTGCACTGAATCTCCTGGCTCATGTCATGGGTGAAATGCCACACAGCAGGGTCAAGGTTTCCAGGTCTCCAGCCCCCAAGCATCTGGTAGGCAGCCAGTGGGAAGCTGAAAGTTAATGCAGTACTAGCTCTTCATCTTTCCTTTTCAATACTAAATTGCCTCTAAACCAGCTAAAGCTTTACTTGCCAACTGCAGCGATTTCTGTAGGTGTTACACAGATGTTGCAGGACAACAGAAGAGAAGTAGTGGGCTGTAGTGCTTCTGTGGCAATTGCTCTCACTGGATTTGCCCATCATGTGCAGTTGCCTGAGGACACCAGGTACAGGAGCACGTCCTGGCACTGTGCACAGCGCCGCTTTCTGCCCGTCCTCTTCCTGGGCTGGGGAAACAGCCATGTTGTAATTGGGGATGACCTGTGTTTTGGGTATTGCACACGGAGCCTAAATTATGCTGAGCAAAGCCTTGGGACCATCCAAATGAATGGGAGTTTTTCCAGTGACTGCAATGGATCTATGATTTCACCACGACATCTGTCATGCATTAGCTACACCAGTACTGATGTAACAGGCTGAAAACCAAGACCTGGCCTGTGCTGCTTTAGTCAGGGGAGGAGTGCTGATACAGTATTTGGGGGGCAGCCAGACACAGATATGTTACTTTCATTTTTGGTTTAGCTGCAACCAGGTTTGGGGATTGTGGGGCCTTTATCATCATGGTAAAGATTATCCCCCCATCATCAAAATAGTGCTACTGGTGCAAAGACATTTGGGAAGCAGACACATTTTTCATGTCACTGTAACTGGGATGTGCTGCCTAATTCACAAGTGTACCCTCACATTCAGTTCACTAATGCTTACAAAGCACTCTGAACAAAATAAAAGTACTACATTGTATCATGACCACATGGATTGAAACATTATTTTTATACCATAAAATATTATTTTCATACCATAAAAATAATGTTTTTAAAAGCAATGTAAATAATTGATCACAGAGATCTAAGTAAAATTAACCACACACAAAAATCTGGACTAGTCTTTGCACAATTCTAACGTATACCCCAAATATCTGGACTTAATGACAGAAGCCTAGTAAACATTTCAGTTGCGAAACAGAAAAAAAACATAGTTTGAAAATAGCTTCTCCTTTCTGCAATTTTTTTTCCCTCACAGTCCAAATAACAGTGAAAAAGAACCCAATCCAATTCCCATAGGTCTCATTAATGAGCCTGCAAAGGGAATGTGCTGGAATAGCTGAGGGCTCTCACTCCATTTAAAACACGTAACAAACCCAAAAATCACTTATCTTCGCTGTTTTCAGGATATACAAAGTTTGTGCTCAGGACTGTGCAGCTGGAGATTTCTGGCACAGACAAAATGCTAAATCTTCTGGGCTTCCCACTGCCCCCCTTGCCAAGCTCTCGGTGCAAAGCCAGAGCCAGGTCCTGCCTGGCCACAGAAGGTGGGGACCTCCTCTCTGTTTAGCCCCGTTCCTCCCAGTGAGACCTCTCACAGGCAGCCGTGTCCAGAGGTGACAGCTGCCCCAGGGGCTGAGCTGCCCAGGTACTCCCTGCTTCTTTACTGTGCATCTCCATCCTGCACACACTTTCCTGAAGCACATTGACACGTTTCCATATCTCTGCTTAGTTTAGACCTGGGATCGAGAGCTGAGGGGTGTGACACGCTGGCTGCTCTGCCCCAGCCAAGGTCAGGAGCTGCTGGGCCTGAGGCACACCTTGGTTTTGCCTTTGCTGTGGAGGGAGTGGGAAGCAGTTTCTGGACATGGCAGCGGTGCTCGGTGCTTTGGGAACTGCAGCCATTCATCCCTGGGTGTGGGAATTCAAGTGAATCCACCTGCACATGAGCCTCACCTTTGCTTGCAGTGCTGTGAAAAGGTGCAGCCTGAGCTGCAGCCGAGCTCTCCAAGCTGTTGAATTCTGTCTGTATCAATTTGGCCCTTAGATCCCAGGTAACACCAACATGGTTGATCCAAAATGAGTTATCTGGGTTGGGGATCCTGGCTCAGCACAGCACAAATAGGGGACCAGATGCAAACCTTTACTTTGGGTTCCTGCCACGTCAAATATACATGAGTGGAGCTAATTCTGTTCCAAAGAAAATTAAAATTGTCTGGGTTTTTTTCCCTCCCATGTCCTTTGCATAGTCTGTTTTTGTTTATTAAGACTAGGGTTACTCAGGCTTTTATCTAGGTTTTATTTAGGATGACTGAGTTGCTAAGTCCCTCCTGCTTCACCAAATCCAGTCCCCTGCTCTTTTAGGCAATCACATCTTATAATGCCACTCATAAACTGAACAAGTACTGTCTAGAGACTAGTTGCATATTTATTTTTTCTGTTGTTGTTCCCTCTGCTCATACTGAAAAGATGCTCCAGAACCCCCTGTTTCAATCACGCCTTTTTCTCAGCACGATGGCAACTCCAAATAAGGGAAGGCAGTCCAAAAGGAATAAATAATATTGTGTGGGGAAGAAAAGCAACTAACCTACACATTATCATTAAGCAACAGGACGTGACAGGCAGTGTAATGTTTCTGGTTTTGTTGTGAGTCAGAAAGATGAAGGTCATGTGATATCAGCTCTCTCTGTAGCACAATAAACCTTATTAACATTATAAGATAAAAATAAATATTCAACAATTAAGGGGAAAAAGGGTCACACGTTTGCATCTGCTGGGGATTATTGACAGCAATCTGACATTACCGTCAGCTAAACCCACTGCTCTATTTTGTCCAGAGTTTCTAAAGCCATTATATAGTGATCAGTCTAATAAAGTCTAGATTAGAGGCATTTCTCTTGTGTACAAAGAGATTGGCTTTTGGGTTGCCTTGTGGAAAAGCAGCATTATTCTTAGGGAAAGAAAGGGTTAGTTGTCTCTAACAGCAATCCTGATGAAAAATGTAAACTGTCTGAGGCCATTTCAGACCTCCGGCAATATTTTATGCTAACAGGTTTATGTCTGAATTAACAAAGTTCTCTAACCACTTAGTCTGTTAAAATGCAGTTATTTTTAGTCCCCTTGCTAGGAAAGCATGTGCCAACCTGAATTTGGATTCTATTTATTACCATTTGCAATCACCTGGTGTCAGAGGCCACGTGAATCCTGTGAGTTTATCTGATTTGAGTCTGGAGCATCCAAATGTACCTTTCAACTTGTTTCTTCATGCTGTGCATGTCTAGAGTGTTTTGCAGTAATACCATAAGCCCCTACAAGTGCACAGAGTGATAGGAAGGAGCAGAGTAAGATACTGTCCCTTGGGTACCACATAGCTCAGAGGAAGGTGCTGAATTTGAATTATCCCATATCCACTGACCCAGCATCAGAATGCAAGCTTCCTTCCTTTTCTTTTTTTTTTTTTTTTTCCCTTAAAAAGGATGGGGGAAGAGTGGTGGGAAGGGGGGCTAGGGGAAGATAACATCGAAGATGTTATCAAGCCAGGTGTCTCTGAGGTACAGCTCCTCTGGTTTTACAGTGCATGTGAAGATTAGCAACACAAGATTGGCATCCAGCAGCTACTGCCCCAGACCTGCTGCTGCTCCAAGTCCTGGGACCACAGAGGGTGAAGGACCTTGTGCCAGCTTCAGCTGTGCTGGCTCAGGACTCTGGTGGGAGGCTGTGGTGTCCTCAAAAACAGAAATTAGACATAAATGTAGACATAAGGCACTGCACTGACACAGCTGCATCACCTCCTCAAACTGAGCCAGCCCAGAATGATGCTTTGCATTTCTCACTGTTCATTAAAATTAAAATCTTCCCAAAACTTTAGTCAGCTGTGACATCCATTCTATTTCTGCTATATTTTTTAAAAACACAGGGATGGTTTCAACCCTGGAGGACAGTCTACGCTGGCCTGCAAATTACACTAGTACTTTTCAAAAACACTGCTATAAACACTTCTCTTGCCTAAGAGATGATAGCAGTTTCATTTGGCTACCAGAGGTGGGACTCAACTATTCTTTAAAACTGGTTTGCATAAGGCAGTTTCACAAACTATGTCAAGAAGAAGCTAAACCCTGTTTGCATTATCACCTTGGTCACAGAGATTGTGATTAGCTCCAGAGAATTAGAGAGATGGTGAGACATTTTTCCTCTTGCCAGCTCAGGCCAGGCCTGAGATTTGTACCACAGACTTTGGTTGAAAAACCAATACTGGAAAACTTGAGTCCTGAAAACAACTTGCTCAGCCACACCAGGGGCTTGTCCCCAGGAAGAGGCTGCCATTGCAATGGGAAGGGAAAGCCAGTTTGGCTGGCAAAGGATCCCAGATGAAAACATACCCTGCACTGCTCCAGGCAGCTGTTACCTTCTCTCCAAAGGCTCTGTCTGCACCCGGAATATTTTGCAGTCGATGTTCCCAACGAGGTCTGGCACAGTCACAGCCCCAGGAACACTGTGAGCCCTGCTGCAACACCCAAATCCTCAGCCACTCTCTGGGTGGGAGTTGGCTGCACCCAGGACCACTTATCAACCCCAGACAGGGCTGAGTGACTCCTGCCAGCCACGCCTGTGAGCACCTGGTGTTGTTTTAAGCTCTTCACCAACCAGATGATGGCACAGGCAGGGTAGGGCCATTCAGCATTTTGAAGAGCCCCTGTACCTGCTGCTTCTCCACTTCAGGATTCTTGCATTTGCTACCATGAATGCTACTTGGCAGGCAGGGAATAGAATAAAAGCAAAATTTCTGAAGTTCTGCAGGATAACCATAGTCCAAATAAGCTTTGACCTGCCTACATTAGCAATGAAGTGACTCACTGGTAGCTCTTATGTGAGCTATTTTTGCATCTCTGCTCACAGATGCCTCGCTATCACTGCTTTTAAGAGTGTGGCACTGGTCTCCACAAGTAGCTCTCCAGAACAGGAGCACAACAAGAAAGTTGTCCAGGTCGGGGCACAGACCATGCCCAAATTTAAGTTCATAATGTACATCTGTAGGCTTCTGTATCATATGGAAGTTGAGAGACAGCCACATGGAAGCATATGGACCTTGGTCATTAGCCAGTGCTGGATATGCCTTTTAAACCCTGGTACGATGTGATGTGGTATGAAATACCTAATTACATACCCCGTTTAATTTTACTCCCTGTCTCCTGCACAAATGCACACATGTAATATAAGGTTCAGAGTTGCTGCCGTGCAAAATTCATGAGAACTCTGCTGATAATCTCCCACTCTGTGGCTGAGGGCCTGGAGTCACCAGGCTGAGCACTGCATGGCAGCATGGAGAGCTAAAAGACTGAGCTGGGATCCAACTGTGCTGCTGTCATGTGCTGTAAGGGTGACTTTTTGATTGCTTTTGATTCCAGCCCTTCTGGAAGGAGATAACATTTGTTTTATTTTCCTTGGAGGAAAGGTACATATTTGCCTTGAAATTTCAAAAGAATTAAGTCCTCCTTAGTGTCCCAATTAGCTCTTAGTGCGTTTGGACTGTGCCTGTGTAGCACTTTTCTACAGTGCTTTTAAATCCAGGAACAGATAGAGGTTGTGCTTGTGCCTGGAGACTGGACATGCCCAGGAATTCTTCCACACAACCCTGACAGGTTTCTTTCTCCTTTGCCTGACACAGTGCAGCCCCAGTGCAAGGTGCTAGCCACCAGCAATTAGTATTGGAGGGTCAAGGGACTTCAGAGCTGGGAGGGAAGGGGTGTATTTTCAGGGCAAAAGTTGGCTTTTCTTTTTTCTTTATGCAAAATTCATTCAGGACTTAAGCATTCAAGCATGCCTTTCCTTCCTTGGCAGTATGCAAGAGAGGTCCCCTAGCCAGTGCTAGTCAGTGGAAAAAACATCATTCTCTCCCAGCCTTCTGATACTTGCTCTCAACCTGAGCTTCCCCACTTCAGAAAGACACGTTCTTTTAATTTTAGATCAGTGATGTTTTGCTCTTAGCCTGTTACCACTAAATCACTCTTACAATAGGCAGAAGTGAAATGTAAGTATTTATTTACAACCCCCAAAACAGACCACACAGTTTAAAAAGATGCACTCATAGAAATACTGAAGTCTTTCTGCAGCTATTCTGGTAGGTCCAGGGAGATTCAAAGCTTCCCTTCAGAATATATTCACTTCTTTTCCTCCAAAAGCTTAACTACCTTTAAATGTTTCAAAAGGCAGTCTTGCTGCTCTTTCAGTGAAAACAAGCACTCTCACTCAGAGATGCAAATGTCAATGCACTAGACCAATGTGTCTCATCCTGTTCTTGACTTGACTAAACCAGCAACTCCTTCACTCGGTGAGGGCTAAATCCTGCCTACCCCCACCAAAAAAAAAAGTTGTGATGTGACTCTTCTTTGCTGCAAGTGTGTCTGTCTGTTAGATGCTGTATTTTATTTCACTCCAAACCTTACCCAACAGACTTACCACAGGCATCTGCTGGGGACAAACATGGGTAGTTTATTAGTCACTCTTGGCTGGGACCAGCCACTGCAGCCACTGAGCGGTGCCTGGTGACAGAGGGATGTAGGACTGTGCCTCTCTGCCAGCAAAAAGAGTGAGAGAGTGATTGGTGCACGGGAAACTTCACTGGGAGACTGCTGACCCTTTGGAGAGTAGGTGCTTGGCTACCAGGAGGTAGTCAAGGCACACAGGAAGGGAAAAAGAGGATAGCAGTAAGTGCTAAAGGGAATGGGGCTCATTCTCCAGGTTGCCTTTGAGGAGTCTCTTCTAGGTAAGACTGCATCCCTTTCATTTGTGAGCTCTGAAGGCATCGCAGCTCCGTTTCTCCTCTGTTCTGGAAAATAACTTGTGGGAATTTTTGTTCTCCGTGGGACAAGCAGATACTCCCAAGCCCTCTCTTTGAGAGTTGATTTACTTATTTTCATGCAAAGGAGGGAAAATACCTGATATTGAACACAGCACTCTCAAATGTGATGTTTAGTTCGGAGCCAGGCCTAAGGAGGCAGACTAAGTCATCTTGACAGGCTTGCAACTGGCTGACCTTTGTTCTTTAGAGTCTTGCTCTGCTCCCCATCTCTAGACCTGTGTTGGACATGAAAATAATCCAGCTGCTAATGCACTACAGCACGCTGAAGGCCTCTCTCCAAATTTTCTTCCACACATCACAGACTTCCTTACAGCAAAGACACATATCCTAACCCGACCATCCACTAATCCCTTTCCTTTCCTTCCATCTGCAACTGCCAGTTACAAGCATAATAGGCATTGCTTGCCAGACCCCTTCACAGTTTATTCTATTTTTCAAGGAGCACAACCTATTTTAAAAGCCTCTCTCAAGTCCGACCATTTTGAAGATGGAAAATCTGCAGCTATCTGGGTCCCTGGCACAAGGAAGAGTGCGTGCCAGGGCAAGGCTGTCTAGCCAACATGCATAAAATTGCAAGAGACTCTCCAAAACCTCTCATCAGAGACAAATTAATTTCCTGTGTTCTTCTCCAAGGTCATTTTTTAAATTGCCTGCTGGAAGGAGACCTTGCTAGCAAGTTACTCATCTCCTGCCAGAACTACAGCTCCATGTTTTCCCTAGCAGTCAGTCCCTCACTGATTGCTCTCTCTGAAATTACCTTTTTCTGTGTGGCTATTTCTCTCTGAGGCTACCATGCTCAGCTTTCTCAGGTCCAAGTCAACCAAGCTGATAGGGCCTGAGTAGATCCACCGTGGAATCAGGAGGGCAACATGCAGATGCAGGAGTTCCCCTGTGTGCAACACAGCTCAGGCTCAGCATTCCCACCTCTGCCCTGCTCAGATGGGTGAAACCAGGACCATTTATGAGCCTGCTGTTACAACTCTGCAGTGAGGGGAAGGTCAGAGTTACTGTCTTGTCTTGGGTAAAATTCATATCTCCATGCCTTTGTCTGCATAAAAGCTATTTTGAAGGACAACTTCTTGATTTGGAATGATAAGGTGGCATCAAGCAGCACACCCGTGTACTGCAGAATGATTTCTCAGTGGAAGATACAGCTTCATCAGGCCTACCAGCCCCATGGCACAATGCAATTAACTTAGTCTGCTGTCCTGAATATCTTCACTCTCATGCTGGTTTCTAGCAGTGTCCCCTCAGTGACTGTAAAGTTCGCCCTCTCCTTCCAGAAGAAAGACACACACAGGTTTACCATTTCAAAAAGGGAGGAATAGCATTTCTAGCAAAATGTAGCAAAACACAGTCTTGATTCCACAGGGACAACCTTAAGGGAGCCCTCCTGGTGTGTTTGTGGTGCTCCTCACACCACAGCTTCCTTCTTCACCTGGGGCTGCAAGGGAATGATGCTGAAACTAAATACTCCATTTCCATCTCTGCCTAGCAGACCTCTGTGGCCTCTCTACAGAGGAAGAACAGTACATTCATCACTCAGTAAGAGGAGGAGAGCTACTTTAACAAGCCACAACCAGTTTTTCCAAGTTCTGGTGTAGTGCAGTGTGTCAGAGTTTGATCCAGTCGATTCCATGATGATGACTTCTTTGTTTTTTTCTTTCTGCTTCTGTCACAGTTAGCAAGGTATCAACAGATAGGCCAGAAATGAGCAATTACCCTGTACATGTGCTTCAGGAACAGTTTAATCCCTACTCTAACCAGTAAAAACTTTTTGGAAAAATCATCTGACAGCAGAGAAAAAGCACCAAATCTTAGCATTAGAAGAAAGCAAAGAAAAAATTCCCCATAACAGGCCATACACTGCTCATACCCACTGCTCCTAGACAGGAAGCCCCATAAAAGACCTCTGCCAATTCTGGTTCTTTGAGGCTCTGTAGATGTACATGCACATGTGAGAAGCAGAGAGAAGAGGAATGTCAAAGTGTGGCTTTCTCTCTGCTGGTGGTTGCAGACAGACCCAACACTTAGGGCATGAGATAGCATCAGGCTCGATTTGCATCAAAACTGCTGCTACTGCTTCTTCACAAAGGAAAAAAAATTACCCATTTCAGTTATTTAGTTCTCAGCTTCACGTACAGCAAAAAGCAGCATTCAAATCAAGGGTATTTGTGCCCTGACAACACTCTGTTGGTACTTACTGTTCAAAAATGACCCTCTTGTGGCCTCGTGTTACCCACAAGATCCTCAGTTCTATTACTGATAGCAGTGCATTTACAGACTTCCACACCTTCCTTCTGCATTTTGATCACGTTACTGCACAACTCCTAAAGCTCTCCAAGATTTTTAAGCACTAGCAAAGACCTAGTCCCACTCAGGGGCAGAAGACAGTGACCATCCCACACCTGCTTATGCTGCAGCAGTGATGCTACTTCAGCAGTGCCAAACCTCAGGTGGAGGAAGGTTGCAGGACCACTGCACTGTGTTTCCCCACACATGTGACACCTCCTGAGTTCATACTAAGGTAATCTGTACTTCCCCGTGCCTTCCATTTTGTTGTAACATTGGTGTTAATTTTTCTAGGCCATAAAGGGAGAGTACAACTTTCTCTGTTAAAAAAAAAAAAAAAAAGCAGGTTTTCTTGGTTCATTTCCATAAAGCCCAATGCATTATGCATTATCTCATTCAAAGGTAAATAGTGGATACACACATGGATGAAAGATTAAATCCTGGAAATTCTAAACAATTGGCAGGAGGCATAACCATGGCAAATTGATTCTGTTCCCTCTCTGCAAAAAAAGGAATGAAAGAATATTTGTGCATTTTTAAAATTACATGTAAAATTTAAAAACATTTGGGGGTTGGTTTCTTCAATTTTTAATTTTTTTTTTTCTTTTAGCAGAAGTACATAGCAATTATTGGAAAGTTCCTTGGGTTCCAAGGATTATTTTAAAACAAAATATCTGGTAACCTTGCTCATCTACAGTATTAAGGGCCTAAGTACCTGAATGACAATGCCTCCATCTATCACAGCAATGATGTGCAGGGGCAAACAGTGCCAAACAGAGTGGCATACAGAGCAGAACAAAATCCTTGAAGAAAATAATATTGCCCCAAAGAGAACGGGTCAATTGAAACATGTGGGTGGTCTTGCTTGATTGGTTGGTTTTATGTCAACCCTGACCCTACAGTAACTCCAGCCTTGCTGACCAAAGGGGTTATTGTAGAGCTGCAGGGCTGAGTTTGCAGTCCGTAAGCCTTTGCCATTGCTCTGTGTATTGCCTCTCCCAGAGCTGTAGTTTGGTGTCCAAGGGCACCAGTGAGCAGCCTTGCTGTCCCTATTGACCTTCATTTGGACTCGGAGTGGTTTAAGGTGTTGATGTACAGTTGATCCCAGAAGTCTTCGTTTTCCGTCCCAGCCTGGCAGTGGGGAAAGCAGTCCCCAGAGCAGAGCTGTGAGCACACCAGGAGTTGTTACTGCTGTACCTGCACAGATTTGATTCCAAACAGAGTTTCGGCAAATTTCTGTTCCTTCTCTACCCAGAATATTCAGTGCACCCAGTGCACAGCACTAAAAGCAGGCACGATAAAGAAAGTTTTGCTGCCACTGTCCGTGTTGGCCAGCATGGGAGCAATTCTATTTTATGGCCACTGGGGCCAGACAAGCCTCTTTTTTCTGTCCCTGTTCGTTCCCTATCTCAGCTGGTTGTACCACAACGTGTGTGTGTGTGTGCAGGTGTAGAAATGAGCTCGTGTTGGCTGCGGGGGTGAGGAAGGTGCTCATCAGAACCAACCTGCAGCCTCCATGCCAGCCTTTATATCCACTGCCCTTTGCTGAGGACAGCCTGGCTTTCACACAGGCAGATGTGTGCTTTTGCAGTGGCCTGGCCATCTGCAAGGCAATTCACTCTGCATTTCACCTGATGAAGTCTCTCCCTTCCCTAAAATAAAGGAGCTGTGAAGCAGTGCGACATTTAAAACAATTCTAGGTAAAGGAGCAGAGGAGCTTACGTTTGCATGGCCATACTAGAACATGCTACCAACAGAAACTGTTCCATCCCCCCCTCCATTTCCAGCCACACATTTTCTTTGCTCCATGCTGCCAGTAACATGTGGGCAGCCTGGCAGGAAGCTAGGACAGGGAACTCATCTGGCTGAAGAAAACCAAATATTTATTACTGAGACATAGCCCATTTCTAGATAACCATTACTCTCCCCCAAGGTCTGCCATGCTGTTGGACGTGGCACAGGTAGACACAGTTCTGGGTTCAGTAAAGAAGGTCAGAGAAGTAAAGAACCCTTTTTGCTCTGCTTCCTTTCTCAATCTTAGAGGTGCTGACAAGACCTCGTCCAGCCATCTCTTTGAACTCTAACACAGAGTCTGAGCCTCCTCAGGCCTTCAGCACCTAATTAGAACAGGGGACTTTGGTCACACCTCAGCAAATAGAGTGGTGTGATCCTCACAGTTTTCCTGTACACCACTGCAGCTGTGTCAGGACTCAGAGCAGTCCCACCAGTGTTCAGGTTTCATCTGCCATTCCTAGAGCATTTCATTACTCCCTCAAAATGTTTTTTGCCTTCCAAGATTTCACGTTGCCAGATAAATTCCCTCATTGCCTGCAAGCCATAGAGATTTCGTGTCCCACAGCTATTGGATGTAAAGCAGCAGGGTGGTGGGGTCTGTCCAGTTGTTTTATTGTCACTATGTTCATGAGGATTTTTTTTTTTTTATCTGTATTCCTCTCATTAAAAAATGCTTTCTCCATTGTCCTGAAATGATTGTCAGGTTCAGTGTGGACTTACCAAATTGCTTTCCTGGAAAAAAATGTCAGGATTATATTCACAAAGCTGAGAGGAAGACAGCCACTTTTTATTCACTCATAAAGGATGTGGGAGTCCTGGGTTTAATTTCCTCGTCTGCCTGGGGGAACTTGAACCAGCATCACTTATCTCTCAGGAGAATACCATAAGGCTGTGCTGTGCTGCATACTAAGGTGGGTTTGTTCTCACTCTTTGCAATTGGTGTGTCTTGGTCTGCAAGGAGATCTTTCTAGACCCTCAGCTGAGGCCCTCACATGGAAATGGTTCTCCTGGCTTCCCCAGGTTGTGCTAATGAGTACTGAACTATTAAGGAACATAGAAGTCAACAGATTACCCCCACCAGGAGCCCCCGTGTGCCCAAGGCTGTGACACTCTCCTCAGAAATCAGAAGAGCAGAAACAAGAGCAGCAGAGAGCATTGCGTGTCCTGCACAAGCACTGCATCAGCCAGAGCCATCTACTAAAGCTCATGAGGTGAAAAACACAGCTCTGTCTGCTGAAGAACATTACTTGTACAGTCAGCACAAGTCAAAGATAGGAAGACCAAATTAGTTCAAATAGAAAGTCTTCCTGATATCACACCAATGCTGTTTTGAGGTCAGGGCTGATACATAAGATGAATGCCAAAATCAATGGACCAAAACAGGTGTGTCAGGAGCTAAACATAAATGGTGGCTACTGGCATGTTCATCATCTTCTGGAAACATCTGTTTTGATACTGATGATAGGATAGGTGGACAAAAAATAGAAATCTGACAGTTGTCATTGCCAGCTTTAACACCTTACTTAACACTGTGACACTGTTGGCACTGTTGGCCCCTAGTTACCTGATCTGATCAGACCTTCTGGCCACATTTTGGCCAGGAGACACGCAGATGTCATTGTTAGCTCCACCAAATTTAACTCAGGCCTGGAAACCCCCTTGGAAGATGACGTCCTGACATGACCCCTTTCTTAGTTGTTTTGTCATTTCCTCACATGCTTCTTTCCTTGTTCTCTCTCCTTCCCCTTCTGTTTAAACAAACTTGCCTAGACAGGAAGGGTAGGGGTTGTGCAACCCAGCTGTGAACAAGACAGGGAGACTCCTAAAAACAGTGCCCAAAAGAGGCTGACCCTCGTACAAGTCTCTTAGATCTCAGAGGGGTTAAGGCCAGATTTTGTGCTTGTCCTTTTCTAGCAGTAAGGCTGCAAGTAGAAGTCAACACCAGAAAATCAAGTAACTTTTCTTTTTCTCTGCTATCCTTTCTCTTCCCCTGTGCATATGTGTGTCTTCAAGTGAGCAGAGTCCAAAATGAGTAGCAACAACAGATCCAGTCTATCTCGATGAGTGTCTCTCTTTCCCCAAGAACAGTTTCTGCTGCTATGAACTTAAATAAAGGGAAGGAAGATTGCTATGAGAACTGCCGACAGCTAAGGGAAGAGGAATAATGGACGCTTTTAAAAAGGAAAGTCTTACTTAATACGTTATTTTTTCAAGTGCTTAAACTGTTTTTCCTCCTTTTTGTGTATCTTTAATTAAAGGTTAAAAGACTTCTACTGGTGATTGTTTGCCATGGTAACCAAGTAGGCTGAGGTCTCCGAATTCAAAACCCAAAACCTTTTTAAGTGTTTAATGTTGCACGGTGTCGGGGTCATGTTAGCATCTTTGACTCACTGGGGCTACTTCTTCCCCTGAAGTGAACACGACTGTGCCCTGATGGCCAGGCCTCCAGACAGGAGAGGGACAGCCATCTCACCTCCACAGTCCCCCTTTGAATCTAACCCCTTCCTCCCACTTCTCCTGTGGGTGTTTGAACGTTTCACTTTGAGCTAAAGGCAATTTTCGTTTTGAAACAAAGCTATTTTTTTAGCAGTTTGTCAGCGAGAGAAACAAAACATAACCAAACTCCTCCGTTCCTACTGCGAGGTGATGTTTTCTTCTTTCCTGTTGAACCAACCTGCATTTATTCATACTTTGCCACTATTTTTAAGTGTGGGCCCCAGCTTTATGTTATTCAGAGACTTCAGCAGCAGAATACACATCGTAGTATTTTTTAGTTGGTTCAGAGGAATGACTGGCAAAGTCATTTTTGCAATGTGTGCTGTCTGTGTCAATGCACTTGTGTGTCTGTATTACGTTAGTCACCTCAGCTACTGGAATGACTTGCAATTAAGATTGCAGTAGTACCTGAAATGTCACATTGCTTGTCTCTCTTCTGAAAGGGCCACTGTCTGCCAGGTGAGGCAAAGACATATGAGGACATGACCAGACTTATCCCTATAACCATGTTATAAAGGGCTAAAAATGCTACCACACCTAGTAGAGAAATGCCTCGTAGGTGATGCAGAGTCACTGGCCATGTGCAAGTTCTCAGTTTGTTGTACTGCAAAGTAAGATGGGTTTCAGACGTGGAAAAAACTAACCTGTTTCACTCTGCCCTTGCAACAGAGCAGGAGTGCACACAGTTCTCCCATCTTTCCAGGGAGCCAGCCCTCTCCAGCCAGAGTGGCACACGTTTCTGAAGTGGCTGTGTTGTGACACACAGCACCAGCAGAACGCAGGCTGAGTTTGAATGAGGTGCAGACAATTAGCACGGGAGTACCCACACGGCTGACGTGTTGCATCAGTTTTGCCTGTGGACAGAGGTAGGTGTGAGTTTACATTTGCCTCGCAGTCAAACACAGAGCTGGGACCTGCCCCTTCAGCAGGATGTGGGTGGGTAACCCCTGCCTGGATGCCCCGGGAATTCCACACTGCCTTCGGAGCAGTTCTTTATGAATCACAGAGCAAGGCACCAGTGCTTCCCCTCACTTTGCCTCTGCTGTGCATTTTCCACTGCTTTCTCATCAGTATTACAGCCCCTTTGTTTCCAGGGGCCATTTCCTTCATTCTGCATAGATGAGCAATTCAATCTGTTCCTGTAAGCAGATAAATCAATGAAAATAGGAAAGAACAACAGCCCCTATAACTGAATGTTGGGAGGGATATACAGTATATGCAGCCACCCAGCTCTCTCCTCGTGCCCTTCTAAACTAACTTACATAGGTGGTCAAACTGTGCCACAGAAACCCGACCACATGTGTTTGTTCATAAGACTCACTCACTTCAATCAACAGCTTAAAACAAAATTAAAAACAAGTTTCTCCAGGAGAAGAAAAGGCAATGAGTTTACGTCTGCTTTTATCCTTTCCTCTTCAAAGTTTTTCTCTTTCATAAATTACTCTCACCACAAATGTTCTCATATTAAGTGTAGAGAAAAGAACAAGATTATCTGCTTTGAATATCAGCAGACATACTAATTTGGACACATTCTCATATGCCAGATGCTGGAAGAGCTTCTTTCTGTGAAACTGTGTTGAAATACCCAAGCCAAAGGTTTAGGCTTTTTTTTTTTAAATAAGTACTTGCAGTGACTTATATACTAGTCCAGGCTGCTGTGTTGGTTTTGGATGAGACACAAGCCTCTTTTAAACATTTTTACTGAAAAAAGAAAAATTGCTATGTCAGTTCCCTGTAGTCCTGCTCTGCAGGGCTCTATGGACAGCTTTTTTTTTTTTTTCTTTTTTTAAACAGTGCTCTAATTGCTATCTTTCCAAAGCCTTTTAATTTGTCATAGTATAAAGTTTTCAGTGGTTGCAGAAGTCCTTACTGAATGTCAGTGGTACTCCCTGGAAATACCTGACTAAGTAGGAACCATCTAACCCTTGGGAGTTATTGACTGCTGCCTCCAAGGACGTAATTAACAAGTGGCAGAACTTGCCACGTGGGTCATGTTTTACAAGATCCCACAGTATCGGTATTGATTATGATTTGATTAGATTAGGTTGATGGTAAACGCTTATTTAAGTTATGAGGTTTTCAGGCAAATAGTGAATATCCTGTCATGAGCAACACCAATCACATTTTGAACACAAAAAAAAACCCTTTAAAATTATAGTTATAATCATTATATATGCAATACCTTGAGGCATGTATATTTGCAAGAGACTGAGCCTGCCAGAGAAAAGCCATATTCCTGCATTTAACACCTTACAAGCTAAAGGCAAAAATGAGTTTAACACACTAAGAGGTAATTTTACATTAAAAAGAACAGCTTATGGAAACCTCTGTTCTGTGCATGCCTGCCAGCTAATGGCACATTTATAGAAGATGGCAGCAAATACAGCTGGGCTGGCATACCACACGTTATTGCCTTGACACTGATTCTAAGGAGACTTTAATAAACTTGTACAAGGGAGAATGTTATTTCTCAGTCCCTCAAAATATGTAGGTGTTTCTTTGAATCCTAAAACTCCCATGCATCTGTCAGAAAATTTCTGTTCTATTCAGCAAGGACAGAAGAAGCCAAGGAGATTTTGCTGCCCAGGCCAGGGTGTGTGTTGCCCTTGGGATGTGGCAGAGCACTGGAGACATCTGCACACAGCTGCAGACGTGACAGAGGACCTAACAGAGACCACACCTCTGCAAAGCTGTGGCTGAAGGGAGTCCTGGAGTACCTCATACATCTCTTGTTGCCTAAGGTCAGGCAGATGAATCTCACTCATTTTTTATTTTCATGTGCCACTTGAATTTTCTAATCTCTTCTGACTGTTTTTTCCTCCTTCCCTGTCTTATTCTTCCTTCCTTAGTAACAAAGCTAAATAAATTAATTAATTACTTATTTACTTACATAATTCTTAACTCCTTATTAACAGCCTTGCAGTACAAGAAGGCTGAAGAGGGATTTTTCAAAAGGACATGCAGTGATAGGACAACAGGGAACGGCTTAAACTGAAGGAGGGTAGGTTTAGATTACATGTTATGAAGAGATTCTTAACTATGAGGATGGTAAGGCACTGGAACAGATTGCCCAGAGACACTTTGGACTCCCCACAGGTTTTCAAGACCAGTCTGAGTAACCTGGTCTCATGAGAGGCAGGGAGGTTGGAACTAGATGATCTTTAAGGTCGCTTTCAACACAAGCCGTTATTCTATGATGCTATGATTCTATAAAGTGGGAAAAGTCTCACAGGAAGAGAGACAAAGAAGAACAAAAGAAAGAAAAAGAAAAGTTGGAACAATTTATAATTTTAAAAAGTAAAAAAAAAAAAATCAGAACTATAGAAATATTTACAACAAAACATCTTTCTTGGTATAATGTGACTTGCAGTTTTGTCTGATCCATTCTACCTGCTAATGCCTGGAAAACTCCCCAGCTCATCTATGAATGCTCTTTTCCCAAGTATAAGCAACTGGCAGATTGATTCAAAAGCTTTGCTGTGCCACACGCAGTCAGATGATGGAAACAGTTCAGTGAAGCTTCTCACAACGTCAACCCAGGTTAGAGCCTCCTACATGGTCTGAAAAGCAAATTAGAGAGCCATGAATGGTGATGTTGTTGCTGACCTTCAGAATGGCCTCAGTTGTCCCACTGCATCTTCACTGGGATAGGAGAAAGAAATGAACCCCAGTGCACTGTCATGAAGATTCATTTCAAGTATTATAACTGCAAGTCCTCTTAGCTGCCTGCAAGAATTATTTCAAAACTTTATCTGAGAGAAGAGCTGGTTTTACTGGCAAATGAGCATAGAAAATGAGTGTAGAAATTGCCCTTCTAGCAGGAAAGACAGCAGATCTTCAGACTGTGAAGTCTGTGGGTGTTTGTGTGTGTATGTGTGCAGCAGGGGAAGAAGCAATAATTTACTGCTTTCCAAAAAGCAGCAGATGGATCTAACTCCCTTGATATTGGAAGCATTTGGTCCTAGAGTTGTTGCTTTGACTCAGCTGTCTCCTTTCAGGACTCAGTGAGATGCTATGGCCACAGCCAGAACTCCCCCTGGATGTAGCTCTGGAGAGGAAGTGGGGCTCAGTGACTGAGGATCTCCACTAGCCAAGGCTTCTGTGCCTCTTCCTAGGAAGGCTCAAAGAGAAGTTACCAAACTGCCTTGAGAAGTCAGACCATGAAAAAAAAATAAGCTGGATTCCCACAAGCCTTTTAAAACCAGACATATCCTGAAACATGACAGGCTCCAGAAAGCAGATATATGCAGTTCGCTCAGGTACAGAAATTTGCATTACGAAACTCCTGTAGTTGCCTTCTTGTTACAACACCTTTAATTTCTCTTTTCCTCTGCGGTTTTATCTTCTCCTGGGCACAAGGTGCTGCCAAGTCTCAGGTGCTCTGCCATTAGGGTTGCATCACTTTGATGGCAACACCACTGCTCCAATAAATCAGACACTGAGGGCCCTCCTGTGCCCTTCAGACAAACACGTAGTAGACCTCTGTTTGCTGCATAGTTGGAAACTGAAATGGAAGAGCCTGACAAAGAAAGGATCTGTGGCCCTGGCTAAGATAACAGACTGACTGTCAAGGGCAATCTGCTGACCTCATTAGCTTTGAAGCTCTGGGCAGGTGGGAAATAGCAGGGAGTTTTGAATTCATCTCTGTGACCATCTCCTTCCTCACTCAACCCTCGTGTTGTCTTGCCTGGCTCTCACAGGCACGTGGATCCAGGCAGAGCAGAGCAGGCAGCACTGACATTTTCAGCCAGAGTGGCCTGTTGGGTCAGCAGGAATTCCACCTCTGCCAGTGCCCCCTCCTGCTGTGGGCAGCCTGGGATGGAGCCAGGGAAACCCAGACCCAGCTGTGCCATGATCTCTACAGCTGCAGCCAGCCATGGACTGCTGCTGCTGCTCAGGAGCAAGGAAAAATGGCACAGCCACTCTCCATCAGCATCTTTGTGGTGTAGCCTGTAATCCTCCACACGTGTTCCACCAGGCAAATTATCAAAGCAGAGGCCTGAGTGTCAGCAAAGGCTCTCCGGTATCCTTGGGTGATAATATTCCGGTTTTTTAACAGTCCCTATTCCAGCCAAGTTAACAAAAGCAGGCAGAAAGCAGTCCAAAAGTGAGCACAAGAGAAACACATAAATCAGAGGGTACAGACGGATTCTCCCTTGCCCAACTCTGCTGCAACCAACAGATTCTAGTGAACACAGTGCCCCTTTACTGCTGCCATTCCCCAAGAAGTCTCTCCACTTACAATCCCTCCCAACACCATTTTTTCCCCCTGGCAGCAGCAGGATCCTCTTTCTCCTCTGTCACAGTCTCTTGATGACAGCTCTGACCTGCAACAAAAGGGCTGGGACTTAACCCCACCACTGAGACCAGCTTCAGCCAGGGTGAGGCATCCACGTGCCAACCCTGCAGGTTCATTCTGGGGCAGTTTGAGGGGCTGTATTAAAGCAGGCAGCTGCACCTTGTCCACGGGACCTCTCCTCTGATGGTCACTGCCTGCCACACTAGCAGAGCAGGTGGCAGATGTGCCTTGTCTTTGCTGCAGCATCTCACAGGCAGGGTGCTAATCTGTGCTGGAGAGAAAGAACCAGCTACAACTGCCTCACAGGTGCTCACCTGCAGAGGTGATACCCTCCAGCAGCACATCAAAGTGTGAACTCTTTGAAATCATCCCAGGGTGACCTGGCAGGGCTTTAGGAGCCCTTGGAGTGAGCCTGAACAGCCCAACACAGGCTGGCTGGTTGTGAGATGGCCACCAGCAGAGCCACCACAGCCTTCCTGCCATGGAAACGTTCTGGAAAGAGAAGTTGTCACCATGTGATTGTAAACTCCTCATGGCACAGCACATCTTTCATCCCTCTGACAAACCTGAGTATGACGGGGGAAAGCACGGAGACAGTGCCCAGCTGACCCCTTCTGGCACTCCCCAAACATAAATGTTTATTAATAACACAATAAAGAGAGCCAAAAAGGAGCAGGCCCTGAGAAACAGTGCAAGTTACCTGCCAACTGAACCCTAGCAGCGGCAACCATAAACATGGTACAAGTAGAAATTATCAAAGCCAACTTGGGAGGAAACCACAAGAAATGGCAGTTGAGCCTTATTAGTGCTATAAATCATAGAACTGGTTTCAGTTCCTGCAGCTCCTCACACGCCGTGTGACGCTGTCTCTTGCACAGCAAGCAATCGGGGTCTGCACAGCCTGGAGGCACAAAACAAAGCAGGCGGGGAAAAGCACCGCTTTTTACCAAAGTAATTCTTAATTTAATTGTAAATCAAAGGCAGGGGGGTTCTGTTGCTGTCTGTGAGGGGATGAAGAGCAGGGAGAGACGTGTGAGGTGGGAGAAACGTGGACTTTCTAGGATTTGGAAACTTCTCTAAGTGCGTGTTTCAGGCAGACATCCTCACAAGGCTATCTGCTTGCTTGTTTATTTATTTATCTGAAGATTTGCCACCTCTGTGCTCTTTGTTTGTCTCGTTGTCTTTAAGCCCATTGTACATCCTGAGCTTTTTTTCTCAAGGGGTGATTTTGATAACGGGAGCTATAATGTTTGATTCCTCTGAAGCGGAGGGAGCAGAGGGAAGGGTTAGCCCACCTCACCTCTAATTTTAACAATGTTTGAAGCTTCTTGAGGGAAGCTATCATTTTCTCACTTGGGACCCTCCCATCCCCAGCCATTGATGTGCATCATTGATTATCCTTCTTTTCCTGCCTAGAAAATTTACTCTATACTGAATTCTCTGAGCAGAATTTTAGACTTACCAATAACCATTGTTATCTGCCTTGTTCAGGGAAGCAATGAACCTAGGAACTAATAATAACCCTTACTTATTTTTAGTATAATTTAAGAGCCAGCAATGGCTCAGCATGGTAAGGGACCAAACATAGAGACAGACGTGGTCTCTAGGCAAATGTTTTGCCCTAGAAATACCCACCACTAGGGAAAATTTGGGCTCCCAGGAGTAGCTCCAGAGCCTTTAAAGAAAGTCCCCAACCCAGAGTGAGATCCCAAGCATTAAATTTTGGTTTTGAAGCACACCTAAACCACAGCACCCTGATCATTATGTGATTCCTCGTGCACTACTGCATTGGAAGCAATACCCAGTAAAGACATAAGCCTGGCAGGTAGCACAGTGTGGAGCAGCAAAACAAATGACAAAGACTCAGGCCAGAGTGCTCTAAGAAGTTCAAAGGAGGAACCAAGTGGAGTTCTGTGTCTTACTGGGCGTGCTTTAAGTTTGAAGGACTGATTATCTTCTCCTGGTCACTAAATAGGTAAGAGTCACACAAGTCCAATTGCTTTTGTTCTCAGAAACCAGTCCTTAACCATCTCACATGAAATACAGTAAAAGCTTCCACGTCCTCAGAGCTCAGACTACATGAAGAGGTTGTATCCAGGTCCACACATTAGGAGAGGAAGCCCCAGAGGAATGTGAAGTCTGATTACAAGACACCCATGCAGGCATGGCAATAGACTCCAGGCTGCTTGTGTCCTCTGCATGTCTGAAATGCCTAAAAGCTAAGGAACTGCTGGTAGAAAAATGGTAACTATGAGATGGTACTTTTCTCTTGCCTTGTGTTACTTCCCTGCAGCAGCACTGAGCTTTTGGGAGCTTTTCTGATTCTCTCAACCAACCAAGCTGTGCTTTACAATAGCACAACCTCAGAGGAAAATGCTGTCAACCCGCCACACAAGCCCTGTTTGGCCCCTGATGTAACCACTTCAGCTAGAGACATCTTAAAAAGGCTAAAGCAACCCACTCTTCCAGTCAGACAGGGAAAACGTGGGTTCTGCATTGCCAGCAGCTGCCCAGAGGGAAAGGCACGGCCCAGGTGGACCCTTTCCAGACCACAGGCACTGCACAGCCGGGGCAGAAGCAGAGGCTGCTCCTTCACACTCCTGAGTGGGAAGCAACCAGCAGCAAATGGTTCTTCTAGAAACAACTCTCTGCATTCACTCAGCTGCAGGAGGTGGTTGGGGCTGTAGTCTTGTGTGAGGCCAGGGAGGGACAGATTTGCAACCTGGCCCTGGCAGGGGACGACAGCTGACACTAGAGCTTGGTGATCACAGACTACACCACCCCTGCCAGAGGAAGCTGTCCTGGCCTCCCCTGCCTCCTGCCACTAGTTCTCACCCTGAGGTCATCTTCTTCTTTGGCTTCGGGAGAACTGATCCCTCACAGACACTTTTTTCTTGGTGAATTTTAATGCAGGCTAATTCCTTCATTCGGGTCACTGTGTGACCTTACATGCTTTTGCATCCAGCAAGTGAGTGAGCACTGGGAAGCAAGGCCAGCAGGAGAGTTTTCTTTTGCTTCCTACAGCAACTGCTTATTGCCACTGAGACTTTGGGGGGTTGTTTGTGTTTTTAAAGGGGACCTCTCAATTACAGGACACAGCATTCAAGCTCTCTCTCTCTGCTTATGGCCCCAGCACATACACAGTGATCTTGTCTTCCTAAGTAAGAAAAACTCAAGTGAACCTTTGTCACAGACATGGACCAACCACATGTTTCTGTGTTATGGACAACCTCATAAAACCTGTAGAGCATAATGTATGAGCTCCTGTCTTGTTGGCAACACACCTCATGTTGACTCTGCTGGCTTGACAAATTTCTAGGTGTAAAGCTAATCTCTCCCATTGTCTGAGATCCAAGACAGCCTAAACTTCTTGCACTTGTACTGTAGGACAGCCTACTGAAGGTACTGAAGCATTTTGTGTGCAGCTGCTTTGCTGGTGACTGACAGAGCAAAGAGCAATAGGACACTTGGCTTTGTTCTGACTCAGTCTGGTTGAATTTTTGTGTGTGAGACCACTGCTTGCAGTAGCAGTAGCTATATATGTCTGCTTTAAATGAGAGTGTTGATCAATCACTACCTTGCTCAGGGAACAGGTGTTTGTGCCATTTCTGAAACAAGCACATCACACCAAGGAGTTACCCGAAAGCACATCGCTTTCTTCTCATTAACAAGATCATGAGGGCCCAAAAATTATCTGTTTCTTTCAACATCATCTTCTTATCCCTCCACTACTGAGCCAGAAGCCTGGAGGCAGCACTGTGCCAAGCCAGCTGCCAGCTAGCAAGGACATTCCAGCAGGATGAGCATCCAGGAGTTGCACATGGCTTTGCAGAGATCAGGGAATCTGTGCAGAGAGCCGCTGCAAGAAGCTGCTGCTTCTGACCTGTTCTGCTGCACAGCATGGGAAGTCTCCCTTCAGGATGGAGGAAGCTGCTCCTTTCCCTCCCACGCAACACTGCCACTTGCCACGTCTCTGGCAGGGCTGGGGGGTTGGTATGTCACCTCATCAAACAACTATTTTAGTCTGCCAAGGCTTGCATCACATCTATGAGGATGAGTCAGAGCACAGGAAGTGAGGAGAGGCATATGCATGTGCAAGAGGAGAGGTTTGACCCTCTTAGGTAGGATGGCTGCTCTAAAGGAAGGATTCAGATGTAATATTCAGTAGCCCTAGACCAGATGTTTGATCCATAATCCCAGCATCTCTTCCGTTCTCCAGGCAGTACAATGAAAATATTCACTGCACTAAGGATTTTTTTAAACAATTCAAATGTAGGAGTCTTCAGGAACTTCAAACTTTTCAGGCCTTCCTCTTCAGTCTCATCAGTCCAAAGAGAAAAAACAGAATGTTTTAATTAACAGAGCACAAGCTAAGATAATGGTCTGGGATCCTGGGTTAGTAGCAGTGGTGCTGGCTAGGGGTTTGGCATGTCACTGACACATTCAGGACTCCATTTCCCAACTCATAATGTGCAGTGTTTGACAAAGGATGTGAAAGGCCTATTTATGTATGATGCCAGTCATCTTACCAGATCCCAACAAAACTGATTCCAACATCAGGCTGAGATACTGGAAATGGAAATGGCCTTGACACATGATGGTGAGTATGGTCTGCCTTGTCTTGATAATGCTTCTGTCTCTGCTAGCTGCCTTCACTGTCCACAGCCTTTGCCTTCTGCTGGATGTTTCCTCCACTCAGGCTGTCCCTGGCTCCTCCGTGCCATTCTGACCCAACTTCCTACTTAAACCCATCTGCCAGACCCCATTTCTGCTGTCCTGGCCCCCTCCATCACTGCACTCCCTTCTGAAGTGTAACCAGGCTCCAGATTTTGATACAGCTCTGTTACAAGGAACCAGCATCTGATTAGACCCTCCGAATAGCATCCCACCCCTCTCATTACTTGGAGCTATTCTGAAGACAATAGATGATCAGATGTGCCCAGGGAAACAGCTGGGGTAAGCACAGGGATAGAAAAGCTAACTTAGGAGAAAAGGCACCGAGAAAGAAAAACAGTGAACCGCACTTTCAAGTTTTGCCAGCATAGCAAAGAGTGTGGGAACAAATTACAACATCAGTGAGATACCTCTGGCAATGAAAGCCCCAGTTTCTTTAGGAAACTGGTATAAGTTATACCGGCAAAAGCTGTATCTCCAGTAGGAGTTTGTCAGAAAATCCTTCCCAGGGTAGGCAGAGCCAGCAATATTAAAAGGCAATAATACAGCCCAGCTGTAGGAAGCCTGTTTTCATGGGGAGAAATATTTTCCTGTGACAAGTCTCAAGCAGTTAAGCTCCAGAGAGCTTCACAGTACAGGCAGAAGCTTTGTACATTTCTATATGAATATGTATTTAATTATGACTCCAGTGCAGAACACATTAACATAAATAAAGAGGAGAAATAGAAAGCAGGAAAGGAGGGAGGGGAAAGGTCTGTTTTTCACCTGTCTCTGCTGGCAGCAGCCCTGACTCCTCATCATTTTAGGGAGGACACGGAGCTGTGCCTGGACATTACAGCCTGCCCATCTGCTCCCAGCAGGTAGGATCAGCCTCCTCAGCCCTGTGGGTCTTGCTTAGGGATTATTAGACATGGAACCACGGCCAGATAACCACAAACCAGTATGACAAAGAGACATAATATGTTGAAGAGCAGCAAAAGAAGAGACTGGTTGTTGGGGGATTTTATGAAGCCATCTGCAGAACCATGGGCCTTGTGAAGAAGAAAAGTGAGCCACAGGAAATCCTCTGTCCCCACATTTTCCAGAGCATTTACGTTGGGGGAGGCAGCCTTCAGGTCATCAGAGCTTTCTTCTGACTGTAAGTATCTGCCCCAGGCTCAGAGTCTGAGGGGTAAGCAGGGCTCTCTCCCTGATCCCAGCCCTCCAGCACTGACACCAGTGCAGCCCCAACTCAGCACCTTCCTACACCTGCTGCCTCTCAGGGACCTGCCCTTACACAGTACCTTCCCTCTGGTACATTAACCCTCCACCTCTTTTGCTATCCGTGGGCAAGGGAGACAGCACACATCCCTGTCTCAGCTCTCCTTCACCCATTCCTCCTTCCCCCTGCCTGGGACACAGTCCTTCCCACAACAAGAGTTGTCAGATGATGGGCAAAAGAACAGAAGAACAAGAATGGTGGTGCAGGAGAAGGAAAGCTTTGCCTGAAGGCAAACAGAAAGCTGCCCCTTCCTGTGCCCCTCAGCCCTGCAGGACTGGCCCTTCACATGGGCAGGAACATCCTGCTCCCCTGCCCTGTACACGCTGATGGCCTGTAGCCCATCAGCTTTCTGAAATAAATAAATCATGTCCTTTGCAGAGGACAGCACAGGGTTCCTTCTGCTGAAACTCTGTCCTGATTGCTCTGGACCAAAAATAAAGACCTCACTTATTTTATTATTATTCCTTAAAGTGAGGGCCTTAACCAGAGGTCAAATATTCTCCTGTTTCTGTACCAACACTCTCACATGCCCATCTTCAGCTGAGTTCACAGTGACGTCCTCAAGGATATGATGAACTTGCAAAAAAGTGCGATACTGTTTGATCTTTCATTACTGTGCTTAAAAAATGCACTCGGGGGGAAATATAAATCTGACTCGCTGACAGAAATCCCTCCCCTTTGTTTGCACTGAAGGTGTTTTGCAATGCAGCCCCAGCACTGCTAGCAGCAGCCGAGTTCTACCTCAACACTGAAAGGCTGAGCAGAAACCAGCTGTGCCTGGTTTGTTTCTAGGAAGAACCTCCACATGAAACTCAGATCCGAGCAGGCACAACCCAGACATCTCTTTCAATGCACATGGCTACCTGGTAGCCCATCTGCTGTGAAGGTGTGCTGATGCCAGTGAAGTTGTCAGGGTTAATATTGAAAGGACTTTTTTTTAAAAAAAAATCCATACTGTAGACAGGGTAGAAAGTTTTAGCCTCTGTAGCGGTCAAGGCTGGCTGATCCTGGTACCTACATTCAGGGCTGCCTCAACAAGTGCAGAGCTGTTTAATTATTGACAAAGAAAAAAGTCCTCTAACTGAACTATGCTTCATTTTAGGAAGAAAAAACAACTCTATCCAGACTCTCTGTGCTCAAAAGTTTTGCTTCTTTTTATTTTTAACAGCAGTCCACATAAAGAAAATATAAGGCCCAGCCCGAATGGTAGCAATGAGTGCTTAATATTCTTTTTGCATAACCCTAACAGATCAGTGCATAATTTAAAAATGTCACTGCACATCTGTGTTCGTTGTGTGGCTCTTCAAAGTGGGGCAGGAGAAGGGGGAAAGTGAAAAGTAGAGATCCTGTAAGCTATTTACCTCTCTGCTGAATAATTTCGCTGGCACTTGCTGCAAAGCAGGGATGAACACTGAACTCCTGCTCGGGCAGGACAGTGCCACTGCAGGGAGGCTCCAGGCCCTGCTGCAGCACTTGGCCTCTGAGAAAGCACTGCCACCAGGAGTGTGCTGCCCATAACCTCTGCTGCTTCTCCTGCAGATAAAATCTGTGCCATCTTGCCTTTCTGCGGGTTTATAACAGTAAAAGCTCAGCTTTGCAGTGAAGTGTTCTCAGAATTAATCTTCTAATCCTTCTTTTGGTGGCAAAAGAGAAGCTCCAGGCTTTTTTCCAGCGAATCTACTGCATTTATTGCTTTAATGAGTAAGCATGGGGCCTGCTCCCTCCATACATCCCCAGATGACAATCCACAGCCCCTCAAGCAGCACTTCCAAAGATGATAATTGACTTTGGATGAGACCTGGCTTGCCTGAAAAGACAGGAGAAGAGGATCTTCACACCCACCGAATCACTCACAGCCTCTGGGAGGGCAGTTTCGTGGTGAGTCCCTCTGGGGCTTCCCCTGCTGCTCCCATGATCAACCTGACTCTTGCTGTTCCAGGCACTGAACAAACACTCAGAGGGCTGAACAGAAAGTCCCATCCTCTCATGGTGACGGGCCACCATGTTCCTTTCAAAATGTGACCGGAGAGACATTCTGGAGGAATGTGTACTGCTTGTGCTGTCCAGCTCTAGAGATAAATAGAGGACAAGTCTCCATGGCTGCCAGTCTGGCACCTTTTGTGGGTAATAAAATATGCTCAATGCTTTTCAAGCTTTTCTACAAATAATCAGAACTGTTTGTCACTATGTTGAAGGAATTAGGGGTTTTAGACACTGCTGGAATGATTAAATAGAGGCCTTTCTTTCAGAAGGGCATGAAATTTAGCTGAAAAGCAGGGTTTGTGAGTGTTCTGCTGGGCAGACAAAGTAGCCAGGACACACTAGCAGGAACAAAGGCAGGCTCTCCAAGGGGGTGGATTTCCCCAGGGCGTGCAGGACCACAAAGCCCAGTGACCTTGAGCATGGTGGCTGCTCCTAATGCTGCCCATGTCTCTGTGTGGGATGAAGGGGACAGAGAAGACACACTCCTGTGAGGCAGACACCCTCTGGGACATGTAGGAGGGTTGTTACAACTTCCATGGCGACATGCAAGAAAGGAGAGGGCTGAGGGCCAGCCGGGAAAGAGACAATTCTTGGGGGAAGGGGGAGAAGAGACATAAAGGAGAAGGTGCTGTAGGAGCTGTTGTAGAATGGACTGAGTAATGCTGAGGAAATAGATCTGTGAGTTGTCAGCACAAAAACAATCACTGAAGTGGGCGGCAGGATAGAGCTATCCTGGGGACAAAGCAAAGAGTGAGGAGAGGGACTAAGGTGATGTCCTAAGGAAGTCTGATAGTAGGGAGGAGAAAAGCATGGAAAGAAGACAATGCAAGGACACCTAGAGAGGTAGGATGAAAACCAGGAGCACGAAAGGCTCTGGAGCACCTCAGGAAGAGGGCTTTTCAATAAAGGAGGAATGATTCACATCAAAGGCAGGCAACAGACTGGGAAGGAGGCTTCAGAGTGTGCCAGGAATAACAACTGTGCCTCAGCTCATGTTGTGTTCCCTCTCCGCTCGCAGCACCGTACTCTTCACATTTCATCTGCAGCTCTTCAGGGCAGGGGCCTGGTCCTCCTCCCCATCTAGCAGTTCAAGAAATCATTTCCATTGGTACCAAGAATATTAACTGGATGAATGTGCATATGTGCTTTAACATGCAAGAGGTGACATATCCCTGATATATCTGCTGTTGATTTATTCACTGTACCGCCACCTCACAAGCTCAAATCCCTGCATCAGATCCCTGTCCTCCTTCACCTTTATCATCATTAGGAGGCTGTATCAGAGAAGAAAATGATACATCATGGGAGAAAAGAGGCCATTGTTTTGGTTTCTATTTTTTCATTTCCCAGGATCACCCCCACATAAACGTTCAACCTTAAACACGTATAAAATGCACTTGTAATTCTGCAGACCCTGGCTACCTCTCTTGGCTCACTTTTGCTCTCCTGCTGCCCTGCAAAGCCCCATTTCCCTGATGACTGCTCGCCTCCAGCACCTGCCAAGCACCTCAACTTGCAATGGCAACTTGCAGCTCCCAATTCTTCCAGCCCCATCTACATAGTAAGAGATGTGTTCAACCCAGAGAGTGGCTAAATTTATCGTTAAATGTTTATACTGTAGTTAGCAGTGATCCGAGAAGGAATTTAAGTGTCTCTTTGTGTGTCTCTAGTTCCAGTGGCACTCAAAGCATGTACATAAGGGCTTTGCTAAACGGGAGTGGGCCTTAATGCACACTTAATCACCTTGCAGTCTGGCCCCAAATGTTTGCCTATATTGCAGTGATCGAGCTCTGTCTCTTGATTTCCTGTCTGCAGTACAGGGATAAAGAGAACAGCTGATGATGTGTGATGGAGGCTCAGGTTTGACCTCGGGTTTGCTGAATAACTCATGACTGGCAAAACTGTGGATTGATTTCAGTTGGATTTTATGAGGCATGGAGCTGAAAAGACTTGATTTTTTTTCTTCCTCCTCATTACATGGCAATGACTAGCCTAGCCATGGCTCCTCATCTTGCATGTCTGATGGATGCCAAGTACTTTCTTTTGTTCCTAATGTCCTGGGTTTTAACTTCTTTAATTTTTTGGCCCTGTATATCTTCTAAACCCCTTCTGGAAATTTAGTAGCCATGGGACTACCTTACAGGTCCATGGACTGCCAAGCACTGCCCCTGGCTCCTGCAAAGGCTTTGTCTATTTCAAGTGACATAATGACCACCAGTATGTGAAAGGCAATGTTTGGATTTAGACTGGGGCAAAGTCCCTGTAAACCAAAACTCCTTACCATTTTTTCTTCTCTTTTCAAATGCACCTATCCTCTGCTCTCAGTAAATTCAAATTTTAATGGTACAGATTTTCTGCAATGGAGCACTGCCTTGATAACCATTTAATATGTAGACGAGGAAGCCATTAATAGCAAGCAACAAAGAGGAAAGAAGATTACTACCTTTTAATCTTTCATTTATTCTGCGGGTAGCTAATAATTACTTAGACATTATGGCCAGTTACTATTACTTGCTAAGTTTCACAAAGCCCTGTTTCTATACTCTTTAAAAACAGTAAAGAAAATTACATATCTAATAGAAAGAAGTAATTTCTGAGGGTAAAGTTACAGAAATCCCAGACCAGATAGTAAAGGTTTTTTTACCTGCTGCTCAGTAAAACCAATGAAAAGTAGACACTTTTCATGCCCTTCCTAATCTAGATCCTCACGAGTACACCACTTGCTGTTGAGTGGTATGATGGTAGAAACCTGAGATGAAATTAAAGCTTCCATCTACTCACAAGGGGCATAAAATGTTTCTGTCTAGTTGTTTTTATTTTTAAACCAGAACTGCAGGACAAGCCTTTTCTTCCCATTGCTGCAGTGTTAATCGAAGCCATATTTTCAGCTCTGATAACAGTAGCAAGAAAACAAGAAAAAAAAAGAAGTGTGGCAAACCAGTTGTGACTTACTTGCTCGGTATCAAAACCCACGGAATAAGCCATGGCACATCTGGATCTTCACTGCCAGTTCAGGGAGCAATCCCCTCCTTCTGCCAGCCAGCGAGAGGGGCCAGGACAGCCAGCTGGCATGTACACTCAGAGCTGGACTGCAGGCAAGAGCTGGGTGCTGTGCCCCAGCAGCCCAGGCTATTTCTGGCTCTGCTACAGGCTGGGTGAGCACGAGTGAGCTGCTCTCAGCAGCAGCAGGGCCCAAAGTCTTTGCTGGCACAAATCACCTGCTTTACATTCTGCGAGGGGTTTGCTGTGGGTTTTCACTGCAGGTGGTGCCCGGTCCTCCTCTGTGCTCTGCAGGTTTAGCTTGAACAGGCTGGGCATGCAGGTCAGTCCAGAAGAGCTCAGACCTGCTGGTCTCCCAGGTAAGCTGCAAAATCTGCCCCTTATCCTTGGCTTTCAGCAAGGGAAGGAAAATGCAAGAGTAGTGATTGGCAGGAGGAAAACCGCTGCTGGGTGAGAGCTTTATGTCATTGTCGCTTTTAATTTCACCATCACTAGCTATGTCAGAGAGTTTAAATATGAGCAATGGTGTTGCTCAGTATTGTCAAGGGCATGCAGAGCCCCAGCCCAGTATCTAAATGAAATCCTCTGAAAAATGACTAAACAGGATTAGCACGGCCTGAGTGCAGATCCAACACACCTGCATGCTCATGAATCATCCCACACCCATGAGCAGAGGTGCAGCGGCCCCCACCAGAGCCAGCAGAACAAACTGGTGTTGGCAGAGCAGGATCAAGCCCTTTCTCCGGGCAGGGCATCATCTGCAGCCCCCTGCAAGGGCAAACACAGCCCTGGAAGGGTGCTCCCACCCCAGCAGCTCCTTCCAGACACTGAGCAAGCTGGGCTGTGTGGCAGGGCTGGCATGGAGCAGGGGGCTGACCCTCCATCCGCTCCCCCCTGGCTGGGGTTGGCTGAGGGGGCTCCTGCACTCCAAAGCAACCCCGCAGCGTGGATTAAATCCCTCTCTGTGACAACACCTGGAAGCCAAGGAGGAAGGAGGGGAGCTCTCCCCAGCTCCTGGTCCTGCTGCAGGCAGCTGCCTGCAATGGGGCTGCCTCAGGCTGCAGGCAGAGAGCTGGTGTCACAGGGAGCTGGTGTCACAGGGAGCTGGTGTCACAGGCAGAGCCACTCATGCAGGAGCGAGGCCTCCTCGGGGGAGGGCCCCGAATTCTGCCATTTGTTTCCCTTTTCAATCTGACAGGGCAGAGACAGATTTTATTGAGCTGCTGAGCAACTCGTGAGGCCTGTCTACTCACCGAGGCTTTTCTGAGAACGTGGGTTGAGAGGTTTATTGGATTGGGGGATAATTTAGTATCCATTTTTCACAGCATGTCCGTTCGTATTAACCTGCCCTTGCAGTCTGTTTCCCTCCCTGCCACCCCTGGGCAGTGGAGGGACGGGAGGGGAGGGAGTGCCCTGTCTCTGCTGTTCACCTGAGGTGGGACACCAGGGTCCCCAGGATCACAGTGCTCGTGGGACAGGGGCAGCAGTGTGGGGCTGGGTCACCTTATGGCACCAGAGCTGCCTTTCGTCAGGGTGGGAGGAAAGAGGCCCCAGCGAGGTCTGTCAGCCCACAGCCCAAATGCCCCTCTGCTGCCTTGCACCAGATCCTCCCACAGAGATGAGGGGGCATTTCTAGAAGATACATTAACTGTAAGAGAACCCATCCCTCCCAGAAAGAACCCGTCCACTCCACCAGGAGGCACAGGAAGATGCCTCTCCTGCCTGGCTTCTGAGGACAACCCACAAGCAGGTCCCTGGCAGAGCTGCTCCAAGCTCTGGGTGCACCAGGTTTTCCTGCAGGAAAGCTTTCCTGACTATGCATCTGCTGCTTTAGACAAGGGTTCAAGTTCTCCCCAGGGGTCACTTGAAGCAGCATCCTGCTGCATCTGCCCACCTCAGGCTGGGACTAGAAGCCCAGCCCTTGGAAAGTGATGGGGGTTCCTCACGGCTACCTGTGATCCAAAGCTCATCTAGAGTTGTCACTTGGAGGGAACATCAAGGATGACAAAAAGAGCTGCTGCCACTACAGTAGCAAAAAAGACAAAACAGAGAAATGTAGGCCCACTGCTAAGTAGGGGAAGTGATTTGATGGCATGGGCACAGAGAAGGCTGAGGTACTCAATGCTTCTCTACCTCAGTCTTCATCAACGAGGTCTTTCAGGGCTCTGGGCACAGAGGAGAACTACCAGCAAGAATAGTGGTGTTGACTCAAGAATTGCCTGAAAGATCTTGGTCTCTTCAAGTCCATGAGACTTAACAGTTGCATCCAAGAGTGCCACGAGAGTTGGCCCATGTCCTTGCACTGTCATTCTCTAACATTTTTCAAAGACTGGGGAGATCCAGGGATTTCCCTGATGACTAAAGGCAAATGTGAGCCCCCCCAAACCTACAGAAAGTCATCAAGAAAAGGGAGCTGGTCTGTGTGGCAGGAAAACTAGAGACACCAGGCACAAACTGAAACAAGAGAGATCAGATTAAATGCAAGAGAAAAAAAATTAGCATGAGGACAGTCTAGCAGTGGAGCAGGCAGCCCAGGAGGCTGTGCAGGCTCCAGCCTGGGAGGTTTCAGCCTGGTCTGGTCTAGGGATGACCCTGCTCTGAGCCTCTCAGGGCCCTGCCCAGCCTGAATTATGCTGTGTTCCCATGCTGAGTTGAATTGGATAGCAACAGTAGGAAATTAAAAATACAGAAATATAATCCTGCTGTTGACACAAATAACCCAAATTCTCCAGACTGCTTTCGTCCCCTGTCTGTTCTGACTTATGCAGGAATCCAGACTAGCTCTGATCTGTCCTAAATACTCTTTTGCCAGGCTGAAGGCTTGGGGCTGCTACTACTGAGAAAGGAGTCAGAGGTGTACAAAGCAAGTGCAAAGGCTGGCTGTTTCTGTGAGGAACCAGTCACCATCACCTCAACTCCTTTTCCCAAATCTCTTTCTCTCCCTTCCCTCTTTCATTGCTCCTACAGTAAATACCCAAACAAGAAAACAAGCCCCCAGGATTCATCTTACAGGCTCTGTGTCCCACGTCTCCCAGTCCCCTCCACTCCCTAAACCTTGAGGGACTTCTTCCAGAGTCCCTCTCCTGGGGGGCAACCTCAGTGCCCTCCAGCAACTGCAAGTTGAGCAGCCTAATGATATTAAAGCTCCTTTCACCCTCCTTCCTAGCTGAGGCTAAGCACAGCTCAGCGAGCCATCAGGAACAGGAACCTCATCATGAGCAGAGAGATGGCCCGAGAGATGATTTTGAGGGAAGGCTGCAGTAACCTCAAGCTTAGAAAAGATGCTTGAACTCCCCTTTTAAGTGGTCATGGAAGCTATTTTCATCTTCAGCTGCCACAGATTTGTTCCTGGGATGGTGGCTGCACCGAGTGGCTGACACAGACCTGAGAATCAATCAAAAGTAATTGAAACAGAAGAGGTCGGCAATCAACCTATTAGGTTGCTGGAGCCAGAAAAATGCCGCTATGAGGAGCCAGAGAAAGGGGAACTGACTTCCCTTCTGAAAACTTAATGCGAGGAAGAAGCTTCAGCTGCGCTGTCTTTTCTTACAATAAGAATAAAAATCTGTGGAATTCTCTTTCTGTGTATTTTTATCCCATTTAATGGGAAGGGGACAAAGGAAAGAAACCATTAAACGGAGATCTGTAAAAAAAAAAAAAGCCATCTCATTCTCTTTTCTTTTCCTCATTCCCCCCCTCCGTATGCAATAAAATGATTCTTTGCTCTCAATTGTTGTCTGCTGTGGCAGCGGTTGGAATGAGCTTTGTTTTTCTTCACTTCACTGCTCCTCACCGGAGGACTTCGCTGGCTGCAGCAACCCATTAAACTGGTTGCTGGCTGTCATGGTCTCTTCTGTCAGAGTGGGAGTTGCTGCCAGAGTCCGGTTATTTCCAAATGCCTGCATGAATCGGCTCCTGAAAAGCCAGACCTCAGAGCCGTCGACACGAGCGTGAGCTGAAGTGTTAGGGGGTTGCCAGCCTCCAGTAATTAACAGCATACACCCCTCCACCATCCCTCACCCAGATTTCACAACCTTCTGGCAGGTGCCCCAGGGGGATTTGCAGCAGTGAGCTTAAATATTTCATCTAAATCATTAGAGCAAAAAAGAAAAATTAAAGGTGATCTTTAAAAAGGAGGGGGAAATCTTAACCACTTGCATTCTTAATAAGCCATATGCAAAGAGAAAATGTAGCACCAAGAGCTCAGGGTTGGAAAGGACTGCTGGTGAGCAATACCTCACCAGGCTTCTCAGAGATGAAATCTGAGGGGCCATGCAGTCCTCTCTCCCACACAGGTATCGTTCTGAGGTGCATTACTTTGGTTACAGAGGATGTACTGGCTTGACCCTGACACCAGAGACTCTTGTTGACTCTGAAACCCGCACGGCACATCCTTGGTTAGATGCAGTTATGAAACACAATAACCCCTGTTACTGTCTGGATGAGCCCTTCCCCCACACCAATCTCTAATTACTCTCAAGGGAATGAACACAAAGTTTCTCCTTTCCTCCTCACCTGGACAGTGCAGCAGGGCAGGGAACAGGACATAGCTTTAAGGTTATGATTGAGGTCGGAATGGGAGCCCACCAGTTGACCAAGGGGATTTGGCTTTGGTTCTGGGGTGGTTGGAGCACTTGTTCTCCCCAAGGAAAGGCTCGTGCACCATGTTGTACATGCTCCTGGCAGTCCCCTACTCCAGGGACTTTTCCACAGCTGGGCAGGCTGTGGAGGGGGCACTCACAACAGTGAGGTTTAATCAGGGCAGTTCTACCTGGCAGGGGTTTTACAGAGTCGCAGGGAAAACCTCCTGGGCTCTGCAGAGCAGTGCTCCGAGTTTTATCCGTACTTACTGCTTTCTGAGGGTACCACTAAAAATGTCTGGGCAAAGTGCAGGTTTGGAGACCTTGGCAATTCACACCTGCACCTAGACAGTGCCTGTGCTACAGCATAAACACTGTCCAGATTCACCATCAAGCACAATTTATGTGAGGGATGTGCTCTCCCTGCGGGCTTAAGCAATAACACTCCAAACACACCTTCAGAAAGACTATTGCTTTCATGAAAGGTTTTCATGAAATAGAGGGGTGAGGGAAGGGGGTATGAGAAATTAGAGGCTGAAATTGTGTCCTAACACTGCTAAGAGGAAAAAAATCAATTTTTTTCCCACTAACCCCCTATAGCAGTACTTGATCCAGTATTACCCTCCTCCCAGGGATCAAAGATGATGATGCCATGCAGGAGTAATGCTGGAGTAATACAAGAGCTTATAACTGCAGAAGAGCTGTGACCTAAAGCAAGCCTCCCCTGCAGATGCTGAGTCATCAGAAATGCGATGCCCTTCTGCCATCATCTAAGAACAGCATCTGAAAGAGAGAGGGGTGATTAGACCAGGGTTTGGAGCTGGGACCATCCAAATTCTGATGCTGGTTCTGGTATCAGAATATCTGGTATGTCCCTCACATGAACATGGGGAGTAGTTATTAGGACTCAGATGTTCAGAGGTTCTTCTGTCACTCAAAACCCCTCAAATGCACTGTGGGTACTTAAATCCTCCAAAAAAAATTATGTGTAACCTTCTGAAAACAGGCAGAAGAGGAATTTAGGTTAGTATTTGTAACGTGCTTTTCAGAAGAAAACTGACTATTAACTTTAGTTCTTCATTACTTTATGCAGTAGAAAGCAGGAAGATATAAAAAATGAACAGCAGGATAGGACTGATTATTAGTATTGTGAGTGTTGTTGGGTCATCTCTGGGGTTTCATGGGTACTTCTATCAAATAAATGGATGGATTGTATGCACCATGAAGGAATAATTCTGGACAGGAGATGTTTGTTCCATAAAAGGGACGCACTCAAAGGACATGCAAAGTCCCCTAAACTTTCCAGGATTAGCACTGAGTGACCTAATATCTCCTCCCACCACTGGTGCCTAACACTTTAGAGAAATTTATGCACAGAATGTGACAACTTGTCATGAAATGCTCAACTTCATCTATCCCATTTTCCTGTGGAGTTCTCTGCATAATATATAAACAGAGGGGGGTGGGGGAAATCTCTCTGAAAGCTCCTGCCAACTCACATCTATTTCATTCTTTTCTTTTGAAAAGAAACCTATTCCAGATGGTTTATCATTAGAACTTTTTTTTTTTTTTTTAGATCTGCGACGTTATGAAAAAACCAGGAAAAAAAGAAATCTGTGTGGTCAGTTCTAGCACAGCCTGGCAGCTCTCCTGAAAACCTTTCACACTGGACCTGGGGCTGTGGATGCGTGTCCACTGCAGGGACCAGTGGGCTGCCCCAGGTCGATGGAACCAGCCACTGGATATTGCTGACGGGGCAGCATCTGGGCCAGCCTCTGACTGGGCAATCTGTTTTCCTGTCCTCAAAGTTCTCGCTCCTCCCAGGGCTTGGGCACCCGCTGTACCACATGAGCAAATACGCTCAGAGCGACGGCGGTGAGGTCGTTCCTGCTGTGACCTGGGCAAGCTGCTCCGTGTTTCTGCCACGGCTCCCACGGCACCCTACAAACAATAGAGGGAACAGGAGCTGCAGCAGCTCCCCCCGAGCTGCACGCCCTCCCGGGTGTCAGGACTGCAGCCGGGCAGACAGCCAGCACGCTGAGGGATGCTTTAAGCCAGGCCTCTGAGACAAACCTCTGCTTTCAATAAAGTGCCACAGGATTTTTAATGCCCATGCAGAGCAGGCAGCTGTTACCCAAAGGACATTCTCCACCCTAAAATTACATGGAAATTATTTGCCTCTGAAGCTATGTTTAGCCTACAGAGATTCAAACATATAATTCTAGGATATCTAGTTATTTGATTAAAATGCTAATATAGCCACCTCACTGCTAATGCTGCCAACCAACCGGCCTCCCTAGGGCAGCGCTGTGTGTTTGCTTTTCGTGTCTCTCTCTAAGCCAGAGTCTCACCCCAAATCGGGGATCGTGATCACTGCTCTAAGCCCAGGGGTTCAGCCTCCCCAGCACAGTGACTCAGAAGAGCAGCCAGCTCAAAGCTGGAGAGGATGCACAGAGGTTTGCCCACTGCTTCATTCCAAGCAGTTTCCCTCTCCTGCTGGGAGCTGCCAGGCAGCAGCAGTGGTGGCAGGCTCCTGAGGAAGGTGTGCGTGCTGAGGAGGCACCCCTTCTACTGAGAAACTGATTTTTTTTTAGAGGAGCAGCTAAATAAGTGAATGGGGGCCATGAGCTTTTCCCCAGAATTTTTCTTAATTGCCTTTTGCTCACTGTCACTACAAGGATTGGGAATTGGGCCGTCAACATTTTCCCTGTGAGGATCAGCTCCCATTTTATCCAAAATTACCTCTGTCCAACTTGATTTAAAATTTCTAGTTTGTCAAAGTTCATTATTTCCACTGAAATCCAGGTGCCAAGGTGCTCAAAACCAATATTATGTATGAAGGAACTCACTGCACATCATTTTAAGCTCCTGCTATGAACAAACATCCCTTCATCCTACATCCTTTTCCCACCTCAGGGTCTCGGTAAAGCACTATGCCTCAGCAGTACTACACAATTTTATGATAAATAGACCTAGGTCCTTCTCCTAACGATTGCTGGGGTTTGTCAAAGCTGCTCTTCATTTTCTGAGAGGGCACAGAAAGGATGACCATGCTGATGGTGCCAGTCCTAATGGTCCAGCCTGACTGCAGGGACTGAGCAGGAGGCCAGGGATGCTCTGCACTTCAGTGTCCGTGTCTGTACAGGCTCCCTCATCGCTGGCTCCACAGGAATCAGGAGAGAGTCTGAGGGGGCACTTTTTCAGAAGAACGAGGAGGGGAAGGATGAGTGTACATGCCTGATTAGTCACAGGCAATTAAACACGTCTAGCTTCCCCTTGCCTCTCATCCCTAACCTCCAGCCACTGGAACAGAAATCCAGAACAGCCATCTCTTGATGCATGGTCCCTATATCCCTTTGCCTTTATAACATGGTGCCTGCACTCTTTCAGCCCCTGGGCATCAAAACGTTTGCACCCACTGCACACAGGCAAGTGAAATGTCTCAGGCTGTAAGGAGGGAGACCAACCCTTCCCTGCAGACCGATCCTGCCTCTGATCATAGAGCAACACCCTCTAACACAGCTCCTGGAGCTGCCACTGCTCATCTTGAACCGGAGCAGAGGCAGCTTTTGGAGATACAGGGTTGCAAGAAACTTCTGTCCCCCTCTGGTTTGCAGGCCCTAGGCTTTCCCTGGCTTCACACTGATCTGACCCAGGGTGTTTTCCTTACAGAAACATTCCATCTCCATTTAATTTTAAAACTGCTTTTGCTCCAGCACCTTTCCTCCCTGCCAATCTTCTTGACCTAGAGCAGCACAGTCTCAGGGGTGTTCCCATAAAATCACTGCTGTGCTAGGTAGGGATGGATCAGACTATTTGTCCCCTTCCTCCTGTCCTCCCCCAGGGACTGCCTTGAGTCCCCTAGGACTCTATCATCCCCTCCCTCACAGGGTTTCTACTACCGTGGCTGAGTTCTCCAGCGAAAGTCTCACCAGGACTGGGTATCATCCTCACCCACGCTCCCCATCCTGCTTCTTCTGCCACTTCTGCCTCCAGGGAACAGGCTCTAGACTGCTCCTGCCAGCAAGGAACACAGCCTCTTGCTGTTTAAGGAAAGAGGTGGGTGGGGAGAGAATCCCTCGAGCTAAGTGGAGAGGCACAACCTGCAGTCTGAACTCCAAAAGCTCTTCCTCCCCAGTATACTCATCCCTGTCAGGCCACAGCCAAGGCCGTCTTTTTAGGGAGAGCTGGTGAGGCCAATGCTTATTTCATTACAGCCTGTACCTCTTCTGAACAGGGTATAGGTACATGGATGGAAAATACAGAAGAAAAAGGTCCATAGGATGAGTCCTACTACAGCATGTAACTGTGTTTAAACATGATCACCACCAAAAAAATCACTATGACTGAACAAATCTTGGCTTTAGGTGCAGGCAAGAGCAAATCAGGATCAATTTTAACCCCTGTTTTGCAAAGTCTCATAATTTTACCAAAGACCTTGTGATACCCAATACTCTTTAAAGCCTGTGTTCCAAGATTTGGGTATACAAGAATGTCACCTTGGTCTCTTTTCCAGATACACTTCTTTGTGTCTTCTTGCCTGTCTCATAGAGATTCCTGATTTTGTGAACCTCAATGTTTCAAAAACTAGAGGGACACTCATTGAGATTCCTGATTTTGTGAACCTCAATGTTTCAAAAACTAGAGGGACACTCTCTTCCTCACCAAGATTTTTTATCTCATGATCCAGGGAGAAACTGGACTTCTGGTTTTATACTGGTTGGACTCAGCATTACTATAAGCACAGACAACAGGTAAACTACCAACATGTCTCTTGCTTTCTGACTGACCCAAAATCCATGTCTAATGTTCTGTCAAAAAACACAGAAAACACAGTTGTGTTCAGAGGTGAGAAAATATCAAAGTGAAGGCAGACCTTACCACACAGAAAAGTTAAGAAGCTGAAAGCATCCTTACCTCCTTCTAAGGTCTCTCTTCATTCCCAGCACCTCACACTATGGCCCAGGTGTGCCTCATGCAGCTCAAACCTTCTGTCCTGCTCTCCCTGCATGTATTTTTAGCAATACTCTGTAAGTTACTTTTACTCAGAATAAAACTCAGTTTTACTCCACGTTATGTCCTGTCAATCCAAAGAAAAAGCTCGCTCTGTTTAACTATGGGCTTGGGGAACATTAGGAATTATTTCCATAAAAGGGTACTAGGCTGGTATTTGATACAGGGGTCAGAGTAGAGGACATGGTCTAGATTTGACCAAGACAGAGTTTAAAAGTGGTCTGGATAAATGGAGTTTCACCGTAGAGTAGACAAGGTTAGAGGTCAGCCTTTGCAGAGAAAGAACAAAAGAGTACTGATCCAACTAGGTAATTTCTGCAAAAAGCAGACTTATTTATCAAAAACTGAATTGATCTAGCTTGCACAACATTAAAGCCAAAGAATAAATAATAAACAGCACCTCCATTTGTCACATAGTAAAAAGAACAAAAGTGCACAACTGGGAAAATGTAATTTGGAAAAAAGTCCACTACGGAAAAAAATAAGGCAGAGTTGCACTAGCGAAATAAAACCAACCTGTGATTTATTAGCAACCATTGTGTGCTCCGTGCCATATTTCTTTATTCAAATAAAGCCCTGTTCAGATTCCTCTGAGGTGACTTTTCAGCAACATTCAGCACATTGCAGGGCAGGGCCTGAAGGTCATGAGTTCAAGAAAGGAGTTGTGTTCCTCTATCCTCCAGCCACCTGATCTGAGCTATAGACACGACTTTCCTCAGCTGTGGTGATGCTGCTGGTGGGAGGGAATCTTCTGCCCTGTGCATTAACATCTCCTGTAAATTGTCTTAGGAACTAGACTGATACAGCTGCACACTGAAGCAGCATTTCAGCTGTCCTAGGCTGGGGAGAAGCTACAGCTGATGACAAGAAATGGAAAGGAGGAAGGAAGAGAGAGAAATGTAATTTTGGAGGGCTTGGTATGAAAATTTTGACTGCATTATTTGCTCAGGCCAGACAGCAATAAAGCACAAACTTGTTGGAATAGCTTATTCTCCTCTGGCTTCAAGCAATGCAGGAAGGATCTGCTGTTAGGTCTCCCAATACCACTTTTTTTCCCCCCCTGTTTTATTATTAACCTCCTAGATTTTTCTCTGCCTTTAATGGTAAATTGCTTTCCAATCAGCACGGCGTGCCGAGGGTAACCAGAGGCAGCCAGAGCCCGTGCAGTGCCGGGCCCAGCCAGGCAGCCACGACTCCTGTTCACAGCACTGACACCTCCCTGTTATTGTTCTTACCTCCCCTGACCCTTTGGGATCAGGGGGCCTTGACCATAATGCTCAAGCAGTGAAAAAACACAAATCCTGCTGGACTTGCAGCTGGGGGAGAAACAACCTCAGGAACTGGGAAAGGAGCTGTCAGCCTTCATTATTAATATCCAGCTGTTAATATTTAATGTCATAAAACCGCGTCTCCCTCCGCAGCCTAGTCATCAGACATGCAGGGGTCACAGCAGCCAAAATCCTTTAGACAGACAATTCAATGTCCCTGTGCTTTAGCTGCATGCCAGGACTGCTAAAGGTGTTCTAGATGTATTTGAGATGAAATGCTAGAAGCTTTAATAAAGCCTGAGATTAAAAAAAAAAAAAAAACAGGAAATGGAAAAAAGAGTGGTCACGTTCCTCCTGCCTTCCCAGCCAGCCCTGCTCGCAGCATTGACCCCATCCACTAAGCCAAAGGGCACCTGCAGCTGGAAAAAAATCAACAGGGCTGGCCAAAGCAAGAGCAAGTGTTAGCAACGCACGGACATCACCCACTGCTGCAGCTGCAGGGCCAAATCTCTGCTCTAGGCTTGGTGTCCAGACACAGAGGGAGGCTTGAACGTGAGGTAGAGAGAGGGCCAAGATTTAAATCCTTCAGATTACTAAAGCCAGATGACGCTGCGTTAGGAAAAAGATGGTGTAGCCCACCCCAGCCTGTGCTCCCAGGCGCTGTGGCACACACTGAGGAGCAAAAGCACGCCCGGAAACGCTGTTGAGTGTTTGATCTCACAGCAGATGAGACAGAGAGAGGGCCTCTATCATGGGGGGCAGGCAAGGGACATTTTAGTGGTTGTTTTCAGAGCCTTCACCCTCACAGCATCACAGCAGGGTCAAACACCAAGGCTGCTTGCGGGCAGTTTCCCTCCCGGCGGGTGCGGGAGCGTGGCACCTCTGCTGGCACAGAGCCACGGGTCCTGCTCCCTGCTGCAGATCCCGGGCTCTCCCTGCTCGCGATTCCATTTGCGCTGCCAACGCTGCCACTAAAGCTGCCTCGCAGTATTAATTTTTAAAGACTCCTTCCTCCTCCTGGGCATAGATTCCGAGACAGCTCCAGAAGCCCACACATATATACCAGCGCAGCGTAGCAGCCAAATGCGTCAAACAAGATTTTAAGGGAGAATGGGGGAATAAAAAGCACCGCCAGAATGTTTTGGCATGCAGCGCAAAGAAAAGCGTGGCACCACATGCAACATCTGCTACCCTTTGGCCTTCCCTGCCTCTCCTGTTTCCACCTGTAAGCTCAAGATTGATTTCTTTCTTTTTTTTGCAGAGCGGTGTAGTCAGAGGGGCTGGAGCACCCCAGGCAATGAAGAAACATAAGTAATGAGAATCCTCCGAATATGTTAGTCTGCATGACATGAAGACAGCTGAGACGGTCCTCAAAGGATTGGTCAGATCCAGCAGAGCTCATTAGCTCTGGCTTGGGGCTACTTCTGCCAGACCTGGGTTAGCAGGAGCTCCCAGGTGTCTGCGAGCTGCGCTCTGGGCTCCAGGCCGCCCCGTCAGCCCAGAGCTGCCCTTTGCTGGCCCTGTGCTCGATACAGCACAGCCCCTCAGAGAGGTGAAGGCTGCAGAGCTCCAGGAAACAGCCTGGGTGCAGCTGTGCCCCTACTGAGATGAAACTATTTAACCTGTCTGGCTTTGAGCTGGCTTTATGCTGTGCCTCTGTCCTCCAGCCCAAATTTGTGGGTTTGGGGACACAGTGCAGAGACACCCCAATAGCCCTGCCTACAAAACCATCAGGGATTGGTAGTACAGATGGAGCACTCTGGGGACACACGGGGTCTAGGTCCCTCTTGGCCTGGAAGCAGATAGCTGTGTCCTCACAGCACAGGGACAGAGCCCAGCTCAGGCTGTTATGCACAAGGGTAGTTCCTACTTCCTACTTCTTATGGATAACCCACAAACAAATCAGACTGCTTACAGTGAGGTCCTGACAGCAAGCAGACACTGAAACAGGGTGGGTATGACTGTGGTCAAGTGTGACAAGCAGGACAAAGGCAAATCTCCCCTTCCGCCACACTCTGACATGGAAAGGTAAAAGTGACTATTTACAGATAGCATCTCCCTGCCAATGGATAGCACTAACTTCAGACAACTCTTGCAAACTAGGAACTAGTGAACTCCAGCAGTTAATTATAGTAAATATTTACATAACGGCTGGGCCCTTCAAATTTAGAAGGAATAGTCAATGCAAGGACATGCCCTTTAACCATCCCATTTTATTACACAAATCACCAGGGAGCCCAGCACACTAAGATTTGCAAATGAAGTGTTTGATATTGGCTGAGACATTAAACTACTTACCTCGTGCTATAAAATGCATAGGTACAGTACATCATTCTTTTCACAGAAATTTCAACCCCATTTACTTTAGTTAACTCTTCCTCGGCACTTAATATTTTGTGTGCTACAAAGAAACAGTACATAACCCTGAATAGACCTGGTGCCACCACTCTAGCAGAGTCTGACTTAAAAATGTTTTCCCCTCCACTGTTACTAAATTTGGCATCACTTATGTAGATTCTATTGATGTGTCTAATCTACTTAACATCCTCAATGTTCTCCTATTAGCTGGTTGCTTGGGAATTTGCCTTACATGAAAAATTCTGCTTCTGTGTCCCATCCCCTGCTCTCCCCCCACACACACTGGGTAATTAAACCAGGTTCTGTAAGTGGGGTAATATGTCATCATCCAAAATAACTCGGTATTCAGGAGCATTGTGGCAAATCCCATAATAAGCAAAAGCTGTGGATGCTGGGAAAAGGAGCTGCATGGTTTCCAGCCAGAGCACAGTTTTAGAAGGACCGTGGTCTGAGTTTGGGAATCCAAGTCAGTCCCAAGCACCCTCGAGTGGCAGGACTCAGGTGCGCCTTGGGTAGCATGGAATCCATACCAGGAGCAAGATGAGACACTGACAACTCTCAGGAGCCCCCAGCTGTGGCCAGAGGCTGGAGTAACTCCAGAAATACCTGGAGACAAAGCATGATGAGCTGATCATCCTCGGGAGCTCAGTGCGGAGGAAAGAGGAAAGGAATCAAACACAAAAATCCCAGAAGACATTTCCTTTTCACTACAAAAAATTGCATTCCCAAATGCACAAATCAAACGTGGGAAGGGGTTGACCATGATTGCATTAGGCATAGTTTTAGGTGGTCCATAAAAGAGTTCTTCTTACTGAAATGTTATCCCAGATAGTATTTACTGCTCTATGACTTCCTTTCTAGAGGATTTTTGTGTTACCTTAGGGAGGAAAATGCTGAAAGGTATCATAAGTCAAGGTGCAAAAGTGTGCTGTGTAAAATTAGCTGAGAAGAGAGGATGAAGCAGCCCAAGAAACGGTCAGGTTTAGCCAAGGGACAGCTGCTGCAAAATCAGGAACCCAAAGGACTTAATGGATGGGGGTTTTGCATGCATCAGAAACCTTCTGCCAGGCTGGCTGATTTATGTGGCTGAGAAGGCTCAGATGAACCCTCCCTCCTGAGCTTGCTCATAACATTATAGGGTAGGCTAAGAGGGTTACTCAACATTATTACTGCTGTTGCTGTTGTTTATTTATTAATGCATCTGTATCAGAGGCCGTGGCTGATCCTGGGAGTCTCGCTGTGCTACGTGCACAGGATGCAGAGCAAGAAGGAGCAGCCCCTGCCCAAGAGCTCTCCAAGTGCTCCCTTTCCCCAGAACGGGAACGAGCTCCCAAAGCTATCCCAGGGACACAGATCCCCCTTTTCACTGCCATGTTAGCCACTTATTATTTCCCAGCATAAATATGTTTTATAGAGAAATAAAGTCTGCAATTCTGAAAAGGGAGTGCTTTCACACACCCGCTTCTCATCTATAAAGCCCCATGATTTGGCATCTCAGGTTAAAGTATGAAATTATGACACCAGAATTGACTTTAGAGTTTCTGATGCTTCCTTGGATGATTGCTTCTATAACTTATAGAGACAGGGGAGCGTTTGTATTCTACTGAACACATAAATTAATATCCATACATGAAAACGATGTGCAGACAGCAGGACAGGGGCAGGGATGCATTTGCTACAGTGTATAACACCAAAGGAGGGCTTGTCAGCAGCGGTTTCTGTTGCATTTGGAGTGTTGCGGTGAGAGTCTGCAAGAATAATGAAGTAAAATAAAAGGAGTTTGTACTTGACTTGTGAAAGCAGCTGAGAAATTTACGGTATTTTCCATCATCATACCGTTTGGTGGGGGAGTCCTACTGAAAATAAATATACATTTTTATTTTTGCTGGTGGATATAAACCAGATTTTCATATTTTCATATGCTCTGTTATTTTACGCCATGAGCAGGGTGGGTTATTTTGTGGCCTAAAGAACAGATGTAAAGGTATTGGAATCTGGTCTCATAATGCATAAGAGATAAGGTTCTCTTGCTCATGCTTTCTAGAAGCTTTATTTTAGTCTGTCGTGGCAGAGACAACATTATTTGATTTTGCTTCTTCCCTATATTTCTAACAGTAGCAATATTATATCTGCTGAAAAGAAATTGGAGGAAAATAAGAAACAGAATACCCCAACCCCTGCACAACCCATGGATCTCAAAGCCTGTTAAATTCATGGCAAAGTTTTAAAAGCAAAGGGGATGAAAATCGTAGCCTCACTGAAGTCAATGGAAAACTCTCAGCGAGGGACAGGAAACGGGAGCTGGATTTCACCACATCCCCTGGCACTGTCTTACATTAGAAACAGCAACCAGGATGTTTCTGTTTCTCTCACCTCTGACCCAAACCTTTTTAAAAATTAAAATAAAACGTTAGAGATGCAGCATCAAAGGGTTGGAGGCACAAAGGAAACGTGGGCCTGCTCCTAGCCCTGCGCACTGGCAAAGCTGGGATGCTGATGAGCTGGGGCAGCAGGTAAGACGTTCCCAGCCCATGCCAGTGCCATCAGGAGCAGCAGAGGGGCTGTGTGACACACACCAGTGGCTGGAGCAGATGGAGGCTTTGGACTGCACTGCAACGTTCGAGTTGTCCCCAGATCCGATGGCAAAGTCGTGAGCCAGTTTGTTAGTCTGGAGAGCTCGAAGCGATCCTGGGAGAAACCCTTATCCCACATAAATCGTCTGGAGTTGATGGATGGCAGGAGCCTCAACTATAAAAATCGCAGCCAGAAACATGATAAATAGTTGCATCCTGTTAAAAATAGGCAGCAGAGCAGCAGGCACATGCATTGGCTGAGGAGGATTGCCAGTCAATGACTGAACTGCCAAGGCATTTTGGCGTTCAGTCTCAGAACAGGCTTTCAGGCTATTCTTGCAAGCGAACAACCCCTGTAGTAACCTGGTTTTCAGTACACATCGCATTTCCTCTGGGTACCTCAGGAGCTGGCAGAAGAAAGCCCAGAAGAATGTTTTGGTTGACTCTGGTTTTTGTATATAGCAGGTACTGGAGCCAGCTTCTCTTGGCCAAAATCAAGTTTTTCCCTGTGGGCATCATTTAAATGTGTTTGCTTTACCACCAAATCCTTATTTTGTATAAAGTACTCAAGGGAAAATGTTGCCTCCCTGCCTCCTCCAGCAGTGTTCCTGCGTTTACTGTAACAGTAGCGTATTTGCATGGCGCCTGCTGCATTGGAGGCTCAGACTCCCACAATACAGGTAATAAACAAATATTACCATGAGCTTTCTGGAGCAACTCTCTCTCTCTCATAAGAACTTCCATAAAACAGTTGCTAGATTACAGACGGAAAAGCAAACCTTTCAAAAAAATTCTCTCAACACTTAAAAACTACAAACTAACTACGTCAGCCACATGTGGTTTGCTCTGTATGCAGAACCAATAAAACCTGGCAAATTTCAGTTGCAGACCTCAAAACGTCCTGTCTATGACACTTCAAACTTCCTCTCACCACGAAATTTCCACGGTAGCATCCCAAATCCTTCCCAGCCCATAGTCTCCAGGCTCTTCTAGCTTCAGGTCTCTTCCATGCCTCTTAAACACCCAAACCCAGTCTTCTTTTCACCTCTGCAGTGCCCTCCTCCTGCCCCGTGTGGTTTCTGCCATGCTTCCATGTGCCCTCACACCCCTTTTGCAGCCTTTCAGCTTGGCAAGAGGCAGCACATCCTGTGACTCAACCAAAAATACGTCGATTTGGATGAGGGAGCAGTCAGATGCCAGAGAACATGGGTAGCATCTTCTCTCCAGCTTTTCGTTGGTGGAAGTACTAACTGGTGTCTTTCTTCCCCACGTGCTGCCATTGCCCCAGCCCTCTGTCAAATTTGATTCCATGCTGACCAGTGGAGATCAAAAGCTCATTGTTGGGGAGCAGAAGATAAACAGTGTGTTTGTGTAACTTTTGTGTCCCTAGGAAACAAGGCTGAGAACAGAAATATGAACTATGTCCATGTTTACAGATATCTTTCTTGCTAATATTTCTGTTGATCTCGCCCCTGGGACTCTGAGCAACTCAATGATAAACACTGCCTAAACAGAGAGTAAGGCATGGTCTCTACTCCAATTAAAGAAGACAACGTAAAGTGTGAAAATCTATACCATTCAGCTATTAAAAAATGGCTCTTGTAAATAAGCAGTGAGGAATAAATGGCACACAAACATGGCACATAAACACAGGGATAGTTTCAGGCTGGGATCATCCGTATCCAGTCAGCAGAAAACAAAGGTAGACACAAACTTGTCCTATCTGAACCCAACTTTAAAAACACAATACTGTGCATTCATAGTAGCTTAAATGTTAAATATAAAGCCTCATCTATCTCAACAGGAAATGCTAATAAAAGGAGTAAGATTTAGACCACATCTCTTGTAGGGCATCAACTTGCCAACTTCAAACTTGCAGCAGAAGCTTCTCCTCTCTAGAGATTCACTACTCCACTGCCTTGCCATTAACCATCTGTCATATTTTCCTCAATATCCATGGGTTGAAGATGCTCATTGGCAGGGGGACACTTGTCTTACAAACCCACTTGGCCCAGGCTTGAATCTCTATGGGTGCAGCCTCTCCTCATGCTGCTGTTTCACTTCACTTTTCCCTGGAGCAGTGACTGACACCTTGCTCAGCCATAGCTCAGGGATATGCCACAGAATTAGCAATCATCTTAGCTCTAGTATCAGTCTATATTGTCCTGACCTTGATGGCCAGGCCACTTTACTAGGAGAAACACCTAGATCTGCCCAAATTAGGCAGGGTGAGGCTTCGAAAACAGGTTTTCCGTCTGTTGAAAGATTGCTCTAACCAATGGATGGTGGGTGGAACTTGCCCACAAGTTCAGGAAGTAGCTAAGTGGGGAACATGGGCCTCTCAGCTTACCTAAATATAAGCCTGAATGCCTCAGCTGATTTGGGCTTTACCTTAAAAATTTGGTACATACGTGAACCGAATCAGATCAGACTTGTTCTCCATCAAGGCTCTGCAGAACGCTCAACCACCTTTCTTTTTCTTTGCTGCATCAGGAAGGAGTTATGCAATTTAGAACTGTGCAGATTAGAGTGAACAAAACAGACTGAGCCCTTCCCACCAAGAGTCCTTTTGCCATCCCAGGAATCATCATGATTGGCTCAGTGTCAAGCTCCTAAAAGAGCCCCTTGTTGGTTACCAACGTTGGCGGGGCATGACTTGAGAACTAGGAATCCTGGTTTGCAAAACACTGCCATGCAAGTAGCTAGAAGTTAACTACACACATTGCAATGAAAATGGACATGTAGAGGTTCCCCTCATTGTTTAGTATGGTTGGGGTTTGGGGTTGGGTTGTTTTTTTTTGAAAGGAAGGAGGTTTTGGGTGGGTGTAGAAGACTTGGCAGTGAAGCATCAGGACAGCCAGTCAAATAGACAAGCAGGACTTCCATTTTTACCTCTCTTGTCTTTAATCCAAGCTTTCCTGCAGCTAAATGTATGGGCAGGGATGTAGGGAGGGAAATCTACACTTACTTATTTCTGGAAATTAGGATGAAGTTATTATGGCCTGCACGGTATGTTTGCTATTATGAAGTTGCAAAGCGAGCTACAGAAAGGACATTTAGTGGGAAATATTGTCAGCTGGCAGTCTCGGGCACTTGAGTACCCTCCATAACATGCATAACGGAATCAATTTAAACCTAGTGAAAGGGACATTGTCTGATAAAGTAATTCCTCTTTGAACACAAGATGGCAGCCTTAAATAAATGCAACCCCGCACAGCTTTTAATCTTACACATCATTAAATTCCTAATTTACACATTATGTTTTCATGGGCCAACCCATAACTCATTAGTGTTGAACTCTTGAGTTGTAAAGACCAACACACTAGACAAATGTGGGCTTCTTTATCCGCTTTTCTTTGGGTGGCAGTTCTCTTTTAATTTACCACAGAGGCAGACTTCAAATTCAACATTAAGAGAGCTTTCTGATCTTGTGTGCTTTGTGCATCCTCTACCCCAAAGAAAAACCTCTCTGATTACTGTTCTGTACCCACAGATTTTACTGATAGAGCGTGGAATATGGAATGGGAAATACCATTTTTTTTCAGCTTGTTCAAGACACTGGAGTTCCTTGAAAGATGCATCTTTCTGCAGAAGGATTTCAAACAGGCCTTGAAGTAAAAACCAAAACAGACTGCAAATAACATAGGGTTTGGAGCTGGTCTTCCCACTTTTCCACAAAACTTAACACACCAAATCATGTTTTGATCTCTTGTCTTTCCATTCTCTTGCCTGGGTGTTGTCTGAAAGAAATCACAAACACCATCTGAGCAGGAGGGTCTCCATAAGGCTCCAGTACCATGACACTAGAAATAATTCTACCAGAATGGATGGAAATGGCAAGAGAAAGGCTGTAATTGCTTTCCCTGCCTTGGGAACTGCAGGCCAAAAATGTCAAGCGTTGAAGGAGCCTTTACAAACCCGGTCCCACTGCTTTAGCACTGCATGTAAGAACATAAATGGCTCTTGGAGCAGGTCAGGCCAAGGGCCCTTTCCAGCCAGCCCCTGGTCTCAGATTCCCTATGCAGGCAGTGGGAAGCGTGGCTCACTGGGTGGGCTCAAGGAAATCAGAGCAGCAAGGAAGGCTTCAGGCTCAGTTTGTTCCTCCTGGCTGGGCTGCAGTTTGTCATGGCCACAGAGCCACCAGTCTGCAAGAGCTGCTGCTTTGAGAAAGCCAAGTTCCAGCAGCCCTGCGTGTCCTGCTGAAACTGGACTGAGGTTCACAGATGGATGGAAAGGCTGATCATGACAAGGAGAAGTTCAGGATCATCCTTTTCAACCAGAGTTGAATCAGTTTCTAGGGAAAGTCGGTGCTCCTCAGGGGAATGTTCTGCTGTGCTACTGGTCAGAAACAGCCACAAAGCTAAGGAGAGAGGAAGAGTATTCACACCTCGAGTGTAAACAGTTGCAGGATCTCATCCCTATCCTCCTCTAAGCCAAATGGAGGCCATCCACAACACCAGCAGAAGAAATCTTGGTGGAAGTCCCCATCTATTCTCTGCTGTCTCCAGCAGCTCACAACGATTGCACCACTGGGCACCTTACAGACCCTTCAACTATTTTAGAGAATGGCAGTGCTGATCGAAGCCCTCTGCTTGGCACCCCCATGGAGCTAACTTCTTATTCTTATAGGATGGAGGTCTTCACCCCACCCAGTCCCTTTTTCACTTAGTTTTATTATATAGACATTCATTTTTCTCTGGTTTTCTTCATCCCTCCTTTCTCTTCCTTTTGGTGGATGAGAACATACAATTTTGTTTATGGTGAGTTAATATCCACCTAAAGAGAGAAAGTCAGTAGAGAAATATGTAAAAACCAGTCAAAGTATCTTTCTACTGACACCACTTTCCAAGTGGAACCTTCCAAAGAGCTTGTGGATGGTGAGGGACAGTGTGTAGCAGTGCAGGATGTTCTTGTGTGGCAAATAAAGGACTTTGGCTCTTTCCCAAGACTAAACTACCTGTGGGAGGAGGTGGGTTTGTGATATCAACTGAACACCAGCATCAGTAGGCTCTGCTTCAATTTCAGACACAGATTTACAGATATGATTTAAAGCTAAACCGGGTTTCTCTATGCCTTAGTTTACTCCTGGAGGAAACGAGTCTAGCATTTGGAGCATTTCTATGACTCCACTCCATGCTCCTGCAAACACATTGAGACTTGGAGACCCAAGTTGCATTCTGTCCTTTCTCCACATCTTCCCCATCAGAGATTGCTCTAGAGGTCTAATGCAACCCCCAGCAACATCTGTACAACCTCGTAAGGACATCATTTTAAAACAATGCATTGCACAAGCATACCAGGAAAGGATGGATTCCTTTTGTGGTTAAAGCACAGCAGGAGGCCCTCGAAGATTTAGGTTCCTTTCTCAGCTCTGCCCAATAGCTTGAGCAGATCATTCAATCTTTTCAAGCTCCCAGTTCCCCTTTATGAGAGGGGAACAGCTCTTGATGGGAATGCCTATGAGGATTAATGCACACAACATGAAAGAGGTGAGGGCTGTATTGCTGAGCTGCACGACAGCGAGCTCTCTCCTTGGCTTGCCAAGTCCCCTACACTCCTGCCAGAGATGGGACACGGCCTCCAGAGGTGGCAATTAGAGCACTGCCAAGTATTACAGCGATGCGTGGCACACAGCACGGCCACCCCTCCTTGGCAGGGCGCCTCTCCAAACAGGGCAGAGCCGCACAGCAGCTCCCGGGCAGGGCAGGGCAGTGTCCCTGCAGGCGGCCCGACCCTGCCCGCGCAGCTCCGGGTGCCTGCAGAGCCGGGCCGGGCGGCGGGCTCGCTGCCCCGCGTCCTGCTGCCACCTCTGCTGCCCGAGCACGGCCGTGGGACCCGCC
>VZRO01008510.1:16336-59179 GCA_013397915.1 Daphoenositta chrysoptera | reverse complement strand
CTGGGTGTGCTGGGCAGGGTGGGTGTGCTGGGCAGGATGGGTGTGCTGGGCACTCCGGGTGTGCTGGGCACGCTGGGTGTGCTGGGCACTCTGGGTGTGCTGGGCAGGCCGGGTGTCCTGGGCACACTGAATGTGCTTGGCACTCTGGGTGTGCTGGGCACACTGGGGAGTGAGCAGGGCTCGAGAAACACCTGGGGAAGGAGGAGCGCTGTCCTTGCAAGGAGGGCGAGGAGGACACAGCTGATGGAGCAGGGACACAGCCTTCCCCTGCAGAGGTGCCTGGCTGTTGAACGGAAAGGTCACCCAGGGATGGATTGTCCTGAGGCAGCTTCACAAACCTCCCCTTCCTGAGCAACCCCTTCCTCTCAGCGTGCGGCTCCAGCCCCTCCAGAGCCCTCAGAAACCCAGTGTGGGCACAGCCTTTCACCCTTTTTAGGATTAGCTCAACTAAAGCAGTGGGTGACTCTAGGACAGTGCACAGGAGGGTTTTCCAGGGTGTACCTGGTAGGTGACCAGCCCTGAGGCAGTCAGATGTTTCCATGATACTCTGTCTTGAATTAAATATTCTATGCCAGGTCACGTTAATTAACATTCCATCTGTCATAACACAGCAGGGTAGTGAGCTGAGGTGGGGGGGAGGATAAACACTTTCCTATTCACTACCTGCTGTTAATTAGAAGAGAAATTAAATAATAAATTTTTTTTAAAGGCTGCACTCTTTTTAAGGGTTGGTGAATCAGTGCTTTGTGATAACTCAGCTGCTTCAGGTGAATCTAAGGTCTCAACTATAGCCAAGATTAATCCAGAACTTTAGTCAATGAGCTTAGTGCATATTCTTGTCTTAATTACAGCCTGACAGTAGCCATGCTACGTACAGCTCAGGACAAATGCACATTCAGGAGGCTCAGGGTTGGACGTTTTTTCAGTCATCATCTCAGATGTCTCCCTTTGAAATCTCACTTGCCCTATTTCCTCTCAGAGGAAAGTTTTACTGGGAAGTTTGATAAAACTCCTTTGGTGTTTTTAGAGCTGTAGCACTTTGAAATGTATCTGAACTTTCCTTTAGAGAACTTTTTCTTTTTTTTCCCCTTTCTCTTTCTCAGCTCAAACACACTCCACAATTGCTTGGCCTTGTTGTGTACCTGTTTGAGGTAGGTTAACTAGCATAATAAAAATATCGATGAGTTAGCATCTTGTCCTATATTTTTTAACGCAGCAAAATCCCATTTTCTCTTCTCACATCACGTGTGCAGGAGCCACCACAGAGTTTGTTGTTTTATCTAACTTTATGGGTAAGTGTTTGTACACACCGTGGCAAGGAGGAATATAGCACGTGAGAGCTCTGGTGATGCAGGTGGCTGTGCACCAGGTGTGTGCCACCACAGCCATGCCAGTTATGGTCCTGCCTCATGCAGGCACACTCACATCAAGCTAACCAGGCACAGTCAGCTTGGGGGCTGCTGAAGCTACTTGGTTTGCTCTTTGGCAGGGCTGGTTTTGTAGTTTTATCCAGCCAGCTTTGCTGCGACATCTGCATTCCACGTAGAGGCCTCTGCCAGTGCAGAACAGCAGTATTTCCCCACCTACAACACAGCCTGATGCTGACAGCTTGTGATTTAGCTCTAAGAGGACAGCTCTGACAAAGATCTTGGTCCCTGATAGTCTTTGTTGCTGAGATAATGGGATTCCCAAGATATGGGGCTTGGGGAGAGAATTTGCTTGTATTTTGAATATAATGGCTGGACTTGGGTTTGGTATTGTTTCCAGCGAAACACACTTTAAAGCAGAACTTTGTTTTTATCTTGACAGGTTTGTTTGTTTGCAAATACGGAGCCTCTATCATCAGGCCAGGTCCTCTGCAAGTAAGTGTCTTGGTGTGGTTAAAAAGGGCCATCCATACATAAAAGTTACCATCTGGTTTGTAAACCACAGCTCAGGGATCAGAGGGGAACTTCCCTTGCACTTTTGTCAGAGCTCCAAGACGCCGTCCTCTGGACTGGGTCACAGCTCTGAGCTGGAGCAGTCTTTGTGTGTTTCAAGAGAAATGAGCAAGAGTTCACATCTTAGTCAACAAATGTAAGGAGCTCTAAAAAGTAAATCAACATGAGCAAATTGCTTCTGTTGCATAGAGAGCATTGGTGAGGCCAACGTCACTGTTCATACATGAATTAAATCTTATGTGCGTTAAAGGATGTTCAACCACAGGCAGGAAAAATTAAAGTTCAAAAGAAAACCCATGAGTTAGGCAGAGCAGGGCCCACGGAAGTGGATGGCCAGAGATGGACAGCAGGTGAAGATCAGGGATGGACGTGTGGGAAGCCCAAGAGCGTGCTAGGTTTAGTCCCTTCCATTGTAATTGTAATTTGCTTGTGTGACAGAACCCCTGCAGAAGAAGGGAAGTGACAAGACAAATGGCTACATTCACTTTCATAGGTTTGGGCACTGGGGGATGGAATCCAAGTTGGAGGAGTATTTGTCAAGTAGTATTTCAGTGGGCAGGAGCACCAGGAGGAATTTTTACTCCTTACCAACTCCAACATGAGGTGGACTCACCAGAAAATGCTTACCAGAGTGTGACTAAAATCAGAAGTGGACAAAAAGGGTCTTCCTTTAGCTGTTCTGCCTCAAGTACAACCCTTTGGACATAAAGAACACAATTGGAAGCTGAAGCCATGAGGGAAAGTGTCTTCACCCCCAGCTGCTGGTGCAGACAACCCTGGCAGATGCCTAGAAAAACAAGCCCTGCAATAAGGCCTGGTGTTAAAAATCTTATTTTTTGTGTTACAACGTTACAAAATGATACAATGGTGTTAAAATGTGACCACAAGGACCGAGAGGAACCTCTCTGTGTTCCCCTCCTGCCTTTCCTTCCTGGTCTTCAGTTTCAACTCTATCTCTGTGGTGCTGCTCCAGCCCTTTCTGATTTTATTTTATCCTCTTTGCACAAAGACTCTTTTCTTTTAGGACTTGTCCCTGTTCCCTGAACTATTTTTACCAGTTCCACCTCAGTCTGTTTCCCCTCTGACTCACTGCTGGGAATCCTCCCCTGGATCATTCCTCCTTTTCTCATCCCCACACCGTCACTCGTCCTCTGCTAGAGGTCAGAGCAGGAATCACTTCTTGGTTCCTGGCTATAGAAAAGGTGATATCTTGGAAATCCAGTGCCCAAGGGCAGATTGGTGATTGCTTCTTCCAAAAAGCAGTGCAAAGAGACTTCTGTGGCTCTCACAGGGTTTAGCCAAGGTGCCCATCACTTGGGAGGTTTGTACACTGAAAGGGGAAGTGTCCCTGCTGTTTCTGCTTGGACTCCCTGCATTGTCCTCTGGATGTTCAACATCTGCCAAAAAGGACTGGGCACTGGGTGGGTGCTTTCGACTCCTTTCTGACCCCTTGGCCAGAGATCAGCCACCAGCTCCTCCCTGGAGATGTCCACCTTCAAAGGCAAAACTCCATTTCTTGCTGCTGCCTCCCAACCTTGCTCCTGCAGAAAGTTGTTCTCCTTGTCCTGTTAATGAATTTTTAAAGGCAATAAATCTTCACTTCTTTTAATAATTCATTTTCATCTGACCAGATTTCAGGTGGGTGTTTAGGCTCTCACTTTCTCCTGGGACTCTGTGGATGGCAAGGAGCCTGTAAACCACATCATTTTGGAACCACGGGCGCTCACAGCCCTGCCCTGAGCCTCCCGGGGAGCTGCTCCTTTGGCTGCCTCGCCCTGGCTGCCCGTCAGCAGAGGCGTTCAGGAAAGCTGTGTCTTTAAGAGCCGCATCCCTTCCCAATGCCATGCCTTTGGGGTTGTGCTCCCTCCCCCAGACCTTAGATTCCCTCTCTGCAGGATGTCGGCTGTCCTCCTTGTCTCCTCCCTTCAGTGGGATGGCTTCCTCTGCTCTTGCTGTGATAAGAGTTTGTTTTCTTCTCCAACATACCCTGGGCTAATACCACTCTCTGCATTTTTCTGCTTTGATACCTGCATTTATGTTCTGATTTCTTTCTCTCTCCTGGGGCCATACTGCTTTTCTTTTCTCACCCAAAGCAGCTCTGCAGTAAAGACAGGTATAACTAATAGCACTGGGCTTCGTCAATGAAGCAGAGTTCAATTTACCCTTTGCAGAGATCGTACAGGCAAGAAACATCAGGCTAAGATTTATGTGGAACTGTTTGTCTAAATGGGCTTCCTACTTCCTTATTTCCATGGAGCGAGGAAGCCGCCAACATCTGCTCTGTGCCTGATACCACTTCCGATTCCACAAGGAGAAACTTTTCCCAAGAGACAGGAGCAAGTAGTTTCCCAGGCTGGTGGGGTTTTTGAATTCGGGGCTGTGCTTCCACCAGGGAGATGATAGGGGCAGGGTGTGGGTTTGCTCTGCAGCTCCGGGCTGCACACAGCCTGCATGAGCAGTGCAAATCCTTTGCCTCAGGCAGCTCGAACACCGCTTGCTCTCCGAAGGGAAGGGGAGACACGCAGCTTGAAGTCAGTCTTCTCAGAGGGCGTGAGGGCAGAGGAGCTCTTGTTTTGCTCAGGCACCACGCATTTCTCATCCTCTCCAGAGAGAAACCCCCGCGGTTGCTTCCATTGTTGCTGTTGTGCGGGGCTGGTGCGAGAGGTGATGCTTCTCTTGCCCAAACCGTGGCAGTCTTGTCTCCTGCGGGACAAAGTGCAGCTACTGCAGAAGAAGCAGCATGTCCAGAGCAGGCTTTCTGCTGCTGGGCACTCCAGGAGTTTGGTGCTGAAGGAAGACTCCACTGAGCCTCAGACCCACAGAGACTCTTTTACACCCAGGCTTCAACTAGAGAGAAACCCAGTTTTCTGCCTAAAGTTTATGGGGTTTATGGCTTTTGGGTTGTGTTCTAAAGCTCTTATGTGTCACATGTGGCCCCCTGCACGGCTGTGCAAGCATCCCAGCATTTTACTGTGCAGATACTTCTGCCTTCAGATGGAAGGGGATGTTGAAACTAATGAGAAATAGTCTGATTTTATACTAGACCTGTAACAAAATAATTTGAAGGGAATGTGTTAACTTTTGTTTTATTTAACTTTGCCAACTTTCAAGTCAGCTCTCAAGCACCCAGAAGGTTTTAGAAAATGTTTAATCTAACTCAGACAATTTCCTGAACTCCCTAACTGGACCACCCCATTTTCTGAAACACTGCCAAAAGGCCTCAGTTACTCACAGGCTCCGGCGTGCTGCTCTTTCACAACTCCTCGCTGTCCTCTCACCCCACTCTCCAGCCGTTGTTTGTGCCTTAATATAGCCCAGGAAGAGGAACCTCCCAGACCTCGCTGTCAGTGCCTGATGGAGCAAACGCTGCCGACAGGGCTGGGGTGCCTGGTGAGCCACTGCCTCAGCTGCTTCCAGGCTGTGCATGGAGTGAGCACGGACGCCCAGCCTGCCTGCGTTAGTCTGCTGCTCCAAATGTGCCCTGCCCACCCTCCCAGCTCCCTGCCTGTGGCATGAGCCTCTGAGCTCGGTGTCTGTCCCTAGAGAGCCGAGGGACACTCCCTGCTGGCCCTACAGGACAGTGGTGTAGCCTTTCTTCACCCTGGCTCACACGCTGGGTTTGCTGTCCCGATGCCTCTGGCCCTCCCTGCCTGTGCTTGGCAGAAAGCAGCAGGGGCTGTTTCTCACGGTCCCAGGACAGAGATGATGGTGAGCATCACCTCTCTTCCCTCACCTCCCTCACCGCTGCACACTGAGTCTATCCAGCTGTACACACATACAGGGCACATGCAGCACACGAGGGTGCCAGAGCCCCCAAAGGTGCATCTTTCAGACCTTAAGAATTATTTATTTTTCCATCAAAGCCAGACCGTAGCACAGCTTTAACAAAGTTGCAGCAAACTGGGGTTTTAGTCACTCCCTCGCCGAGAGATGCTTGCTGTTTAGGAACTTAGCATCATGTGATAACAGTTTCCTCCTCAAACTTAGTTTCCTGCTCTTCTCCTGTGCTTCCCTCTGTTGTCCACCCACACTGCTGGCTCCAAATAAGGGCAGTGAGCTCCCTAGAGCTCTCCACCACCTACTCATCACCCTGCTGTCCTTCCTCCCCTGCCTACTTGCCCTGTCCCCTCCTGGTCACAGAGGAAGTGAGATGACAAGAAAAACTGGCTCAGCTTTTCCAGGGATTTCTGGAAGAATTTGTTCCCTGGACGTGGACCTGGGCATGGACCTGGACGTGGACTTGGACCTGGACCTGGACCTGGACCTGACTGACTCATCTTTAGGATTTTTACTAGAAGAGGTTTTAGGCACCTACAAATCCAAATAAATAAAAAGCTGGGAGGAAGAGGATAAAGATGGCCGTAAGAAAAGTGATTAATTAGGCTGCTAGGGTCTGCAGCTTCTTGCTGGTTAAAACTGTCACAGACATCACCAGAAGCCACCTGAAGTGCTGGGGTCAGAGCTTGCCTCGCAGGGCAGTCCTGCCATGGGATGCTCAGTCCCAGCTTGTGCAGGAAGCTGGTGGTGCTCCCAGCTCCCAGGCAGGGCTGGAAGAAGCAGTGAAACCTCCAGAGCACAGGGCTTTCCTCCCCTCTCCCACAGGACACAGTTTTGCTGCGGCAGGGACACTGCCAGTAGGGAACAGTAATTTTGTGAAGGCAAAATATTGCCAAGGGCAAGGGCTTTCCTGGAGGCAGGGCCATCTGGGAATGGCAGGGCTGGGTTCCACATCCTCAGGATGGATGGCTTTCCTTGGGTCTTGCAGGTGACATGCAGCTCTTTGGAGATTAAACCTCCTGCTTCCGCTCACTGGAAGTCTCTGCTCTGATCAGGATGGCACACAGGGTTCCACAGCTCCAGAGTCAAGGAGTTATTGCTCAGAAATAATTTCCCTATCCTTCACAGAATTATTGCAGCAGGGAGAGGATTAACAGGTATGCAAATCACAGTGGAGGTGGGGGGAGAGATATGCTAAAAAATTAATAAATGCCACGGTGGTATTGCTGTTCAAGCTTTCCGGTGCCTTTTTAGGAAAACTAATGTGTTTGCAGGGTGACTGCAAGCCTGATGGGAAGAGGGAGCCAAGAGCCAACCTTCCCCCTCCTGGCTCCTGCTCTGGGTCAGGTAACAGGATCTCCTGCACAGTTTGGGGCTGGGAACAAGCAGCCAGCACCCCCTGCACACGCACACACACACAGACTGTGCACAACTGCAGCGTGTCCCTCCGCAGATGCTCAGGACTGCCGCACGCTGAGCAGGGGAGGTGGCAGATGATGGCAGGAGCACGGCCAAAGCTGCCTGTTAAGCCGAGTGAGCGAGGGAAGGCACTCGCCAGAGTGTCTGTCTCTGCTGGGACTGACTGTGGTCCCTGACACGCCGGGCTGCGCTGAGACCTCGCGGCATCCTGCAGCCACACGGCACAGCCTGCTCCTGCCGTCTGGCCGTCATCTGTCGGTGGCCAGCAGGGCCAGGCAGCAGCCGGGGTGAGCAGGCAGCTCAGTCCCTCCTTCACCTGGGTCCCTCCTTCACCCGGGGTCCCTCCTTCACCCGGGGTCCCTCCCCGGGCGCCCTGTCCCAGCTCCCTGCCCAGGTCTGATTTAACCGGGGGCAGCACATCTGCACCCCCACCTCGCCTACCCCAAGAGAGCACACAGAGTTTCAGGGGGTGGCTCATGGCAAGCCAGAGTGATTTGAATAAGTCCTCTAGTGCCCAATCTCAATTTCTAAATAAGTCTGCTTTAAATTACATTGATTTATGATTCACATATTTTTATTTGATCAGTCAGCGGTGCTGCAAACCTTCAGGCGCTTTAGGTGTTTCTAATCTCTCCATCCTGTTGGATGGAGGCACCACTTGCAAAAGGCTTGTTTTTAACCCCTGAATCCACCAGCCAGGACTGGCCAGAAGCCTGTCTCCTGTCCTCTTACTGGGGCTCTTTTCCTGGTGTCCTGGTGTGATCATAGCATGGATTATCCAGCATCTCTGGGGTCTCCTGCTGTCACACTGAGACACTCAACAAGAAACCGGGGTGAGGATATTTTGGACACTGGTTGTGACAGTCCACACCTCTGGGAGTTTACATTTTAACATTTGTACCAGGAAATCAGGTCTCTCAGTGTCACGGGGTTAGACAAATACCTGATAAAGAAATAAACCTGTCAAATAAATTTACTTTACAAAGGACCAAGCCCTGCAGAAGTCTCTGTTGTGTATTTTAAAAACTGCCTCACGCCTTCACAAACAGACTGCCTGGGATACTGCATTCCTGTGCACTTGGGAGCCACTGGCAGCAGAAGAGGGACTGTCCTTGGGGCTGTTTTGCTGTGATTCAGCACCGGCTGCTGAGCAGATCCACACTGCTAATCCTCCTCCTCCACATCCTCATCCTCATCCTCCTCCTCCGGCGTCGGCTGGGTGATGGATGGGGCTGACTCACCTTGTTCTGCCTCCAAAGCAAAGCTGAGGGCCCCACGGAGCACCAAGAGTTCCTGCAGGTGAAGTGAAAGCAAACCCTGAGCAGGAAAGGCTTTAACGTTGTTACAAACTTGGTGGGGTGTTTGAAGCCCTGGCGAGTCAAACGCGGGCTGAGCGTGAGGCTGCGTTTTTGAGGTGATCTGCAGCTGTAGAATAAGCCTGGGAAAGGGCTTTCTGGATTCCACATCTCCTGCTGTGCTCACAAGATAGCCTGAGAGTGCCTGGGCGGCAGCGGCTCCTTCCCTCCTGACAGCTCTTGTTTACTATTAAATAACCTTGAAGACGGAGACGCTGCTTTGTGTCCGCGGATCCGAGCGCTGGTCTGAGCGCTGCTTTCTCGGGAATAACACACCCTCCCTTCTCCGCTGCTTCCCAGCACACAGAGCTGCCGCTTCCCGCTACCCAGGGCCCCGATTCCCAGACTTACAAAGCACCTTCTTCCTGCAGCGTATTTGCATCTCTTTGTTGATTTTGCTAATCGAGCTCACTCCTGAGCCTTTGAAAACAGCAGTGCTCAGAGGCACTGGGTCTCTTTGGGCACGGCAGCCATTTCAGGAGAGGTAACTCCTTGGGGACCGGGCAGGTTTGGTGTCACCATTAAGGGCGGTGTTGGGAGCAGCAGCTGGTGGATGGGCAGAGCATCCAGGTTTCGGAGGCACAGGCTTACCCAACTTTCTGAGCCAAGGTAACGCCACACTGCCACCAAAAGGGCAACGCTTCCCTGCCTGTCCCTGACCCCCTGCCCTGCTCCCAGACCCAGGCAGGGCTGCCTCCTCCCCTTGCAGGGGGATGGGTGGTCTCCCACCCTGTACCATCCCACCCTGTACCCACCCACCCGGGGGGCTTCTGGGTCTGGCGTCTGCTGGTTTAGGGAGTGCAAGCAGCCCAAGTGGGGACATTCCCAAGCACTGTCGTGTGCTGAGCCAGCCCTGCAGGGAGGTGTCCCAAATCCCCAGGTGCTCACAGCAGCCTGGGGATAGCACAGGGAGGGTCCCTGGGCGGGGGAGGCCGAGTTGTGCAGGGCAGCCAGGCAGCTACAAAGCCACCCTCGTGTCATGGAGCAAGGGAAAGAAGGATGAATTCACTCTGGAAACCCAACTGTCCATGGGTTGGCCCAATTCAGAAAGAAGAACTGCATTTGTGTAGACTGGCAGGTCACACAGATATTTTCCCTCAGATGTCACGAAGTGGGGAGACAAGTTACCCAGCTCCAAACTATTCGTTTCAGTTCCCTGAGTACTTCATGCCATCAGTTCCAGCACCTCAGAAGGGAGCCTAAGCCCAGCCCCACTGAGTGGTCAGACACCAGACCCCCATTGGATTCCTGTGGTGGTGGTGGAGGAACTCCTCACCAAGCACCCGCAGCCCACTGACACAGCGTGTGGCAGTGGCAGCCCAGGTCTCCCCACTGCCCGTGCTGGGCTCTGTGGTTTCCAGCAGCAGTTTGAGAGCAGCCAGGCCAGGCTGTCACAGAGGAGTCCCTCAGGCTCATGTTGGCTCCAGCGCTGAATTTGCATACTGTATTTGCCAAGGGTTATTAGTGTTGATCAGCTGTTAAATAATCTGCCCTTTTCATTTCAGGAGGCCTGTCAGGACTTGCCTTCACAGAGGCTTTACTTAAACAGGAGTTTTATGGCATATTGGAAAAGGGTTTTCATTAGGTACCCTTTTCCTTGAAATTTCGACAGCTACAAATACTAAACACTGCCTCTGACATCATGAGTGTCTGCCACATGTGTTGCCTAACCCTCTACATCCTCAGTGAGTGGAAAAGCCTGCAGCCACAGAGCAGTGGAGATCAGGCTGCAGTCCCACTGGCACTCCTCATTGTGCCAAGGGAAGACCCGAGCCAGGAGATGAAGATAAAAGCAGAACCCACATCAGAAAATGAAATATCCCCTGTTGGAGAAGGGTGCTGTGAGCTTGCTGTATTAAAAACAGCCTCACCCTGCTCTGCACCTGCAGGGATACAGTCTTTGGGGTGACTTAGGGTTGTGTTTCAGCATACCTGTGTCTCTTCAGGGCCATACAGCCTTTGCAATTAGCCAGAAACAGGAGCTCCAGAGCCTGGGGAGGCTGGGAGCACGGGCCAGTGGTTCAAAGGGGGTGGCTTGTGACTCACAAGGGAACACCAGGACGGGGTAAGAACTGCATTTTGTGGTTAGGCAACACCGTCAAAAGCCTCTGGAAAGTCAGGTGAGGAAAAAACCTCACTTCAGGACTGAGGGGAACTGCAATAACCAGCTGGTTTCCTCACATGTAATTGTGCCCACTACCCTGCAAATTTTTAGAAGAGCCAGAAAGGAATGAAAAACATGGATGTGGGAGTAGGGATCTGAAGAGGGGGTTGCTATGCATACTGCATAGTCTTGAATAGCCCAGCAGAAAAAAGTTGTGCTGCTTCACAGGCAGAGGACCTTGGCTGTTACCAGCAAGTGAACTAAAACCCCTGCCTGCAGGACAGCCCCGTGCCCCACATCTCCCATTCCTCCCACCTGCAGGTTCTGAGTGCCTCTTGAACTCCAAGGGCTTTTCACCACGGTTCCTTCAGCACGGGGGAAGAAACCCACGGTGCCAGGGGAGTTTGCTGCCCGCTGCCCACCCACCGTGCTGGGCGCAGAGCTCTGCCCCGCTCCTGGCCAGGGCTGAGCCAAAGCTGGTGTCTAGGAGGTACCTCCAGGTGGTACCTGCCTGCTGGCAGAGAAAAGGGGGAGCAGGGAGGTCCCTGCAGAGCCAAGACAGCCACAATTTCCTCAGCCATGCCCAGCAGAACGAGAGGGTGGCAGTGGGTACCACAGCAAGCTCAGTCTTCCCTTTCTCTCCCACCACTCCTCTGGGGAGAAGAAACAAAAGCGACTGTGAAAACCAACCAATTTGGCTGTAACGAACCATAAAACATGGGATCAGCTCCTCCACCTCTGGCTCACCTCGCCGGCACAGTGGCTTGGTTGTGCCTTGCTGGTACTGCCTGTGTCACGGTCATCAGGCAACAAAGCCAGCATTTAGAATTGATTAATTGATTTGTACATTAAATAGGTATTTGTGCTCAATTATTGGCAGGTTTGTTAATGGATTACTATTTAAACAATTGTGATATTTTAAATTACACGTTATTTTATAGATGCACATTTACTTAAAAAAAGAGCGCCCCTTGCATCTATTAACATATTAAAAAGAAAATAAAACATTCAGGCTGTTATAATGCACAATGTGGCATTACTCTGGGTGCTTCCTAAGCTAGGGAAATCTTATTTGTTTAATAATAAGTTACCATGAATATGCAAATCTGCATCAGTGCAGTACCTCACTGCTGTCACTATTAATGAGTTGCAAATTAATGTGACAACAAAAGGAAAATCTATTTAGTGACAGATTTGTGGTTCATACCTGGCTCAAGAGAGCAGCCGTCTACAGTCACGTCAGTCTGCTGGAGGAGAATGTGCACATGGCGTGGACGAGGCTTTCTTCAGGACTGGCAAACCAGAAACAAGCAACGGCTCTCTTCACCCCAAGGGCAGGAGGCAGTGCTGCTCCTAAGGATCCACCACTTAACTTGCAGGAAAATACACTCTTCACTATGAAATCAGGGGAACCCATGCAAACCACACTAATGGGTGAAATGCAGAACTAGCAAGATGGATGCAGGTGGACGTCATGGTGGGGTGCTTAGAGCTTCATCTTCTTCAGATCTCTTTGGAGATTTTTGTCCCTGACATCACTCCAAGTGAAACTTGTTTGGATGCCTGTCACCATCTCCTGCTTTTCCTTCTAGCAGAAATGCAATGGTGAATGAGCACACTGAGAAAAGGTCTGTGTCTTCACAGTTATGGCATTCAACTCTTCTGCCTTGTGTGGTGGTGCCAAGCCCTTTCCTACCACCACTGGTCTCATACTGAAATGAATATATGTTCTGAAAACAATTTTAAGCAGATAAAATGCTATTTTTCTGGCTACCTTGGATCTGTGCGAGTTTAAAGTAATAATGTGTGCCTTTTCCCTGTGCAAACTGATGATGCTGAATGTTTACCAGCAGCACCACAGAGCCTGGGAATGGCAGCTGCCTGCACTAACCACTCCCTGATACATTAATGCTCAAATGATGGGTCTCACCTATAGTTTCATTATTTAGCACAGAAATGAAGGGAGGAGTCAGCTTCAAACTCTTGAATCATGGAGTGAGCTTGGCCCCTGGGAGCAGTTCTTAAAATAATTTCCATTCTGCTCCTGCTAACTAAAATCTTAGAATCATTAAGGTTTGAAAAGACCTCCAAGATCATTAGGTCCAAAGGTTAACCCAGCACTGACAAGCCCACCACTAAGCCATGTGCCTAAGCACCACATCTGCTCTTCCTCTGACCCTTGCTTGCACTCACTGCATCAGTGTTTTTGACACAAGACTCCATCCAGCTCAGCCACCGCAGCAAAGCAGAAGAAATGAGAAGAGTGGCTGGAGGGAAAAATAACCCAAAGGGGAAACTCCCAGGGCTGACCCCACTCTCAGAACTTTTGGGTAAGGCAGGAAAGCGAAAGAGGGGTTCAACATTTTGGTCCTCAGCAGCATCGCTTATCTCAGGGGAACCCTCCCAGCACTGCCTGTGCTGTGACTTCCCCTTAGTCTCCCCACCAGGCAGCCAGCCTGGAATTGGGTATTCCCTGGGATTTCCCAGCCAGCAACAAGTAAAAATTTGACAAAGGAAGCTCTTTTCAGCGAGGCTCATCTGCCTGCTCTAGCTGGAAATAGGGTTTTTCCCTATTGCACCAGCGGTTGTCCAACACCTCCGCAGGGCAGCACAGGCAAATCCAAGTGATAAGCAGGGGAAATTCAAGGAAACACCTTGGCTTTGTCCCCAACAGCATCAACACCACGCTCTCACCTTGCAGAAGGCAAAAAACAGGCTCAGCAGGGTTTTACCATCCCCAAAGGCTGCGTTTCCATTTCCTTGTTTTTTTTATTAACCTGGATCAAAGCCAGCGGTGTGAAGCAAGCATCTTTGGCCCAAGGAGGATGCAGAGGAAAGTGCTTTAAAGGAGAGAGGTGTGAGACCAGAAACTGGAGCGCTGAGCACAGCCCCCACGCTGGCTGGAGCTCGCTGTCACAGAGCTCACTCCCTGCTGGCACGCTGCCACCTCTCCTCTCCCAGGGAAACTCTCCCCTGGGCTTGCCTCCCCCAAAACTGCACCTGGATCCAGCCTCTCTCAAAGCACCCAGCCCAGGGACAGCCGGGACAGCCTTGTGCCCCCTCCGGCTTCGCTGAACCCTCTGTGCTCCCTCAAGCAGCCCCACACAGCAGAGTCCCTTTAAAAAAGGACCATCCCGGAGTACAGAAGGGTTATGCTATGCCAAGGGACAGCGCTGGGATCAGGTGTCCCCTGCCATGGCCCTATTTTTAGAGCCCAGACACACAGGGCAGGGACACACACCCGAATTACAGCAGCGTGAGGCTGTTCCTGTGTGTGAGCACAGGCAGGAGCACGGAGCTGTACCCAGCAGAGGCAGGGGAAAGCTGACCAAGCAGAGATGCTCGGGGAGCACATGCTCGGGATTCTTTGAGGAGGAGCTGGCCAAAAGAGGAAGCTGTGTCAATCTTTTGTGTGCCCGAGGGGCTCGGAGACAAGTGAGGTGTCTGCCACACACCCCGGGAAGTGGCACGAAGCTGATTTATACCCAGCTCAAGCCATCCAAGCGTTACACAGCTGATCAGATAAAGATGTCTGTAACAACTGCTTCTAATGTTCTCCCTGGCCTTAAATTTTCTGGCCCACTTTTTTCTGGGAAAAGCAGGGGGTGAAAGCAGCTGGCACTATAGAGCAGAGGTGTCTGTGTTTCAGTTCCTTGCAAAGCTGGAGACTGTTTTAAAAGGAAATCCAGCACGCACATAAAAGCTGTGCAGGAGAGACCATCATCCTCCTTACCCCAAGTCTGGAAAAAGGATGTTGGCAGATGTACTAGGACTAAAAATTCCCTGTCCAGGGCAGAAATGGGACTTCAGCTTCCAGCAGCAGACAGCTTTTGGACCCTTCTCTCACCGCTTGGCTCAGCTACAAAACCACCTTACCCACAGGAACAGCCCCACTGTAAAGCCACACAGTACACACGTTTGGCAAAAGACTCACCAGCAACACACCACGAGAGGCAGCAGCTCGATCTTCCCCTCCAGGGCACCTTCAGAAATGAGACATCATTCTCCCTTACCTTCAGCCGTCAGGACAATGGAGAAACTTCTTCCCAGATGCTTTTCCCAGACTGAGCAGGTGCTCTGCTCAAGACCCTGTGGGTGGGGTCCTGGCCCTCATCGGAAGAGCAGTGTGATTTTAACACCTCTGAAGAAATTGGCTATCACAGGATATACTACTCTTAATAACAGCCCCAAATTAAAGCTCAGAAGTTTGAGTTCACAGCAGGAACTTCCTTCCACAAGGGGAAGGCAGAGAGGGTCTGCCCAAGCCCAGAGAGCCCAGCCTCTCAGTGCAAGTTCCCAAGCTATGCAGAAGTGACATTCTGGTCACTGTCCCTTTAGATCCCCCCAAAATGTGCTCATAGCTGTAATGCTCCACATCAAAACTAAATCACTTCCCCTGGTACTATTTTCCTCCATTCTGCAGACTTCATTGAAAAGAGAATCCAGCCAACGCAAATCAGAAGGATGTCAAAGGAGGGAAAATGGTTGAAGCTATTCACAATTCTTTAGCTAAAAAGTGGTGCAGAAGGTACTGTGAACACCATTTTTAAACCTCTGTCCCACCAGAAGAGCCTGCCTGATGTTTCCTTGCAACACTGAATTTAGAAAGCCAATACAGATTGTACCCCAGATTTCATCAGCTGCTTGCCTGCACCTCCACCAGCCCTGCCCCACTTTGGAAACGACTCCCTCCTTTCATAAACACCCATGAGATGAAGCCCATGTCACAACCAGGCACGGAGTTAATGGGAGTCACTTTAGCCTCTTCATTTCTCAACAGTTTTATTGCCTTTAAGAAAATTTTTGTAAAATATAAATACAAAGGCAGAAGATTTACTTACAAAGTTAAAACACAGATCTCAAACATAAACACACAATTCAGAAAATTTAGTTTATGTACAGTTTCAAGCAACTTCAACATATGTTAGTTTTTCAATATTTTACAAGGTACAGAAAAAATAGTTCAAAGTCTTCTTTAAATAAAGAGCATAAAATGTTTAAACATATATAAACAATCCGGTTTGATGTGTGAAAACTAAATTTCACAGCTTTTAAATTAGGATATAAAAGTTCTTACAATTAGTTGATGCGTATGGATATGGTTTATTTTATATTACAAACTATTGAATTATATTCAATAGTGCTTACCTGGCCAAAGCAGGTAATTCTGTAAACAAAAAAAATGAAAATAATATCACCAAGTGCCTTACCGAATTCTATCTCCCAAACAAGCCACACGACTTTGATCACATCACCTAGAAAAAGTATGTCCTGTGTAATCAGTGCTTTGTATGAAACAAAGTCAATGTGTGTGGGTGTGTTCTTTAAAAAAAAAATGTGTTCCGAGTAATAACAAACTTATCCCAAAGCCTGTGTGCATTTAAAGAAACGTTATATAACAATTTTTGTAAAAACTGATTGAAGTTAAAAAAAAATTCTTCCAAAATCCATCCAACTGGAATTCAGATCTCTTATATAAAGGAAAGATATTTTCATATTTAATAGTGTCCTTTCTTTACAGAAACAATTTCATTTGAACACATATACATAAAGAAGTAACTGTATAGAGCACTGTACATTAAATGGCCTGATGGTTCACCAGAGGATGTCGAAGGGAGGGTCCTCGTGCGGGTGCAGCCAGTGAAGCTCGGAGCCCAGCAGAGTCTTGAGCTCGCTTGTGAACTCCACCAAGTCCAACAGCTCTTTGCTCTCTGGGTTAAAAGCTTCGAGGTCCGTAGCACAAGAGAACAACTGGCTGAGGGAAGTCTGTTTGTAAAACTCTGCCTCCGTGATGGTGACAACTTCCAGGTTGGGGAAGTTGCAGCGGAAGATGCGAGATGACATTTTTAGCCTCTTCACCACGTCCGAGAGCAGAAGCCAGTTCCGTGGTCTGCGGACGCAAAGGGGAAAGAGGCTCCAATGAGTGACCTTAAGTGGCAGGATTCTTGACTCTTCCCCACACTGCTCTGTGACAAACCCTCCCCAAACCCACAAACACCCCCTCTGAAACCAAGGCTGTTGCCCAGGGGTCGAATATAACAGATGAGCAGCTGTGTATGTATTTATTCAGGGACTGCTGGCTGACTGCTGCTGACTACTTTGAGGAAGGAGGGATCCAGGCATGCAGGGGCACTGGAGCCTATAAAACCTGGGCTCCTCAGTGCCCATGTGGGCCAGCAGCCATCCCAGCTCATACAGCTGAAGGTCAGCCCAGCTGAGCCCAACTTTCACTACCCAAGTTAGGAGATGGCTTATAGTTATAACCACAAAATTCAGCACCTCTGACTTCCAGAGATGCCAATATTAAATAGAAGTCAACACTGAGTTGGTTTTTTGTCAGATAAACAACACAGTTTTTAAATTCAATCTTTGTAGTTGTCTATTTCAGGGAACTTAAGTTATATCCATCACCCAAGTGAAAAAACCAGGCTAAACCCACACTCCTGCATGATCAGTATTTAAAACTAGCTGTCATCAAAATCGGTGCAAATGGTGAACAACAGCCGCTTACAAATCTAATTTATATCTTAAATACAATAGATAATACAACTTTCCAGGCCTTTGCTTATTATTAAGTATCATAGAATCTTCCCTAAGAAACTTATTTGTTTATTCCAATTCAGAGCTTTAAACCAGTTTTGCAACAAAGTCTAGAAAAGCAGTAACGGTGTCATTTTGTCATCCATAAAAGCGTGTCCACTCAGCAGCAGAACAGAAAAGCCCACAAAATACAATTAGCACCTTACAAACATGATATGCAAATTTGAGTGCTAGAAGCACTTCTATTTTGGGAAGTTATAAACAAGATGCCTGTCTGGGATGAGGAAAGGAATTTGTGTTCAAACATCACTTGTCCCGCTCGGGAATATGGCAGTAAAAACTCAGCCCTGACAAACCAGCCTTTTCCCCTCTCACCTCCTATTAGTTTATTTCCAAAAAACCCCAGCAGCTACAGTAATGATCTCTCATTTATGTTAAAAATGTATGTTTTGTGCTTTTCACCATCACAAACTGCCACCAACCCAAGCAGTCCATCCCAGCTGTTTTTACCCCAAAACCTGTACTTGTTCTTACCCCTGAGAGAGACACACTTGAATGTTGTAACATGGTAAGGGGGGCTCATCCAAAAATTCAAATTCAAACACATCACTGAAGCCATCTTCATCTTCATCACCTGGCCCAGGAGGATTTGCCAAGACATCAAATCCAGATTCATCTTTTGGATCTAAATAAAATTGAATAAAGGTGCTAAGTCAGCAATGAAAAGACTGTTGCAGGTCTTGCTTTTTTTTCCCCAATAACGTGATCTGTAAACAAAATCAGTTTGCTTCCTTGCTAGCTTCCTCCACCACAACAACAGAAGAGCCCCCACCCCCACGTGCTCTATGTTTTTAAAGTCTCTGCATACAAAGAAATAAAGGGCAACATTTGCTCACCGCACACAGAGCTGCCATAGAAATCCCAGTACAAACCAGGGTCATCAACACTTCGACCTTGCAGGTCAGTTAAATACTCTGGAGAGGAAAAAACAACAACAAAAACATACTGATGAGAACAAAAAGCTGGCAAGTTTAGCAGACCGTGCGTCACAGAGCCTCAATGCGCGTCCTCCATACCTTCAAAAAATCCCTCACCATATTCCTGGCACACATGCTACACACAACAGCATACACACACCATTCCCCCACATCAAATAATGACCCACCACATCAAAGGTCTAACAGGGGCAGACCCAAGCTTAAGCTTCAGAAACTGAGAGCAGCATCTTATTTTTGTGGATGTATTTTGATGGATGTACCACGTTTTTTGGCCTTCACAGTTACTCTGGACACCAACTTGAGGGTGAAAACTGTGGCCTCAAATAAACTGATGAAAAAGGTTTTTCCACACAAGTATGTTCAGAAGATGTAGTTCTCTTCTACAGATACAATTTGGGAGATTTACAAGCTGAATTGGTGAAAAGACACCGGGATTCAGGATGCTAGGAAGTCAAAGTCCAGTCTGGACTTTGTATCATACTGGAGTCCTGGTACACCTATGTGCCTTCTACACTGCACCCTTTAAACAGGTAAATGGATGAGTACTTAAAACTCATGGACTACAAACACTGCAAACATGCTCAGAGGTAAGTTATTAGGGAATGCAAGTGTCTTCATCCAAAACTAAGAGAAAAAAAAAACCTAAAACCATCTTACAACATGGACATGTTTAAAGACAAGAGGCTTTAATGTAGTTTTAGAGTATTTCAGATATAAAACAAGGCAGAACTGGCAAAACCAAAAATAGTCTAAGACAAAAAGCAAGACCATGGGAAAACCTGAGTCTGTTTAACAAACAGCTATTTGAATTGGCAAGCTTCTTGTTTTCATTTCAAGCAGAAAACTGAAGGCACCGAAACAGCCCGCTGACCTCCTACCCACCTACCAAATCTGACACTGGAATAATCCTTATGACTTATTAAGAGTTTCAATTAGAAGGAGCCCCCAAGCATGGCTGTGCTTCCCCACCTGCAGCCTCCGGGTTTTTGCAGGCAAAGAGGGAGCCACTGCAGCCCACCCCACCCCACCCCACGGCTCCTTGGCATGAAATCACCCCTGCCAGGCAGGAGGGACTTTGGGGCACAGGGAACAAGCCCCGTGTGCCAGGGTCAGAAAGCCCCATGCAGTGTGGGCACAGACCTGTGAGGAAGGTCTCCATGAGCTCACTGTGGGTCATCTTCACGATGGTCCTCCCAGAGTAGGTTGCCAGTGTTGGATCAGCACCATAGGACAGTAACAGGCGGACGATTTCCAGGTGGTCGTTTTCGACCGCGTCGTGGATTGGTCTGGTGTGAAGCGAAAGAAAAACCACGGCGTTACATTTTGACTCAACGGTATTATGCAAATGTTTTTGGCAAGAAACTTCTGAGTGTAGAACAAAGTTATTTATAGAAAGTAACACTATTAATACAGCTGCCAATCATCTTATTGTCGGTTTTACTTGCACACATCATCCCCTCCCCTCTTGTCTTCAGTCAGACTGCTCAGGGCAGATATTTCTGTTACGTCTATTCCTTGCTGTACACATTTTTGAGGGACAGTAAAATAATTACACCGCTGTAACAGAAAGCAGGAGTTTGTGTGAAGCCTCACAAACATCATTTTGCTGCAAGTCACTCTACCGTTCCAAATCTCTGCCAATTTAACAGCGTGTTGTGATGTAAGGCTCATTCAGCCTGCCTCTGGGCAAGCACAGAAATCAGTTACCCAAAGCTCCTAAATTATGTACACAGAAATAAGTTATGAAAATTTGCTAGGAATTAAACTTCAGCGCAGAACATCCCCTTTAAACAGTACTTGTGAATATATTTGCAGCACAATTCAACCCTTCTAATCAGAGAATAGAAAAACATGTTATTTAAAGTGTAGTCCACCCAGAAATTAACGCATTTTATGCAGTGTGAGCAATCTATACAAGCTCAGACATAGATTTTGTGAGCCTTCAGAAGGATTATTCATTAATACACAGGCCTGCAATTCCAGGTTTAGAATTCCTTATCACTAATTATAAATCGCATTAACTTTTGCCTTTAAAATTGATTATACGTAACTGGGAGTTGTCTGGAAGTAGAACATATTACCCTTCAGACTAATGAAGATGTGTTAAAATCCCATCTTTTCCTTAGACAGCAAGAGCAGGGAACCAAAAGCGGAGTCCAGTGCGTGGACAGTGATCATGGCAGTCCAACCCAGCTCAACACTCCTCCTTCGGGCTGTCAACACTGCTGCCCCCCAACAAGGCTTTCAAGCTCTCAGGGAGCTTGTATTTAAAGGCAGGGAAGGACTTTAACCAGGATCCCACAGTGCCTTCCTGGAAAGCTTTCACAATGATGTTACAAGGGGAAGTCATTGGAAGCAGAGCCAAGCAAACCTCTCCTCTCCATCTCCCATCTGCCAAGCCACACTCGGCTGACAACCAGGGCTTCCACTCCTCCTGCCAAGGAGGTCACATCCCACCACTCCTGCCTCACATGGCAACGTCCCCTCTATGTCACCACTGCTCTGGCATGACCTGGCAGCCACGTGAGCTCAGGACAGAGGAGGGGAGGATCAAACCAGTCAGAAGAGGATGGCACACCACCATTTTCCCATCTATCACACAGCTCTGCTGGTAGGAGGGGGAGGAGGGGGACTCTGGTAAGTCTCAAAAAGATGTTCCAGATACATTTACTCCAAGTACTTTACAGAAGGCCGTGACTTAGGGTGACTAACACAGTCTACACGTGAAGGGTTCTTGCTTGCCCACATCTTGCTGGAAAGCTGCATGTCATACTGGTTTTGACATGTGAACAATATACTGACACTGGGAGGTGCACTTGGGGACTTGTTCCCTATGGAAAGCGGGATTATCCCATGCTGCCTGCCTCCTAAACACCCCATGCCACCAACGGAGTGAAGACGCAGGTGATCCTCGAGCTGCTGAGCACAGTCCTCAGTCCAGCTTGTGCCAGCCCTCAGACCCTTGGCAGCAGAGAGCACAACATGTGGACACCCTCAAAGCCCAACACACCACTCTTTGGAAAGCCACCTTCATATTTTAAGACCAGAGAGGTCCGTGAGGATCACTTGCAAAGGGTCAGGATATCCCTTCTCAGTTTCTGAGGGAATGTCTCTAACATAGCACTGAATCTGACGCCTTTGAGACAGACACTGCTGGAGGAGCCAGCATTCCCGGGATGCCCTGCAAGTCTCACCTTCCCACCTCCACCTACTGACTCAGTGCTTTCCCACAGGGGAAGCATCACATCCAGGATCTGGTCAGTGCTACATCACAGTGTCACATCCCAGGTGACACCAAGCAGGAGGCAACAAATAACAGAGGTGCTGACACGGAGGATGCAGGAGTATCGGGTGTTCCCTGCTGTCAGCAAGCATCTGAGGCCTGAGCTGCTGGGTCATGGCACTCTGAGCATCTACAGCAGGAAAGGTCAGCCTTGCTGCAAACCCTCCTGTCCCCCACTGGGCACGAAGCATCCCTGGCTGAAAGTCTGGCAACAGGCACCAGGAGCAGACAAGAATTATGGCTGTTGCCAAGTGCTGGGAATGCTCCTTCTCCCCCACTCCCTTGCTTTACTGGAGTCTTTCATTTTGAACTCTTTTTAAATTTTATTTCAGAATTACGATTTTCTGGTTTTGGGAGGGGGGTTGAGGAGCGTTGTGGGATTATAGGTTTGCGGGTTTTCTTGTTTGCGTTTGGGGTTTTTTTTAACTGACTTACCTAAGTGGCTTTTGAAGCAGTAATGAATTCAAGATGATCCCTTAACTTATTAAAAACAGCATCTAAATCACCGCCCAGTGTTTCAATTGATTTAACGACACTCAGACGAGTTTATTAAAGGGTGCCTGGGCATTCCCCAGGAAGGAAAAATTGCAGCACATGGGCTGTAACCCTGTGATGGAACCTCCTTCTCCCTTTTTACAGGTCACCAAGCCCAACGTGGTGCTGCAGACAGAGGCAGCAGGGCAGGCAGACCCAGATTTGTCATCTAAGAGTACACAGGGAGGCTGCCCGGGCATGAGAGGGGAATTTATAGAGGCATGGGGAAGGAAAGGCGTAGTAAAGCAGTGCGGAAGAAGGAAGAACAATAAATAGAAGGAAGGAAAGAAAACACTGGCAGGGAGAGGAGGGGGGAAAGGAGATTCCCCATAGATAAATAAAGGGAGAAAAGGCCAAAACAGAGCACTGACAGACTCTTTTACTGGCTAGAACAGCTTCTTGGCAAGCTCATGAGCAGGACCATGCAAAGGCACAGCTATTCGTTTGCTTCTCCCAGCAGGGCCAGCAGAGGAGGGAGTATTCTTCAGTCTTGGCAGAGTTTAACCATCCTCTTTGTAGGATGCAAAAGCAACTACTGGAATAAGCAACTTTTTCAGATGTGGAAAAAAAAAAAGATCCCTGGGAGTCCTCTCCTGGGCTGCTTTGCCCATACAATCTCTTCCGCCCTGAGCTTCGTGGAAATAAACACTCTCTATCCCTAATGGCACAGTTAACGTAGCACAGCTCGTTTCTAAAACAAACCCTTCAAAAGGCCCCAGAAGGATCTGGGGACATTCGAGAGCTGCAATATCCTACAAAAGACACACATCTCAACCCTCTCTTGTGTACTGCCGAATTCTTCCTACTATTTTTACCGCCACTAGAGTTAGGAAAACATTTCACTGGGGGTTTATCATTCCACCACCAAAATTATAAACTATTTAGACCAGTCAGGGTTTGCTCTCAGCCTTTCAGGCACCACCAGAATTCTCCTCGCTGCAGTAAGAGGTGCTGCAGCTCTCCGAGCGATGCCGTATTTTGGCGCTGTGCTCGTGTTCCCACCCGCTCCGTTACGCAAGGCTGCCCCACGGAAGAGGCAAGGCAGGAGTTGCAGGAGGGCAGCTCCGCAGGCTGGCTCTCCTTTAACGCAATTAGCTGCTGGAAGGTACGGCTCTGCCAAGACCAGCTGAAAGGACACAGGAAGAGAGCCATCTTGGCATGGCCCTCGCAGGGAAAAAAAATAAAAAAAGGCTGAGCTCATCAGCTGCCAGCGGGAAGGATCCAGCAAAACTGGCTGCGGAGAGAGAATCTAGCCAGCGAACTCCGAAGCAACGCGGAGCCCTCGCTAACAGGCAGGGGACGCCTGTATTTTTGGCATGTGGCTTTGTTTCTGTAGTGGCAGGGGTTCAGCTAGGGCATGCTGCAGAGGTAAGAGGAGAAGAGCAGCGAGATAAGGCCAAACACAGGCGGTGAGCAGCCTTGCTCATGTCAGTTCCAACACCCCTTGTCGAGCTACTGCACTCACTGGGGTCCTGCCAGGGAAGGGAAGCTCTCACCTCTTAAGCACGGTCTATTATTATTTATAGGTAAGACGATTAAGAGCCCTTAGTGACTGCAGCACCTCGGAGACAGGTCTTAAAGATCTCCGGGTTCTACAATAATCTTTGATTAGGCACTAATTGAGCAGCAGAGTGCTTGTGTATTCAGGGTCTGCAGGCACTGCATGGGGTCTATCAGCACAGAGTTTAAGGGGAAAAACATCCAAGACCTACCACGTTTAGGCTGGCCAGATGTGCTGTGAATAGGGCAGAGAGGGACATCCTGTGCCGAGCTGGGGCGAAGAGAAGGGCTGCACCATTCCTACGCCCCCAAACGCTGTCACCTCCTTGTCCCTACACCACAGTCGGGCGCTTTGTTTGTTTCTGGCCACACCGAGATTTCTGATGCTGTCAGGACCCAGAGGCTGAACGCCTGCCTCACCCCAAAACACACTCAGGCAAAGCCAGCACCGCTGATCAGAGCACCCGCAGCACTTCAGACAGGACTGAGAGATGCACAGACATCACACAGCCTTCCTGCATCCTTCACATTCCCACGGACATCCTGTACAGACCAAAGCCGTACCCTCACCAGCCACAACTTTTCAGAGTGCTCTCCAAAAAAGCTGAGGGCAGAGGCAGCAAGGAACAGAACCCAGAGCTGCAGGTGACCCCCAGGCTCCCTGCCACGGCTGCCCTAACACAGCACACGCAGCAGCATCACAGTTACAGCACTCCTCTCACATTACCTGAACAGAACCACACACACCCACTGTCACTGTCTGCAGGCTCGAGAGCTTCCACAGCACGACCCAAAGTACCTCTGCATAGGTGAGGTGGCAGGGGGGAAAATAAAAAGTATATTAAGAGTCATTAAAAGAGCAGGGGAGGAGGACAAGTATTTGATGGTGCGTTTGGGTGGCTTTTTGGGTTTTCTTTTGGGGTTTTTTGTTGTTCTTTTTAGGACTTTACTGTATTTCTAAGGCTTGAACATGTTCGGGAATTTAATTTTAAAACCAACACAGCTGAGGAAGGCTGACACATCTTTCCTCCTAAAAGTTACAGGAGAAAAACCTTCAGGAGAGAAATGGGACTTGTCTTATTAATGTCCTGACTTACTGTACAGAGACAGAGGAGTCTGGTTCTGCCAAAAGGCAGTGCGTAACACAGATCCAAAGTTCCTTACAGAAGCTTCTGCTCTCTGTCCTGCCCAACTCAGACCATCTTTCCTCTGCATATGAGTTGTGTTTTGGATTCTTGCTGTCTGTTGGGCAGCTTTCCAAATGAAAAGTAAGTCTGCCCTCAGAAAAGAGAGGCAACAGCACGCTGAGTTCTGACATTACCATCTATGATCAGATCATCATTATGTTCATTTCTAAAATCCATTTTCCTCAAAACAACTTTTCAGGGTACACTGGCCAAGTTTCTTTCTTGAAAATCAGCTCCGTCTGTGACTAGAAATCAAAGGTGGACTCTGAACTGGCGGGTGATTAAGACTGATCAGACACTTCCCGGGGATAATTTTCTATCTGGGTTATTCTAGCAAGTGAGACAAAAATAATTTAGGACTCTTCTTACAGCCACTCGCCGCTGTTGGCACAGGTCATGTATTAAAGCTGAAGGCAGCAGAAAATGCGAGGCTGTTTGGCAGCCTGGAGAGCTCAGAACTCTTACAAAGAAGTGGGCGACAGAGGAGGAATCTGACAATCCAGTCGGGGTTTTAATGTTTCTCCAAAAAGCTTTCCTTTGGGCTGTAATGGGCTGGTGATGGGCCGGTAACAATGGACCATCATGAACTTTTAATGGACCATCCTAACCAGCCCTCTTTTTGTTTTCCTGACTCCTCCTTTCCCAAGTTAATAAATAAAGAGCTTAAAAACAAAAGAAGCAGGCTCTTAGTTACGCTAATTTTACCTCCCTGGCTATTTGGATGGTGATAGGGAAGGCGATAAACCATTTAAGATAACAAGCTGCAGGAGATTCGCAGAATACAAAGCGACCTGTCCCCAAAATGCACAGACTGAATAAGGCTCTGCATATGCTCAGGACAAGTTACCCCAAGGTCAGCCTCCCAGAGGTGGTCAAAGAGGTGCTTTAGGAGATACACAAGAAGCTTAAAAAGAGGTCCGGAGCAGCATTTTTTCCTCCACAAAGCAAAAAAAAAGAAAAGCTCGCTATCTATTCTGACAGCACAGGAACTAAGCACCCCTACTATTCTATGAAGGAAACTAAAAAAAGGCTAATTCGGGATTAAAAAAAGAAAAAAGAAAAAAGTAAAACCAAAATATCAAATGAGCAGACAGTTTAACAGTTCAGCAAACAACATTTTTATACAGCATGCACAGGGCTTGCACACCCAATCGCCACAAAAGCCTGAAGTGCTCTCAAAAGTAACCCTGCTAACGAGGCAAACCCCACTCTTTTGGCACAACTCAAAGGACCTGGAGGGCACATGAGCAGGGCTGCAGCTCAAGCGTCACTCCTTCCTGCCCTGCAGCTGGCAATCCCACTACCTAACAAAAAACAGCCAAAGCACAACTTATTAAAATTCCCGGAAGAAAAAAACGAGATTACCCCGAACTCGGGTCCCGACAGAAGCGTGTCCCCACCGCTTTATTAACCCGAGAGCGGAGGCGTCACCGAGCTGCGCACGCCCCTGCGCAAGGAGCGGCAGGGAGGCAGCGTTCCCTGCCCTGAGAATCCGAGCGTGATTAAAAAGGAGGAGGGCAGGAGGAGGGCAGGGTGAGGGAGAGGCACGGAGGGAAGGCAGGGAGGCGGTGAGGAGCCGGGGGTGCCGCTCACCTGGTCCCGTCCTGCGCGCTGCAGTTCACGTCCGCGCCGTACTCCAGGAGGTGCCGCACGATGCTGAGCCAGCCCCGGGCACAGGCCTCGTGCAGGGCGCAGTAACCCGCGTTGTCTCGGTGGTTCACATCGCACGCCTTGTTTTCCAGGCAATACAGAACCACTTCCTGGAAAACAGGAGGGAAAGCAGATGAACATCGAGTTGTTGCTTGCTGTGTAAACGGCGCGGGTTTTATCGCTTGGAGGAAAAGGCGGGGGGAAAGGGGCAAAAACACAAAATCCGTGTGGTATGCTGAGTTACCCTCTATGAGATGGGTCAGTCAAAAGGAAAATAAAAGGGAGCTGTTGACAGTCCTGTCTGTTCAGGAGACGGCAGAGACCACGACTTCCGTGAGCAGACTAATTTGGGCAAAGTGACATTGAGAGCTCCGTGGCCCACAGAACCCTGTAAACCCCCAACATCAGGAATTGTCACAGAGGGAGAATGTGCAAATTTCACAGACAAAACTCACAATGTTCCGCTTCTGAGAACTTCCACATGTAAAGCTAGTGGGAAGGTTGTTACTCTTACATCTGCATTTTTAGCAGAAAATTCTACAGCAGCACAGCCGACATCAGTTTGATTTTAAAAAGAAAAAGTGCACGACCCGAAACAAAACACATTTAAGACACACAAAGGATGGTTTGCTATCAGCAAACAAAAACCAGCCCGGCTCTATCGAGATCGGGGAAATCCCATTTTCACCCACCCCGGTTTTCTGCATGCAGAACTGAAGCCAGGCGCCAGGTTCCAATAACGAGCCCGGCGCCGCAGGAAGCCATGTGAATTTAACACAATTCATCTTGCAGTCAAATACACCACGCTCCAGAGCCTGGGCCAGACTCAGCTCTGCGCTGCCGTGCAGCCTTGGAACAATGACTGCTCCATCACTCAACCGAAAATTTAGGATGGTGCGAGTCTTCCTCGACTTGTGTCGGATGCAAAGAAAGCAAAACAAAGCAAAAAACATTTCTAAGAGCTGTTCAATGCATAAAATAGCCCCCACGTTCCCAGATTAGTGGTAAACCATTGATTTGGCATTTGAGCAGCATCCTTGCAAAGCCGGATACGGCGCGGAGGGGACGAGTGCTTGTTTTGCCAAAACAAGAGAATGAAACGACGTCGGGGGCAATGCATTTGTTCTCCCCGTTTCAAAATAAACCGGAAAGCCCGCAATAATCTGTGCTCTGGGTACACCTGACTCGAGAGCTGGTATCCAGGATACAGCATGAAGCTGCTCTTTTAGCAGGCCCTCACTAACCAGGCTAGAGCTGAGAGCTAATGAGCTGCCTGTCCCAGGCTCCGGAGCATCCCCTCCACCTGCCACGGGGGATGCACCCACCTACCCCTGAGGCACCCACTGGTTTAACCTGGGACCCCCCCCAGTCCCACCTCTCACCAAACAGGGCTCTGAACGCTCCTGCTCATCACCCCAAAGGCCAGAAATCAGTCCAGAACGGATGCTCTTTACCCTGCACGTGCTCAAGCCCGTAAGAAAGGGCTGTGCAAAATTATACTCTGGAGGTATGAATTTTCCCTCAAAACCAGACCACCCTGACAGGCAAATTAGCAGATGGATATAGGTAACAGAAGCAGCTGCTGTATTCAGCTCCACTTTTAGCATGCAGTTACCATTTAAAATAGATTTTGCAACTCAAAATAAAAGATGTTTCATCTATTTTTGTAAAAAGGAAGGGCTCGTCCTAGGGTGGAATACCTACTACTGGACAAAAAAGCTAATTTTGTCAGGCAATTCTGTGTTAAGAGGCTATAAGAAGAATGTCATTAACCACAAAATGTAACCATAAAGACCATAAAACTCTACATTGTTAATTAATTAAATGCCTCATTAACTTTTTTTAACATGATTTATTCAATTTACAAAAAAATTAGCCATCATTGCCGAATACAGGAACATGTGGTGCCACAAACAGACTTTTGGTTTCACAAGCATTTCTCACTACGGTTTGGGGAAGGCTGCGAGAGTGCCACAGGGCAATTTAATGTCTGTTCAGGCGCTCTATTTAAACCAGCAATCTGAAAATCACTCGCAGCTAATCCAAAGAGCCAAACCAGAACATAACCAGACACCACCACCTCTTGCTGCTTGCAGTTTCTTAGCCAAACTGCAAACAGCAACGCCAAACTATGCACATATATGCGTGGTCCATCCTCATATGCAAGGAGCCGCCCTTCTTATGTACTCCTTTTCCAAGGGGTCAGCATTCCCCCTCTGCCCCAAGAAGCACTATTCCCCCAAACCCTGCCTGGAAACATGGCCCTTGGGTGAGGCATTATATGCTGAGCCTTAACACTTCCCCCCAGCATCACAACAAACCCCAAAAGCGATGCCCCTTCCTGGGCGGGATGCAGGAGCGCTAGGGCAGCTGTGCAAGGGCAGGATGATGCTCTGGAGCTCCTGCTCCTGTGGCAGTGACACTGGGAACTCCCCGTGCCTGGATAAGCTCTGCCTTCCTGGGTGTTTAAACGCCCTGTCACACACCAGACACTGCTAATTTCACTGCCTTCCCAGGAAGGATTTAACACCAAACTGATGAGAGAACTTTCCAAGTCCACTGTCCACTGGTTTCACCCCAGCCAGCAGCCAAGCCCCAGGCAGCAACACATTTCACTCCCCCAGCAGCAGGACCAGGGAGGGAATCAGAGAATCACAAGGGTCAAAGGTGGAAAACTTGTGGGCTGAGATAAAGACAGTTTAATAGGGAAAGCAAAAGCCATGCACACAAGCAAAGCAAAACAAGGAATTCAATCACTGCTTCCCATGGCTGGGCAGGTGTTTGGCCATCTCCAGGAGAGCAAGGCCCCATCCCACATATTGGTGACTTGAGCAGACAAACACCATCACTCCAAACCCCTCCTTCCTCCCCCAACTTTATACACTGATCCAGGATGTCATACAGCCTGGAATATCCCTGTGGTCAGTCTGGGTCACCTCTCCTGGCTGTGTCTCCTCCCAGCACACCAGTCTCCTCACCAGTGTGGCTGTAGGAAAAGCAGGAAAGGCCTTGGATCTGTGTAAGCCCTGCTCAGCAGTAACAAAAACATCCCTATATTATCATCTCTGTGTTCAGCACAAATCCAAAACACTGCCCCATACCAGCCACTGGGAAGAAAATTAACCCTAACCCAGCCAAAACCAGCACATCCAGACACACACCAAAAAGTAATACAAGGCACAAAGACAGCCAGTGTTTCCTCTCACATCAAATTCATTACACAAGGCTTTTGTAATTTTTTTCCCAAAAAGACTCTACGCTCCCTGTAATTCCCTCTTCACAAGAAGTAAATTACAGTTTTAAGACTACCATTATCTCAAGTCATTTGTTTCAAATGGGGAAAACAGATTCGAGAGTGCCCATACACTGGGATGGGTTGGTAACATCCTGCCTGGCGCAGAAGCCTAGGAAGGAAAAGGCAAAGCTTCCCACCAGCTTCATCAGGGATTTCCAGGGCCGAAGACCATTTGCTGCACTGTCTTTAAGTAGCCTTGCTGGCTGCAGCCCTGCAATTTATCTGACCAGACACAAGCCACACTTGTCCTTCGACATTTCACACTCGCGTCAGCTTTACACGCAGAGCCCTGTCCGCTTGTGTCCTGCTTCCTGCGAAGATCTGGGGCACGTCTGCACCGTGGGACTGACACAAGGACAGAAGCTCATGGCCTCGCAGCATTTGGGCTCCCCGTGGGTCCGGGAGTGATGCACACAGCTTGCCAGCACCTCTGCGTGCTGAAAGGTTTGGAGTGGGATCTCTGCACAGCCTCAGGGCATCCCTGCTGCAAAGGCAGGCAGGCTGCCAAGGGCAGGCACGAGCTCATCCGGTCTCAGGGCAATGCAGCATTCCTGCCAGGGCTCGGTGGTGCCCTGCCGTGCCAGCCACTGCCAGCTCCGAGTCCTGAATCAGCACTCGGCTCCCTCTGGGAGCTGTGGCCCTGATGATGCAAACTCGTCTGCCTCCCCTGCCACCCAGCTGGCAAAGGGCCACCGGGCTGCCACCGCAGCAGCCAAGGGAAGCCCCCATGTGCCCACAGAGGTTGCTGCCCTGCTAAAAGGGGTGGCAGAAAACTGACCTGTGTACTTGCCACAGGTCACTGACCAGCATATTACCTTGACTCATCCAGATTTTTCTTTTTTTTTTTTTTAAATAAAGCAATTTCTGACTTGTTGGACATTGTCATTCCTTCTGCAGACAGAGGAAATTCAGCTTTCTACTAACTGCAGTAGTCTCGTCACTAGACAGGAAAAACCCCTCAGCTCTGGAGCTTCCATGGATGATCAAACTATCACAGCTCACCACAGGCCAAACATAGCTCCGACAGGGTGGCACAGCCACCCACCACTCTGAGCCTTGAAAGACACAGACAACGTCAGATTCTGGCAGCAGTTTGGGTGCATGGACTGGGCTCTGTCCCTGTCCCACGCTCCTCCAGCAGCAGAACCGACTGCTGCACGGTCAACACCACCCCAACAACCAAATCAAAGGAGCTGAATATTTAAGTCTATTAAAACCACGGTGTTCGCTTGAACTTTTGGGTGAATTCAAGCCAGAAAATCAAAATGCCCAACCAGCTGATACTAGGAAGGCCTGGGTGGCACACACTGTTACCCACACCTTGGTGAGCCTGGGTATCCCCAGCTTTCTGCAACCAGCCAATTTGATAGCAGAGAGCTCCTGCTATCAAAGCAAATGGAGAGTCCTGGGCTCCTGCTTGAGCAAGATGTCAGCCCATCACTAAGTTTGGGAGCTGGTCCCATTGAGCTGTGCTCAGCAGAGGTGCTGGGCACAGAAAGCCAAGTGCCCAACATACTCTGACAGACCCCACGCAGGAAGAAAATACACACCAACAGCTTGGAGCACGTGCTACAGCACATTTTGATTTTGGACCCACAGAAAATGAAACTATACGAACTACAGAGAATCCCACAGCAATGTTGGAACAACCACTTCTCCCAGCCAGAGCTGAAGTGGCCTGGGTTAGAAGAAGCCTTTGTCTAGGGCAAACAAAACCTTTCCAATAAACCCTGCCTTCCAGAGCTGGACAAGGCCTTGCTCACACAAAGCTCCCTCCAGCTGTACAAAGGGCATTTCAAGGTTTCAGCAAATCCCCAGGGCTGGGCAGGCCCCACCTGGACCTGGGCTGATGCCACCTTCCCATGTGGGGCTCAAGCCCAGCTCCCCAGTCCAAGCAGCCCTCTCACCAGCACAGCAAACCCAGCAGCCACACCAAGGGCAGCAGTCACTCTCTGCAATGAAACACCTCTGCACCAGACCCAAAATTGAGAAACGACGCTCATACCTACATGCCCGTATTTCCCCAATAAAAGCAAGCTTCAAAACAGCAGAGCTAAGGGATTCATCAGTTTCTGATTTTTGTAGCAACAGGGGGCCCCTTTCATTAGACAACATTGTTCCAGCTACACCAAGCAGCTCCAGACGCCGAGCAAGGAGCATGCAGAGTGCTCCTATGATGCGTCTGATCATGCAAGAGGACACTCCAAGCGCTACATCCTGTGTCACATACCAGATACTCCTTGGAGAGAAGAACAAAAAATAAAACCCTTCCCCTAAACTACACGCTCTTCACGAACAACAAAAGCAGAAAACGTACAGCTCATTAAAGATCACCATAAAGATTACTTGGGGGGGAAAAAAATAAATAAATAAAAGACATTCGTTCTGTTTGCAGATGGTTTGTATTTAAAGGGAAGTGAGGGCTACCAATAAAACTTCACTCTTTGCTCGTTCCCGCGGGATGCTGCTCACCCTGCATCCCTGCCAGCTGACCCAGCAGCCGTGGGGAGTCATTCCCACAGCAACCTGCCTCCGAACCCCACACGCCAGGGAAGGGAAAGCAGCAGGGGAACGGGGCCTTACAAGCTCCAACAACCCAACCGAAAGCTGCTACTTCGCTGAATTTCCATCCATAAAACCGGGAAGAGGATTTCAACTTTCGAAGTAATAGAAGAAAACCCCACCAATCCCGCGGGGCGCCGAGGGAGCCTCACCTCATATCCCAGGCGTGCCGCCCGCTGCAGCAGCGTCTCCCCCGCGTTCTTGTTGACGATGAGNGAGGAGTCGCCGTCTGAAGTCGGCTCCGCTCGCTTCCTGACTTTCCTCGTTACCGTTACCTGTCGAAAGCATTGTGGTGGGGGGGTTTTTTATCTCTGTGTGCACGCTACAGTGACAGGACTGTGTTTTGTCAGCAAGGAATTGCACTTTTCTGCTCGTATTCAATTTTTTAAGAAAGACCCGCTAACAGCTTTTAAACACAAGATGCTTCACCCCTGCAACAACTAAGGTTAAGAAAAGCAAACACAAAATGTGCAAAGCATCCACAGATGAATCTGAAGGCAACCCCCGCTACCCTGCATGCACGACAGCGCGTTAGTTTTAAGCAAGCTGGCTCTGCCTTCTGAGAGGCCGGTGGACAATTAAGTCTAAATAAAGATACCTTATCTTCAGCATTTTCGATATCTGTGGTGTCATCCCCTGTCAGAGATGACCTCCTTCTCCTCTCCTGCAGTGCCAAGTGTTTTGTTTTACACTGACGTTTCCCTGATGGCTTCTCACACTCGCTGTATTTCGGCAGCAGAGATGCATGTTGGAAATCCTCCTCTTCGTCTGTGTACAGCCCATCTGTCTTCCGGCTTTCTTTAATTTTCTGCTGTTTGGCAGCCAACCTCGAGGCTGGAGTACAGCTTGGCTGAGCCTGCCTTTTGCTGTTTGCATTGGTGGATGAAAGGCTCTTCATGTGCGGAGACACCGGGAATACGGGCAAGCCTAAATGGGAAGGAAAGGCATTACACATCGCATGGTGCGTTAAAAGGAAAATGCATTGCTAGCACTTAACACAAGCTCCTCGACTGCTTAAGAGATCTACAATTACATTTTCAAATCATTAATATTTTAAGCGTTCCACATCCAAACTGTAAATAGCATCTCGCCCGTTGACGCTGCGCTAACAGTTATCGGGCTCTAATAAAAATCCCCGAACGAAACGCCCCGCGCGGGTGCCGGGCAGCGCCGGGGCCGTAGGGATGCGTGCCAGGCCAGCCTGGCAGTGCCACAGCCCGGCCACCACGGGCACAGCAGGACTGCTGCAGCACCGCCCCACTGGGGGAAAAACTCGCCTCCTTACCTGGGACTGCCTGATCTGCAAGGGAACCAACTCCTCCAGCAGCCTGGGCCCAGCCCGGCTCGTCTCAGTGGGGTGCAAGGGCAGACACAGGGATGGCAAGGGAAGAGGGGACAGGAAGAGAGCTGGGAGCATGGATCAGATTTTATTGGGACAGCACAAGTGGGAACACTGAGCTTAGCCCCAAGATGGCCATAAGGCAGGGAACATCTCCTCACCAGCATTTTGACTTCAAAAACAAGCCAAGAGAAGACAGACTACTCAAGGAGCTGTCCCTACAGAAGCTCTGTGCAAGCTCTCTATCAGAAAGCACAGGGATTTTGCAAGAAAAGCAATCAGATGGTATTTTTCCCCAAGAACTCCATCCAGAAGTGAGTCTTTCTGGGACATTGGGACAGTAAGGCCAGTGCTCTGCTGCTTGTGGTAGGATGCTGGCAGGGCTGGGTTTTCTCTGAGGGTTCGCTCCAACAAGCTGGATCCCACAATCTGGGCCACATGCAAAAAGCATGGTTAGTTTCGGGGGTTTTTTCAGAGTACAAGCAGGCTTACAAAAAAACAAGGACAGGAAAGTTGACTTTTTATAGTCTGAATTTCCCTTGGGAAGAGAATTAGGTGACCTCAGAACCAGCTCCTCTGCAGAAAAATTAAAGGTTGCTGGAAAGGAAGGGACACTTCAGCCAAACAATACCACACCGCCAAGGGAAGGTGTGGAAAAAACCCTGAGAACTTCAAAGAGGCTTCCTTGCTCTAAGACATCTGTGAAGTGATGCTACTTTCAGAACAGAAGAGATGGCAGGAGCAAATAAGCAGGTGCTCAGAGGAGAGACACCCTTACTTAAAGAGATTCGGTCTGGAACCAGCCGGTAAAAAAAAGAAAATAAAATCTAGAATTCTCTTGGTGGGCAGTTTCACACTTTAGTCTTCCTTTAAATAGATCTGTGAAAGCAACTCACAGAAGGCTTTCTAGATTAAGGATGAAAACAGAAATCCCTCGGTTCTTTTGAGCCACTTTCTAGAAAAAGACACATACCACGGCTTGCCAAACAGATGTCAGGGAATTTATGGGACACATGATGTGCAGATTGTTCAGCAAAAATCATGTAAGTTTTTCAGGCTTTGCAATACTGAAGGAAGGCACCTAGTCGTAGGCTGAGCCTATGGATGCAAGGCTGACTTTCCAACTCTGTAGACAGCACAAAGTAAGGAGTGTTTAATTCTCCTGCTCCCAACTAACCTAATTGAGTAACACGTGAAAAGCCCAATTCCAGTACAGAAGTACCATCATTACCTACTTTATCACTTATTAAAAAAAAAAAGATGGAAAAGATGGAAAGTAACAGTGAGGAGTTTTGGTGAGTGCAAACGGAACAAACTGATGCATGCAGAAAAACTACAATAAAATGAAAAACTCACAGGTCTGGAGAAGGACAGAAATACTGGAAGGATGGAGGAAAAACAAAACACAGGAAGCTTATCTCAAAGAACTGCAGGCTTTCCCATGCAAAGATGCCAAGGCATTGAAAGCAGAAGTTTAATCACCACAAAAAACGTGTACTCCTGCCTGCAAACTCGTCATCAGCTCTGTGCTTCACTTTGACCCTCCACAGTGGTGACAGCAGGCACCAGGCTAAACGTGCACCGGAGCTAAGAGATGCAGAGTAGCCATGCTATGCCCAGGAGCTTCAGGATCAGTAACACTGCAAGAGGCCAGCACTACACAGAAACAGCCAAGCATCAGCCTGGGAAATGCAAGACAACACGGGCAGAAAAGCAGCAAGTCATTAATCCTGAAATCCCACCCTGTCTTTCTGACCACGGGAAGGGAAAAGAAAAACAGGAGCGAGCACGAATATACCTAAATATCCGTGGAAAAAAAGAAAACCCAAACCAAAAACCCCAAAAAGCTCAGGCCTCTGACTGATGTGGGTTGTGGCAAGCCTGACTCAGAGCAGGACCTGCCTCCCTTCCCGCAGGAGCGGGCTGCTGAGAGGTCCGCGCGGAAAAGCAGCTGCTGCCGCGCCACCTGAACGCCCGCTTGTGCAGCTCCCACCCCAGCAGCTGCCTCCTCCTGCCTGCCAACCCCACAGCCACCACGCTGCCTGCAGCCCCAGGCAGCTCCGAGGGGCTGGCACAGGCTTCCCGGTGGGCGAGATCCCCCTGCCTCCTCTCCTCAGGGCTTTTGTTTCCCAGCTGTGCTGCTCGGGCTTTCTCCTGGCACCGGGGGAGCATCAGGAGAGCTGGCACTGCACCCCCAGCAGCACGGGGTTATTGCCCAGCTGGGACCCCAGCAGAAACCGTGGCTTCTGCCTTGGGCACGGGGCTGGGCGAGCAGTGGGATGCCCTGAGGCTGCAGTATCCCCGTGTCCGTGGACCTGCTGCACCCCGGAGACCCAGCACGGCAATGCTACTTTGCAGCAGGATCACAGAATCATAAAATGGTTTGGGTTGGAACAGAGATCGTCCCTTAAAGATCATCCAGTTCTAATCCCTGTGCCAAGGGCAGAGACACTTTCCACTAGACCGGGTTGCTCAGAGCCCCATCCAACCTGGCCTTAAACATTTCCAGAGATGGGGCAGCCACAATTTCTCTGTGCAGCCTGTTCCAGTGCCTCACCACTCTCATAGCCAAGAATTCCTTCCTAATAACCTAATCTAAGCCTACCCTCTGTCACTTTAAATCCATTAGCACTTGTCCTATCACTACATGCCCTTGTCAAAAGTCCCTCTCCAGCTCTCTTACAGCCCTCTTTAGGGACTGGGAGGTGCTCTACGGTCTCCCCAGAGCCTTCTCTTCTGTGGGCTGAACAATCCAAACCCCCTCAGCCTGTCTTCATAGCAGAGGTGATCCAGCTGTCAGATTATCTTCGTGGCCTCTCTCTGGACTTGCTCCACCAGGTCCACATCCTTCCCATGTTGGAGGCCCAACAAGTGGACGCAGCACTGCAGGTGGAGTCTCACAGGAGCAGAGCAGAGAGACGGAATCACCTCCCTTGACCTGCTGCCCACACTGCTTTGGATAAACACAACTGGGGTAACAAGCCCAGAAGTCAGACATTCTCAGTCCACATTCCCAGAGATTTGCAGGCAGGGGTGGCAGATCATCCTGCTAATGTTAGGTTAAGGCTTCAGAGGCACAGAGGCAACCCTCATGTCCCATTACAGCCTGTTCCCTGGGATACAACCAGCTGCCCAGCAGCAGAGACTACCACAACTACAGGCAGTGCTTCAGCACAGAGAACAGCTCTTCCCAGCCCCAAATTAAGAAAAGAAAACCTGCCAGTGACAGTGTATATTCTCACATGGACAGTCTCTGCTTGCTTAAGAAAAGTTTGAGGACTAGTCCTGAGCAAGACACACAAGCTGGAAGTCTCCATCCCCATGAGACTGTCATGCAGAGGATGCTCAGTCACACAACAGGGAAAAAGGTCCTCATCCCAGTCAACTAAGAACAAGGAGATTCAAAAGTTTACATTTCAACAGGGCTGGAGAAGTACCAGCAAAATTATCTGAATGATATCCAGTGTCTTTGAACAATGAATAGCAAGGTGCAATTTAGTCAAGTTTATGGTTTTATAGCAGCTTCCAAACCCAAGAGTTTTTTCATAGCCATAGGGCAACTGAACCTAAATGCCTTTGGGAATGGTGCATGAACTGGGAGTCACCTCTTTTTCTTTCCCAAGGCCATGAGCCCGTCACTGCCACAGGAGACACTGCAGGGGAAAGTGAGAGCATCCTTACACAATACAGCTTCTTGTCAGTGACCCTCGTTTAATCTCTACCAGGTATCTCTCTCTGAAAGTACAAAGGTGAGGGGCAGGGGTGTTTGAGCCAATACCATGCTTGCCAAGGCAGCACATAAAACAAGAAAGTAAGAGTCAAAGCTCCTTTTAAACCAAGTTTTGATCTCCTGCTCCACAAATCCTTTTGGAGAACCTTCCCCATTAATAAGCATCAAAGTCTGGGGGTTTCTGCCCTCTGATAATCCTACCAAGGAGAAGAACAGATGAGGAGCTTTAGGACTGAAGGGAAGCTGACACTTTTGCCTGTGACTGTTTCAGAGACACTACCAAGGACAGTCACTGGCACAGGATGAGCGGGACTCGGTCCTTTCCATGGCATGGCACAAGAGGATCCACTCTCCTCATGCTTCTCCTCATTTAAGGGGATCTCAGCTAAACTACAGCTTAGGCCAGCTGGAATGTGAATGTCTTCCAGTCGATGAAACTCCCAGGTTTGTGAAGGAGGAAGGAGCCCAAAAGCCATACACGGAGCTCCCACTCCCAGAAATAGTCTTTCCTCAAAAAGAAGCAGAGGGCTTGGAGAGGTAAGAGCAGGAGAAGAGAAAAAAAAGAAAAGGGCCCTGTGGACTGCATGATTCCATTCCCCATCAGTTCTCCAGCCAAGCTACAGCAGCAAAATGTTGCAGGGAAAGAGAGAAGCATCAGAGCAGAAAATGTGCCCAGGGGCTGAGGACAGTGAGGACAGGAGAGTGACCTGTCCATCCCAGTGAAAATTTGGCAGATTTTTTTTTGGCAGAGATCCACGGGCTCTCCCCCAGGATAGGTAATTGACAGAAATGGGAGGCAGGATGGGCAAAGGAGGAAGTGGAGTGAGGGGGAAAGAAGAAACCAGAAACAAGTCAAGGAAATGCCTGATATGCTTCGAGGAAGCAATTCCCTAGGAGAGAGCTGCTGGAAGACCTGTGCCAAGGGGCCAGGAAGAGGAGTGACAGGGGTTTACAGGACATGCTCGGGACAAACCAGGAAAGCATCCTCATCAGGAGGAGGATGAGCTTTGCTCTTGAGCATATGGTCTGGGAAAGGCAGGGAAAGCCAGCAGTGCTGAGGGTGCTGGAGGCGTTGGGTTCCCGAGATCAAGAGCTGCTATAGCTGTGCTGATGCTGTTTCAGAAGCTCACAGCCTCTCAAACCCTACGTGTGGTTAAACACCCTTACACCAACTAACAGCCTGTTTGCTCCCTCTCTCACCCAAAAGGCATGCCCACATTTTATGACCCCCGCCCCGCTCTCCTCTAGAGCCATAAACTTCATCTTCACATCATCTATGAAAATATTTAAAGCCAAAACACACACACACACACACACACACACACACACAAACACAGAGTTACACACACATACACAAACACATTTTCTTGTCTGACAAATATCAGCTACAGTGCAATTCTTAAAGAGGAGGTGTCAGTCTTTATACAAATGGACAGCTACAGAAATATATATAATTAAAAAAAAAAGAATGAAAGAAAAAAAGCTCTTGACAACTCCTTAACATTGGTGGCAGCATGCGTCACTGTAAATGCTAAAGCCAGCTGGTTTCCCTAGTAGTCTCTGCATACCTTGTTCATTGTCACTTGTTTTGAGGGACTCTTCAGACCAACTTCTATTGCTTTTGGCCTCTGACCTTTTCTTGGTGTGCCTTTCTTCTGTGAAGTCTTTGACCTTTGCAGTGGCCTCTGGCTGAACAGCCTCAGCTAAATCTTTCCTGCTTTGCCGGCCCAACTTGCCGGACGGGGATCTCTCTGGTGACACCTGCTGCTCCCATAGTTCCCTAAGATGCTGCAGGTGACGCTGCTTTTTGGGATGGAGCCCTGTTAATTCAATGCACACCTTCAGGTTGGTCACCTCATTACAATTGGGCTCTTCTAAGTGGTTAGAGGAATTGTTTGTCATTTCCCTCTCAGGCCAGTCATCTAATGGAAAAATAACTAAAAATTAATCAAAAAGCCCCCTCAACTTAAAACAAAAGCTACATTTCACTTTCGGGGCATATAGTCTCAGCTTTAGCACCACACTATGCATTTTAAAGGTTCGCTCATTAAGGGTTACATGCACTACAGTAACTTGCACTGCTGTGGCTACAGTGTCCAATGACTAGTGCTTTATCCTTACATACCAAGTTTTTTATATATACATATATATATACACATATATATACATACATATATATACATATATATAATTTAAAGTGAAATGACAGTGCTCACATTAGTAACTAGCAAGTTCAAAAATGGAAACACATTAAGCCAAAGGGACGTTCCTTTCACAAGACATTCCTTGAGAGAGACCAAAGCAAAATGCTGTCTTACCTTTGGAGTTCTTCTTCTTTTTTGCTTTTGATATAACTTCGTCCTGCAGTTCATCCACAAAGCTTTCATTTTGGCTGCCATCATTTTGCACTCTCTCACCAGAGTGTTTACGTTTCCTGTCCAGACGTGGACATGAATGTTGGCCAATATCTTCTGCTGGCTGGTCTTCCGCCTTTTCATATACAGAATGCCTCTCTAAATAACATTTCTCATTTGAGAGATCTTTTTCCTCTGGAGTTTCAAGAAAGTGACCCCGGTTGTTTTCTGTACTAGCAAAGTTACCTAAAAATCAAAAACAAACAAACACCACAAGACCTAATAAATACGACACAATTCATTGTGAGAAGGCTTTGCTCTCTGATCTCTTCAATGTCATCTGCATCATGACTTACAGCTCATGAGGCATGCAAAGAAACACAAAACTGTACTTGGGAACAAGTCTCCTCAGGCCAGTCTAAGGCAGCAGTTTTCTCAACAGTTAAGCACGCCACCCCCAAAAGCACACTACTTTGTGTTGTTTTTACATTAATTTAAGAAGCACAACATTCACAATGCTTGTATCCATAGAAACATCACAATATGCTTTTTTAAATAAAGAAACATCTTTAGATACTGAAAGCACAAACCCTTTTCAAAAAGCAACCTCACCTCCCTAAACTGTGGCAAGTAACAATCCAGTTCAAAAATATCTTCTGATGACAACCAAGTATTAGCCCTCCCTAAATTCCTAATCTTTCACTAACTTCTCCCATCGAATTGCAGAGTCTGACTTAAAAGCATTCATCCCTTCTTCTGGAGATATAAATGGGATACAGAACACGCACACACGGACACAGAAATACCACTAAGAATAGCTGTGATATTTCGCAAAAAAGCACTACTTGAATCCAAGGTTATAAAAAGGCTTCTTCACTTCAAGTAACCAACCAGTCACTGTACCTCACATGATCTCTGTCACCTCCTTTTAAAACAGACCTCACTTTTTTTCAAGGAGTATTTCCAGCAATAGCAAGAGGGTGAGCTCTGAAAAGCTTACTAGAAACTAGTCTGACAAATTAGCCACAAAAACACCCATGCTGTCTCGCCTGCACTAACTTCAGCTTCCCTCCAATACTGTTTGCCCAAATTCAGAGACAGTCTGTGTAATTTTAAATGGATGCTTGATTTAAAATTACACTTAATCACCATTTTGAATAATGTTATTTTCTCGGGTTTAACCAAACTAGCAAAGGCAAGGTTAGGCAGAGATGCAGTACAGACTGCAACACAGATAATCAGCTTCCCATTTACAATTCTCACAAACAAGTTGGGTTTCCCACGTGTTTTAGCCCTCCTGGCTGACCAATACTCCACACCTCTGCCACTGTTTGGTAAACTGTATGTTCCATCCTATTTCTCCAGGGCTCTCTGCCCCTTTTCCTTTTCCTCCTTCCTGCCGCCCTTCCTCCTTCTCCCAATTCCCTTCCTGCAAAAACATCTGCTGGTTTCCTACCTGGACTCCTGACAGCTCTGTTGCCCTTCCCTCCTGCAGATTCCCTCTCTCTTCTACTCAGTCTCTTGCCCTGTCCAGCCTGGCCTTCAGCTTCTGCTCTTCCCCCTTATCAGGGCTGACTCTGCTCCCCTCTCCCTCTCCCCTCCTGTCCCCTCCAAGACACACCACTGGCAGCGTCTGGATGCAGCCCAACTCCATCCCACCTTATCTTGACAGCACCATCCTACAGCTCTGCCAACCCCTCCTGCTTTCATGACCGTCCTTGAAATACCTGTTGTCAGTAATGGAAGGCTGGGGGGTGGGGAGGGAAAACTTCCCTGATGAGATTTCTCTTCACCACAACCTGGAAACGGCTCCAAGTAGCACCAAGGACTCTGGAGATGTTTGTGCTCACCAGAAGACACCCCAGCATAATTTTTACGCTGCTTGGGAAGCTGCCTGCAGGGCTGCTTATAAAACAGCGCAAGATATCGGCCAAGAAAAATCAAAACAAAAGCTGATTTTCTGCAGGCGAGCGGGACGCTCGGGCTGTTCTGCTGTTTGGCCATGCTCCTCTCCACAAGGCCGTCTGGCCAACACATGCTCCCTCCAAGACTTTAAAGTGTACTTTGTCACACTTCTTCCAGCCAACAATGCTGAAATGTTCCAGAGAACAGGTATCTCAGCTTACTATGACCGTGCCTCTAAATCGCAGCGTCCCCCCAGATCAGAATGAATCTGGCAGCACCCTGTGCTCGAACATCTGGCAGGAGGACACCGCCCCACAGCTGTACCCTATAACCACACCAAAAGCACCAGCAGTCCTGTTTCACACAGCATAAGAGCAGCTGCACCAGCCACGTTTTAAGTATCACTACAGAAATAAATGCGTCTATCAGATTTCATTTTACATTTTTAATGCAATCTGCTATTTTCCTCCTTTCATAAGGAAACATTATACTTCTGTGGTCAGTCTCCCTGAAGGGATCAGGTAAGGGCACTCTCAGCCACGCTCCTGCTGTCTTAGAGCCTTCTCATCTCCAGCAGCACCAACAGCTACACGCCATGGTTCATGCTGAGAGTCGCTACACCGGGATAGCTTTCCTGCTCCTAACACTGTCTGGCCTGAGAAAAGGCAGGCACATCCTGACCAATTCCCAGAGAAGCTCTTGCAGGGTCAGAGGAAGTAGCAGGGTGTAGGGAGGAGGGGGGTGATGGTCTTAATCTTTACGGCTTGCAGGAAACAGCAAGCTAATTCCAGCCTGCCACCACCGAAAGCGACCTGCTGCAGATTAATTCCTTCTCTATCTGCAAGAGGACTTGGCACGGGGATGCCACGCTCGCTCAGACTGTGCTGAAAAATAAAGCGGGGAGAGACCTCACTAACAGCTTGTCACTGTCAGCGTTCCTCCGGGGCTCCACATGCTGGGAAGAACAGCACACACCTACTGCGCTTCATCCAAAAAGCCCTCGCTGCCAGCAGCTCCGTGACACCTTGGCCTCCGCTCCCCCGTCACATCCCTGAGGGACCCTCAGGGGACCAGAGCTGCATCTCCGCGGCTGCCGAGCCAGAAATCCCTCTCAAGGACCGCCCGCTGCACACGCGGCTCTGAAATCCGTCCCGCTCGCTGCAGCTAAAACCATTAGGGAAGAGCATCTCGGCGCTCTAATCCCGGTTGTGTAATCACCATCGCCCCGCACCGCGGCGGGAGCGCAGCCCCGGCGCAGCCAGGGCACCGCGCGGGACGCGGCCCCTCCGCGCTTCTCTGTCCCCTCCGCGCTGCCCCGGGTCCCCTCCGCGCTGCTCCGGCCCCTCCGCGCTGCTCTGTCCCCTCCGCTCT
>VZRO01008510.1:1699-16125 GCA_013397915.1 Daphoenositta chrysoptera | reverse complement strand
TGCTCTGTCCCCTCCGCGCTGCCCCGCGTCCCCTCCGCTCTGCCCCGCGTCCCCTCCGCGCTGCCCCGCGTCCCCTCAGCTCTGCCCCGCGTCCCCTCCGCTCTGCTCCGTCCCCTCCGCTCTGCTCCGTCCCCTCCGCGCTGCCCCGCGGCCCCTCCGCGCTGCCCCGGCGCTCCCGCCTCTCCCGCAGCCCCGTTCTCTCCCGCAGCCCCAGCCGCTCCCGCAGCCCCAGCCGCTCCCGCAGCCCGGCTGTCGGTGCCAGAGAACAAAGGTCGGTCGCTGCCGGGGACACCGCACGGCCCTCGGGCTGGCAGGCTCTCCTCGCAGCCTGCACGGACACGTCGCAAGCCCAGAGGTTTTTCCCCCTGGCACGGCTGCGGCTGCCTCACGGAGCGCAGGCTCTATTAATCTTTTACCACCGGATTCCACTCTGTCCTCAAACTGTTTTGCAAGCAACCGGGATCAGACGCAATGTCTCCCCAAATTAAGATATAAATGTCAACAAGAAGCACGGCAACATAAGCATAACGTGCGTGCCCAACAAGGATGAGGAGAATTTATCTGCTTTTGTTCCCACCACCCCCCTCCCGTGCCATGTATCTACAACATCCTTTTCTCTGCCTGAGGAGGAAAACAACAACAAAATACTTGGGAGTTTTCGTATCATCATTATTCAAACAGTGGCGAGGTAGCCAGAAACACGGGATAAATGCTGAGTTCTCATAGCAACACACCTCTATGAGTAAGGAGATTAAACTCTTAAATGTGTTCCTTCCTCAAGCCTCCGGTATTTGCCAGTCTCACACCAGCTGTGACAACCAGCACCAACAATTCAAACCATTTCTCACTGTCCTACCAATCTAGAAACAAGGAAGAATTAAGAAGATGCTTCTTCACATCTGGTTTCTGTCTGAAGCATTATCTTCTTAGCGCACGGGTTACAATCTCACGAGAAACAGTTACACACATGCACAAACACGCTACCCAAAAAAAACTTTCTTTCATTTTTCCATCTTCCTGTTTCTGTCAACTGCTTGAGACCAGGCCCTCCCATGCGATGCAAACAAGGAAACATATCTTAGTGTTTAAGCTGCAAATTCTTTTGTTCAAATAACATGGCAGCTAAAAACAGCCTTTCCTCTTCCCTGGAGCAACCTCTCATTGCGTTCACTTATGCAAGGCACCCTTTATTCATCCGAGAACGGTAATGACTATCCAAACGCTAAAACCCAGTATTCAGCACCAAGATCACAACAACAGTAAGAAATTCCCTAAGACATCCTCAGAATTCAATTCTGAGTATCCCATGGGGCAGAGGGAACCCAGCTGATTTCACTTTTCCCTCCAAGTACCTCTGCTTGGGAGCTTTCTGCATTTGTTTCATCCTGCCCAAGCCTACCACACTGCACAAACAAGCAACCACCACTCTCAGTGCACAGACTTTTTTTTCCTTTTTCTTTTTGCACCATGTCCTGTGGCAGGAAGGTAATAACTGACCAGGGCAAAGGACATGTTTACTGCCTCCATCTTTCATTTGTTCCAGTGTACACACAGCCCAGCAAGAAAAAAGAAAAGCAGGGGATCACCATGCAAAGGGACACTGGCACCTCGCTACAACGCTACGATCAATTGTGCAATGTGTTTTGGCACATTGCACCATTTACCTTCACACCTACAAACTGCTTTAACTTTTTCCTCATGACCTCATGCCTTAATGTAAGGCTTTTAATATATTGGGGTAATTTTACCCAGCTAAGGCTTAAACAGGCAGTGTCTTCCATCCTAAAAAATTAAATAAGCAGGTAAAGTCATGCTCCCCAATCAAGAAATTCACAGCTTGTAGAATTTATTCAATCTTTCACACTTGAGCATGATTTTCAAAACCTCTGGAAGAGCTTTGTTATGAACCAACATGCGATCATCACATGCCCGTATTGATGCGTGTGTCCGTGCCAATAGCTTAAATCACTTGATCTCTGAACAATCCTATGACTCATGACATATGCATCCCATAATTTATCATGTTTGTGCTATGAAAATGCACTGGAGCAGCATTGCCTCAGCAACATTTACAAGTCACCTTGGCAACAAAGCAGCTTTGCGGCTGCTCTCAGATGCCCGGTCTCAGATGCCCAGCAAAACCTAAACGAGATGGGAGAGAACTGAAGCACTTCTACTTTACTGCTCGGCTTTAATTGCTCATTAATTAGCTAACATGGCTACCTGCCTTAAATTGGGCCTTAAAAAAAAAAAAGGCAAAACAAAAAGCTAAACAAAACAAAAGCCCACCTCTTTTACCCTTCTCCAGAAGGCTCAATGAAGCTTAAGGAGACTCCCAGTACAGCAAAGCCATGCACTGCCAAGTCAGAGGAAAACTCAAGGAACCGGATATTGTGCCTTCGTCTGCTTCCAAAAAAGTCTCCACACGTGCTAAATACAGCTAGGAAAACCAGCAAGTCCTAGGACAAGCTAAAAAAAAAGCAGTTTCCATCCCATCCGACGCCTCTGTCTGCATCACCTGCCTGTGTTACTACTTAGCCTTTTGTTGCACTGGTAGGTTTAGAGGAGCCAAGGGGGCAGGCAGCTGCCAGGGCCCCGATGGGCTCTGGCGCTCCGTGCCAAGCTCGGCTGCCACCGTGCCGAGGCGGCAGCGGGGGAGCCCTGAGAGCTGGCTCCGTGCCACAATCACAGCTTTGGATGCAGTTTCCTTCTTCCCCGCCGACATCAGGCAGGTGAAGCGCTGGCAGCGGGGGCAGAACAGCTCGCCGGTTTCACTCCTGAATTCCCTCCTCACACAGGTAAAGGCACGGCTGTTTCACTTCCAGCTAGCGCCTGGCAAACGTGGAACAGGGGGAAACAACTTTTCAAGCAGCGAGATGGCTTGCAGGAGGCAGAAAGGAAACAGAAGAGGCTGCAAACCATCAGCTCGTTCCCTTTCAGGAGCTTTAAAGCCAAACGCACCAACAGCGTGGTCAGAAACTGAAGGCAAGGGAAGGCAAAAGATAAGCAGCCCTGGCTCTCACGGAAGGGGAAGAGGAGGCAGAGCTCATCACCCCTTCGCCAGTCGCTCAGTGAGAGATGCATTAAGGCTGTCGGTGGCTCAAGCCCCAACAGAGAGCCCAAGCCACCACAGTAGAGGCATTCAAGAGGTGTGAAACTCGGCTTCCTGATTTATCAGCTGCTATCCCGAGGGGCAGGAGGTGAACCACCACGATAAAAAACTTTTACTGAGACCTGAATCTGTACTGGTAAGTATTTGCTGCTGCCCAGGCGGGCGCACAAAAAAAAGGAGCTCCCTCAGCAGAACAGATCCGTGCTTTTAGGAGTTTAGACATTTGGCCAAAGTCTGAAATAGCCTGTTAAGTCAGAGCTAATTAGCAGAGGAGAGGAATGAACTAACATAAGACTGAACATACTTTCCCTGCTTCCCACAGTTATTTAACAGTCTCAAACACATTTTAGCCAGCAGTGGCAGAGATCTCACTAAATGGTGAATTTACAGACAAACCGTATCATCAGCCTTTTTGCAAGGATGGGGGGAGGGGTTTCAGCATACAATTATGCTCTAACACTCATCCTCTCCAGAGCCCCCTGCCGCCCCTCCACAAGCAGCCCCAATGTCCCTGAGCCTTCCCTCCCTCTGTTAATCCGCTGGGCCCCTCCCTCAGCTCCACAGCCCATCATCCCCCTTTGCTGAGCCAGAACAAGCCAGCAGGACTGCTGCTGCCGCTGCTCTTCTAGCTTTCCAGCACAACCAAGGTGGAATTTAACAGAGGACATCACCAGGGCATCCCAAGTACTCTGAGGAGAGCAAGGAAGGCTGCAGTGGGGACAGCAAGGCCCCGCTGCCCAGCTCTCAGCTTTAACACAGGGACAGCAAAGGCAGCTGTGCCTTCCTCCCTGCAGCTACCTCAACACAGCTTGGAGAAGGCAAAGGCTGCCCAGCTTCCAGAGGCTCAGCCTGCCTCTCCTCACCCTGGTACCCTCTTCACTTCTACAATTAAAACTTCCCCTTGCTGTTTTGCCAGCCCGATTTTTGTTGAGGCTGTTATTTCAGCTATAGCAATGCCACATAACTTGATTTAGGTGAGTAACCGAGCAAGTACGATTGACCAGCATGCTCTCTGCCAAAAGCATTAACCAAAGACCAGAATAATAATTCAAAGTTATTAAATTGCCTGAACGAAATTTTCTACTAGCCCTACTCATGAATCTCAACCTACGGAAGAGCACGCTTAACCACCGAGTTCCACAGTGCACACACACACACACAAGGAGCAGCCTGCAGTGCGTGCCCTCTTGTTTTGCAATGCTTTCAGCACAGATTTTTTTTTCTGAGTTATTCAAAACAAAGTAGCAACAGAGGGAACTGATCCATTCCTTAAATACATAGGTAAAACAAAAAAAACCTGAGGAAACTGACAGAAGCCATATGCTTACCAAGAGCACAAACAAAAAAAAAAAAGCAATCTTTTCTTGCATACAGTAAAAAAATCCCTTAATACCATTTGTTTACTTTTAAGTTAATCTTAGTTTTAAGATGTTGCATTTTCCATAGTCCTCTGACACCGTGCCACAGCCTAGAGGGAACTGACAGCCCCACAGGGAATTTCACAGACTCTGCCTGCAAGAACCTGTGCCTCACACACCTCCCCAGCCACTGCAGCAGAAGTCACCCCGACAAAGTAGCTTCTTATCATCTGGAGTTGTTACTGCGAGCTTTTATGGATAAGCCAGCCTGGCAGATCACATCCTGCCCCACTTCCCATCACTCTTGTGTCCTTCATCCTTGCTTTGCCTGAAAACCACAATATTGGCATATTGCTCCTGTAACTTCAGGAAGCTGAACTCCTTCTTGCTTTCCTCTCTTCCCCCATCTCCTTTCTGTATTTAAAATATAACCTTGGACTTTTGCTTTCCCTGGCTGATGTAGCACCCCATCAGTTCAAAGGAGGATCTCTCTAAGGCAGTGACTCAGTGACAGACAGTTCACTATCTCCTGAAAAGCAGGTACAACAGCAACCAGAAACTTGCAAACCCCAAAACAAGCAGAGGGTACCAGCCATGGCAACTCAGCACCTGCAGAGGATGAGGTCAGTGACTTTCACCAGCAACACGGTGAGAACACGAAGATTTGCTTGCTTTGCTGCAAGCTGCCACAGCACAGAGACACATACACGCTTCAGAAAGCCATCTAAATTCGCTTACATCTGTCATTGTCATTTTGGTCAGCAATGGCATCTTCCAGAGCAACAGACTTTGGCTTCTTTTCACTGTTTCCTTTCAAGTTTTCCCAGTCTGCCTGGCTGAATCTGCAGACCTCTGAGTCTTTGGTAGCTGTTTGGCCTTCTCTCTCTTTCATCTCCAACTCTGAGAAGCGCATCATTGCACGCTAGAAAGAGAATTGATATGAAAAAAAAGTCTTGCAATAAAAGCTACTTCATTTACCTTACCTTATATGAAAGCATTTCCAAAGAAAAAATTGACTCAAAACCAATGTTTCAGATAGATAGCTAAGGGTAGGAGTTTAACACACCTGACTTGTAAAACAGTGTTCTAGCATCTTATAAGCAAATAGCCACACAATTCTTTCATATATAAGTATATATATAAAAGATTATATATAAATGTGTATTATATATAAAACAAAAACATTCCATTTTGGAGGTAAAAAGAGACAAAAACAAACAGAAATAAAATTAAATTAAAAAAAAAAAACAACAACACAAAACTGTACAATGAATAAGGACGACCATGGCCCACAAACTTCCCTTTGTGTATTTGGAAATGAAATTTAACTCAAAGGTTTATGTAAGAGTCTAGTAATAAAAATTTGAAGAACTGACCTCACAGTAAGCAGCAGGTAGACATAAAATACTGTCCTCTTGTAATCCTTCCATCTATGTAATTAAAATGGGCACTCAATGGATCATTTAGATAATTTCATCCATTTTTATAAGCATAAACCAATTCTTTTCTTAACAATGCAAAACAATTTGGCTTAACTCATCCCTTCATTAAAAGCAAAACACCCTAAGAATATTCCTACACAGTATCTGTCTATCATCCCTTAGCATCAAACCTCAACACCGCTCCTACTCTTCCCTAGGCGCTCGCTTGGCACCGACGTCGCCTGAGACCCGCTAGTGCATGGCTGCGCCTCCTCGCCATCCTAGGGCACATTTGGCATGCTAATCACAACTCCTGGGTACGCCGTGCTAGCTGGCACTACGGGCCAGCCCAGAAACCACAGCCAGCGCCAAGGTAACATGCATGCCTGTCCGACTCCCCTCGAAACTGCACAAACATTGCATTAACGTGCATTAACATTTGTATCAGATCTTAGTAAAAGCCCTTTAAAGCTCGCTAGCCCGCACATACCCTATAAGCCACACATACTATTCTTTACATCGCCTCACTCTCATTAACAAACTTGCTTTGCTACTTAAAACCGTTTCTGGCGAGTACGCCCCAAGAAAAGAATTTTCTGGTCTCCCCACCTGTGTCGCTTCTCTCAACTTTAAAAACTCAACTGTGACTTGCAACAGAAAAATAACGACAAAAAGCGCGGCGGTCGTTGGACCGCGCGGACTCACCTGCAACGCCCGCTGCTCCCGGCTGAGCTGGCTGGAGTCGGCGTAGAGTTCAGTCGTCACACACTTGAATCGGTCACCTACATAACCAGCAGAGTTTGCGATCCTCTTGGCCAACTTAGATGGCTTGGGTTTCAGAATTTTGCCATCGGCAGACTCCGCGTCGTCGGCTCCATCTTTGGTATAGGTCTGGCTGGCATCGATGCTTGGCGGCGCGGTCCCCATGCAGAACGGCTTCGCGTCCTCCTGCACCTTGCCAAAAGCCAGAGCTGGAGCATCGCTCTCGTGCACGCTTTCCAAGAAAACAGGCGACGGCTGGACCACCACTCTCTCTTTAGGCTGGCTCACAGATAAATCTTCTTTCCTTAAGCCGAACACTGATGAACTCTGGGCTTGCTTGAAATTATAGGTTTCGTGAACATCATTATTTCTTCCAAACTCCTCTCTCATTACAATAAAATCTCTGTGCTGCGACGCCTGCTCTACCTTGTGCTTTGTAGGGTCATTAGTCTGATTACTGCTTTCTGTAGCAAAGCTGGCTTTCGCTACGTTTGCTTCACTCTTAGCTTCTTGCTCGTCTCGCAGAAGATCCGGGAAGAGGTGTTTGTCGCTTTTTGCAGAGTTTTTGCTATGGCCAGAGCTCTGGTGCAATTTCACGCTCTTGTCACCGGGCATTTCAAAATGCATCTTCCCACTGCTCTCCAGGAGCTCTGGCAACCGGCCCCGCAGAGCCGGGTCCTCGTAGCGGACCCTCTCGTGAGACCGTGACCTCCGCTCTGTCTTCTCCTCCTTATTGATCTCCAAAGCCGAATGCTGCAACAGCATGGGGTGCACCATCCCCACTCCCAGAGCATCCTGGTAGGTCATGAACTCCCCCCTCCCGGCTGGCAGGCTGTAAGGGAGGCCGGGTTTGGGAGCCAGGTGGGTGGGGTAGAGGCTGCCGTTGGGCAGCAAGACAGGGTGTGGGTAGACGTGTCCTTTCCCGTGGAGGGTGAGAGGGCTGATGGCGATCCCCTCCGGCACCGGATATGGGAGGTAGCTCCTGGGGTAGGGCAGAGGTGGGGAGCGAAACGCCTCGTTGGGCGGCAGGAAGATGGGGCTGGAGGCCAGGGCAGTCTCGGTCGCCTTGAAGTTGGCTTCCTGACCACAGGATTTGGCCACCTTGGCGCTGTGCTTCGCGGGGGCGGCGACGGGCTGCCCGACGTGCTGTATAACCGAGGCGGTGCTCTCCGCAGAGCTCCGGGCCGTCTTGGCGCAGTCCACGTTGGCATTGGGAGCTGGTGACGCTGACGCTGGCCGCCCCCCCGCTGACACCGTCCCCGAAACACTGCCCACCACTGCCTCCGTGCCACCCATCCTGGGGCAGGAGGAACTCCGCGGCTGCGGCATAACCCAGTCCAGTGCCTTGTTTTTCAGCTGGACATTCTTCCCAGCCTCCTCACTGGGGCTGGGACCAGGAACGATCCAGGAGGATGGTGCCGTGCTGATAATTTCAGGCCTGTAGATGGGGCAGCTGTTCCCGGGAGAAATGGTTTCTTTCTGAACGATGTCACTGCCTGGCAAGTGCGTCCCCCCTCCTGCCCTTCCATGCACCAGCACCGTTGGCATAATTTTCTTACCGTGGTCCGACTTGCCAGCAGTTTCTGCATCAACCACTTTCGCCGACAAGTCCAGCGGTTTGTCGGTGACATCTTTGGTTGGGGTCTGCTTTTCCAGGAGTGGGGGAGACCTGCTGTCTTTCCGGTCGTGGCCAGCTTTCCGTGCATGGGGGGCAGACGGCAGGGGTGCCTCCCCAGCATCACTGCCTTTGGGAACCTTCCCGTTGGAGAGGCGAGCAGGTGGAAATTCACTGCCGATGTTCACGTAGGGCTTTGGGAGCGTGACAGCAGAGGAGGGAGAGGTGGTGATCCTGGGGAAATGTTTGTGGAAATCGGCGTAGGCATCCCCGACCTGGGCGGGCAGGGGCAGGCGGGGGGACGGCCGGGGCGAGTGCGGCAGCAGGAGTGCGGGGTCTGCTGGCAAGTTGGCAGGGGCCGGCTTGGCGGTGGGGACCCGGGGCTGCTTGCTGCTCTGGATGTGGGGGTAGGCGTGCGTGTCGACAGGGTTGCCCGGGCTCACACCCATCTTCCATGACAAGCTTTTATCCGGACAGTGCACCAAAGGTGGGATTGCTGGTGAAGCAGAAGCGGTCGAGAGCCTCATGGGCGACGCCAGCGACGAAGGGATGTGAGGGGCAACGTAGTGGGAGGGAGGCAGGTATAAAAAACGTTCACCGTTCGTACAGACGGGCGAGTAAGCCAGGTGCTGCGGTAAGCTGTAGGTGGACTGCTGAGGTAGCAATGCCTTGTACATGTTCAATGAATACTTATTTGGTGAGTCAAGGAAAGGGTATATGGTGGGCGTTGCACCCTCCATGTAGGGGTTTACCCAGGGGAGCCTTAGGTAACTAGCACCATTGACACCGAGGGGACTCTGCCTGTCCCCCGCAGCTCGGTCCAAACCCAGTGTCTCCCCTGTCGGGACAGAGTTTTTTTGTATTCCAGGTGGTGTTTTGTATATAGCGCTGAAGCCGTTCGGGGCTTTTCCAGAGACAGCTGCGCTTTCCACCGCTTCGGGGGGATTAGACTTAAACTGTATCTCTGGATTTCTTTCCGGAGTAAATCCCAGGCTGGCTATCGAACCCGTAGCATCCCGTGATTTTTCCGAGCCAAGTCCGCACAAGCTGGAATAGACAATGCTGCTGGGGACTCTGAGTCCTTCTCGCATGAGCCCAGACCTGTCCATACTCAGAGCTGCAAGACTGTCAATGCGATGTGCTGTAGTCGCATCCACCTTTACAGAACAAGAAGCACGTTACTTTCACATCTCTCTAACATGACTGCCATTCAAGCTACACATAGATCAGCATTTTGGAAGAGAAACAGTAACAATGCAAACATGCTGCTTGTTGTGAAAACGTACAGAGGCTGATTACACTGGAAAATGGGAGAACAGGAACCTACGGAGCAATATGTATAACACCACAAACATCAACACCAATCTCTCCAAATCCAAAATTCAAACAGCCAGGCGTGAGGACCCAAGCAGCCAGGAGAGGCCCAGGGATGATGCTCAGTGGCACCACTCCTGTGCAACCACTGGCTCTTCAGCCCCAGCCCTGCCAGAGCAAGAGGATGTGGGCTGTGGCGTGGAGACCAGAAAGAGAAGGATGGAGTGCCTCTCCTCCTCATCCTCCTCCTCCTCCTCCAGGACCTCTCCCTCCACCGCAGCTCTGCTCTGGGGCTCGCCACAGCCACATGATTCATGGGGCAAGGCATCTGAGGATGCAGCATGAAGAAAGGTCCGCCGTCGAATCTCTTTCCCACCTGCTGCTCCCCATGTAGACTCAAAGAAAGGAAAATCCCACCAACTTTGCTGGAACATTGATGTTCTTCATGCTCACATGAACTATTTTTGTTACACATGCTGTTACTCCGCATGGCATTACTCATAACAGCAAAATTAAGAATCTGACGTCATACAGCAACACACATCACAAAGCAACAAGAGATTAACGAGATAAATAAACAAGGCCCCAACTTCACTGTTTCACAGAAACAACTTTCACGTGCCCAAGCCCACTAGGGCTGCAACAGGAAGGTGTTTTAATCATTTCTCCAAATGTATCACATAGTAACAGCCAGGGGCAGGAGTCACGGTGGGGAGGACAGGCACAGATTCGTCTGCAGCATGAAGCTTTAAACTTCTTACCACACTGTGATTCAGGTGATTTTCCTCCCTCAACTCCAGTCTGCTTTTCGGTGCATCACCATCATTAACGGGAATTTTCCTATTGAAAAACAGAAGCTTACTATTTGAAAACATCCTGCACATCTCAGATCAGTACAATATCATATCACCTCCATACTGTGATTCCCTGAGAGAAGTCCCATGAGATAACATATTTATCCTTCTCTGTACCCATACATGGCAACTACTTTGAAAAGCAAGGACCATTTGAAAATAAGTATAAAGGGTTTTGACAATGAGAACACACCAAGCACATCTCTGAGCAGCCTTTTCCAAAGCAAGCAGTTTTTGTCAAGGTCTTCTCTTTTGCTCCTTGCCCTTTTCTGTTTCCAGGGCGAGAGTATCCCATTTTAAACACACTCTGTTCATACACCATCCATAAACACTGCTGAGGATAAAATTAAAACACACACGCTAATATCATATGAACGTCAGCTCTTCCATGCTAAAGAGGGAGCTGCACATCTGTGCCATACCAGTGTTGCAGCACTGGGACTTGTTATCACAGAAATCACCGATAAAGAATATACCTTAGTGCCAAATTCCAAATCCCAGGGATAAAAATCGCTGACATGCAGCAGAAGGAAAGTTTCAGCATTACCCAAAAGAACTCCTTTCAATCAAAGTGCTTAAAGGCACATCATCACCATAAAGCAGAAACACGACTTTAATCCATTTGTTTTTAAAAGATGCACCTTCCTTGCAAGTAGCACATACAGTTATTATCTCTAAACAACTGGGAGGAAAGTGGGGAGGGAGGGTGAGAAAGCCAAGTGAGATGCTTGCTTGTTTTCTTTCAGCTTATGTTTGCAAATAGTATTCCCTGCAAAGACCAAAAACTTCCACCAGCTTTTTGGAAGCTTTCACACAACAGTGAGAACAGGGAATGAGAAGAGAGAAAAGCACCAAAACCACACAAAACTGGCACAGAGAACTGGAGGCACATCTGCAGCTTCTGTCCAGCATCTTTTCACTTTTTAAAAAGCTGAGATTTAAGGAAAGGGGACACCTGCCAGTGCCTGTGTCATCCCATTGAAGACTGTAATTTTGACCATCAATTTAATTATATTCAGCAGGAAAAAAGGTGGGAAGGAGGAGAAATTCACTTGTGGGAGACAGACACTACTGATCCTATTTCACATGACAAGCTGTTGGTCCAAAGGCAGGGAACACCAAGTTGCAGGCACGAGCCCCTCTGCCGCAGTCACCACAAGAACACAGGCACTATTTGGTTTAATTCCCCTTCGCAAATGCAAAATAATAAATTAACTGTAAAAGCACATTCGAAGGCTGCTTTGGGGGCGTCCCCACTTCACTGACCCAGGTTGCCTGCTCAGCAGTAAATCAGCATCTGCTCTACTGCTCTCAGGCATGTCTTGACTCTCTCCCTTTGCCCTCCCTCCAAGCTGGGCTGATCTCGATGCAAGGTGGCAGCTTTCTGCTCCAGTATTAGGGAAGCGAGCAAACTCCGAGACCTCGCTCTGCAGAATTACAGTGTGGTTTAACTTGCCAGAAGCTTAAATATTTACCTGTCTTCATTAATTCCACACATGCGGACCCTTTCATTGCTCATCCAGCTATGAACGTTGCCATACAGGGGAGTTGCAGAAAGCATGACGTCTTCTTAAAAATCAACGCTTTTCTTCAAGGTTTTTCATTCTATTAAAAAAAAAAAAAAAAGAAGAAGGAAAAAGAAAAAAGAAAAAAAAAAGTTGAGCAGATTTGTCTAGGAGGAAGTGCAAACACCACAGCGGAGCAGCCAGCCTCCCTCCGGGTAATTAATAATGAATGCAGGATTGGTGCGGGGAGTGAGCTGCCTACGTTAACCGCTAAGGGAGATACCCGGCAATAAAGGAGCAAATTGAGGGCATTTATAGGTCAGAGGAGATGGATCTTTTCCCCAGCGCACATCCAGAAAATTAAGAATCATTCCAGACTATCGACAAATAAAAGTTTCTCCACAGCATTTCATTTCCACAAGAAATGACTCAGCCGGCCAAGTACACGCCAGTCCCCAAATCTTCATCTCACATAGACTGAACCAAGGAAGGAGACCCTGTGAGTTTGGGGAAACATTCAAACTACCACAGGCGTTCACAAAAGCGCTGCATTAGGAACACACAGGAGCAGGAGAGCCTGGCAAGAACAACCACATACCGCGTGTATTAGCTACGCTGATTGCTGATAAGGCTTTTACACGAGGACTTAAAACAGAAGAGACGCTGCTACAGAAAGCATCTAAATAAAAACCTCCCTTCTAGCGTCTGCACATGACTAACTTGGAGAAAGGGGTTAAAAATAGTAAGTGGGTTGGCGAGCTCCCCACCCCTTGATTTGATTAAGCGCGGAGCCCTGGTGGCTTCTGCATCGGAGCTGCTGCTGCTGCTGCTGCTGCTGCTGCTGCTGCTGCTGCTGCTGCTGCGAGTGCTTTCAGTAATTCAATGATGCCTGCTCACTCCAGGGAAAGAAATCATTAGCGGGCTCACTGGAGAAGTATTAGCAGTCCAAGAGGATCGGCGCCGTGTGCAGCCGGAGAGGCAGGTGAAAGGTAACCACATTTTCGCGTCCAGCGGCAGAGAGGGAAAGGCTTTTCCTCCCCTCTACCTTGCCTAATGCCACCTCCGCTCGCATTAAATTCTAGTTTGCTGCATGAGCGAAGTGTCAGGACAAGCTGCGTTTTATTAACAGGATTATCGTGGAGCATGATTTATTCCAGTGCAAGATTTTAATTGCTCTTCGGAGGTTGAGTCGTTTCTTTTGACTGAGCTTCAGCCTGCATCCTGCTGCTAAATGCTGGGTTAATAAGTAGGGGGAGCCTTTAATGCACAGGATATCCCTCAGCTCTTCCTCTCTCACAAAAATAGAAGCCTTTAAGCAGGAGGCATGATACTCCTTTTACACACACACAAGCCAGTAACGGGCGATTGACCACTGGGAGTTTAATGCCTAACGTCTCCCAAAGCATCCATGCTTCCCCAGCAAACTCATTTCCTTTGTCAGGCTACAAAATATGCAAATGATCACTTTGGCATTTAATGGGGAAGAAGCCCAGATTGGGCCTTTAACACAATACTTCACACACGTTCAGAGAGGTTTAAGAACTGAAACGGCAGGAAAGCCTTGTTCCCCAACACTTTTTTCTCCCCTCAGAGAGGCCTTTTGTGCAAAACTCCACGTCTGGAACAAATGTATATTAATGAAACGGCATGTTGACCCTCCTTTCTCCACAACGGTTAGCTTTTCCTAATGAAGTCCGCACAAATCGCCGCGAGGAAACAAAAATCCGCGGAGGTTAGTTACCGCGCTATCATTCAAAAGGAGTTATTTCACTGGAAAGACGTTTTCTGGACAGATTTACTGGTTTCCAGATGCGCCGCTCGTAATGTTTTCAATAGAGGCAGCAGCAGCATGGAGAGAGTGATTTAGGGTTTTACGTAAGGTTAGCAGCCAGCCCGAGCGCTGCCTCATCTGCAGGGGACAGACAGCGGCTCGGAGAGGGGCCTCGACGGCCGCCGGCCCCGCTCCCGGTGCCCCGCTTTCCTCCGGGGCCACGGCTCCTCAGAGGGGCTCTGTGCCCGCCCCGTTTCCTCGGTGGAAATGTATCATTAAGATAAGGCGAGGTGCCTGAACTAGAGCCCATCAATCCCCTGACACGTGCAGATAGCGAAACGCTGAAGTCGCACGGGGGGAGCGAGAGCTTCCCCAGTCAAGGCGGGTGATCCGGGAGCCCCGCGTCCCACAGCCACCATCTCCCGAGCAAGGGCACAACTCGCCCGGTGGCAGGGAGGAGCTGGGACGTCCCGGGGCCAGCGGGCAGGTCGGAGCCCGCGCCCCCGACGGGTGCCAGCCCCTTCCCCACGGCCAGCCCTCGTCGCTGCGCGCCCGGGTGCGCGCGTGTGCGCGGCTATAATCACCGCCGCCCTGATGAACTTCTTGTGAACTGTTTAAAAGTGGAGGTCTGCTGAACGAGCAGCGGCGCCACTGCCAGCCATAATTTCATTGCAACAAGCAGCAGACTTTTAACTCTTCGCACACCCTGTCCCT
>VZRO01008509.1:743808-754764 GCA_013397915.1 Daphoenositta chrysoptera | reverse complement strand
CGGGCCCCGCTGCGGCCGCGCCACCTGGGGGCCAGCGGCGGCACCGCGCCCCAGCCGGCCCGCGGGAGCGGTGAGCCGCAGATTCCCGAGGGAAAGGACTGGCACAAACGGGCAGGACCAGCACGAGCGGCCGTGGCAAGGTCCCTGAAACTGGTGCAGCAAGGCGGGACGTAATACAGCACGTATTAGTGAGAGGATTAGCTTTCATTTGGATAAAAATTCATATAAAATGTTCTGACGAAAACTATGAAGAGAAATGGAAGATAAAGTAAAATAAACACCTGTTTATCACCCGCCAGATGCTGCAGATTATCCTTTTCTCTTTTTTTGCAGCCTAGGACGACAGCAGTCAAACATGCAATGCTGCCAAAGGTGATCCTGTCACTGACAGCACTCGACACACAGAAGGGGATCGAAATGCCTTGGCTTGTAGGGCCTTGTGAAAGTAAAAAGGGACGGGGCTGCTCTTTGCACAGGTATCAACACCACGGGGAATGTTCTGGTATGAAAACAAGTGCATACAGTTCAACTAGATCAAATATTTCACCACCCACGGATGGTGACAAACATCCTGGAATGATCAACATGGTGTAGGCAAGAAAAAACACATATTTGAAGAATTTACAGAAGTAGTTATTTCATGGTGATGGCTGCAGTAATGATGGCTTGGGTGGGCTCTGTGCTTTATGTTCCTGTTACCTCTATCTATCCAGTCTAGAAAGGATGAAGACTGCCTGATCCTAAAACTGCAAACCAAATGTCTTGTGACAACTGCACGGTGGGCACACAGAGGCCAGGCTGGAACCGGAGTGGCAGGAAAGGCTTTCCACAGTAAAACAGGTCTCCAACTCAGGACAAGCAATGTGAATCAGCAGAGTCACTCTTGGGGGGGAAAAGGCAAACATATTCGGTGTGCAACAGGAAATTACTCTGTGAGACAAGCGAAGTAATCCTTCTGCTGTATTCATCACTAGCAAAGCATCAGGCTTGAGTGCAGCACCTTGGTCTGGACACGTTCCAAGAATGTTGTTAACTGGAAAAAGCAGCAGGGAGCAAAGAGAGTGATCAGAGGGTTAGGAAACATGGCCTACAATGAAAGATCAAAAGAACTGCAACTGTTTTATCTCCAGATGGGAAGAGTGAGGAGGAGTAAGGCCACCATTTTCAAAGGAAAGGAGTAATTTGTTCTGCCTGCCCATTGTGAACAAGTAATAGATTTAAATTGCAGCCAACTTTTCTACTGATAGGCACAGGGAAACATTGAAACATATTGCCTGGAGAGGCTATGGTGTATTTGTCACTAGAGAACAAATTAAACAAACATATTTTGAGACTGATATAAAAAAATCAGAACTCCTACTGGGGATTACCAAAAAAAGTTTACAGCTGCCAGAGATCCCTTCCATTTCTTTTACTATTATTTTATGAGAGGAAAAAAACCTTTTTTACTTGAAACACGCACAAAAAAAGGGGAACAATATTTCCATTTTTTAAGCTAGCTCATGGAATGAATTGAAAAACCACAAGTATTTCTGTACCTCAGCCCCCTGTCAATGAAACAGAGGTAGCAATACACAATTTACGATACTGCGAGTCTGCAATGCATTATTGCAGCCTTTTGGATGCTGGGAAAGGAGGTGATATACAAATGTAAAATATCTCCAGACACCCTCCGTTTTTTCACCCTCACACTACTTTAAATGCTGCAATTTGTTTTCCTTTCTTCTCTAAGAGTTCACAGTACACTGTGATCTCTCCTAGTAACTGAAGTACACCTCTTCTCAAAGAGGAACAAACCAGAGCTCATGTGGTTTAATAGAACACAGCAGTTGAGATACACCTCTAGATTAAAAACCCACAAACCCTAACCATTAAATATCATGCTACTACAAGTTTCTTTTATTGTGTAAATTGCATCAGAAGAAATTTCTAATTCAGGAACAGTGAGAGGATCCTTTCCTCTCACTTAGGCATGTAAAATGTCTACTGAACAAAATCTACTTTCCCAAAACAATTAGTGAACATGTACAGCCAACACTAACAGTGACTGTTTAGAAGACCTATCAAACCAAAACAGAGCGGAAGTACCTCATTACTACTTCCCTTCCAAAATGCAACAATGGGACTAGATTCACTAGAACTTTAAAATATTCTTTGTTGTTAATAAAGTTTATATTTAAAGAAAAACAATTCAGGTGAATATGGCATACTGCATAATCCAGACAGATAACTGCAAATCCACTAGAAACATTGATCCCAAGCTAAAACCATTTTTAGCAGCCTTGTTCAGAAAATTCCTTCTAATCATCTTATTACAAACACTTGCTTTTTGCAGGTTTCTGCCATGATATCCCAAATAAACCCTGCCTCTTCTTGCCACACCAGTGCCCTGCTCTGCTGTCAGCTTGGGAGCCACTTCTGTAAGAAAGCACTCCAGACTTCCAGAACCCGATTTCCCTGTGCTACCAGCACTGTGGCTCTGACAGTGTAGTGGCATCGTTCAGGATGGAAACTCTGCATGAGGAAAGCAATAGTGACAGTGCTGGGGATGGAAATACAGCTGTGGCACACATCAGTGCAAGGCCTGTCAAAAAACATTGGGAAGCTCTCCTTGATCCTCAGCAGAAACTTATTCCTTCATTCCTCTTTTTTTGTTCCATAAAACAGCATTTTCATGTCCAGATCTGACATCCATTTTTCCCGTGCACATATATGAATGTATCACTTCCTAAAGTGACTGGGATTATTTACATACACAGTGTTCCTCATGTGCACCTATATTTAAATATTTAAGAACACAATCCTGGAAAAGTAATTTGAGAAGTAATTTCCTTTTGGCATATCAGCTGGTGAGATGATTAAGTCACTACTTATACAATACTTTTCAAGTTCTCCAGCTCTCTAGAGACCTCTTACATTTGGCATTATTTGTAGAAGTGCAAATAACTAATTCCCTTCTAGCTTCAGTTAAAAGTTGCAATCAACTCATCTTAAAAAAAATTATTATTCTTATAAAGACAGCATATCAAAACTGCTGCTACATTCCACTGCTCCTTTTTTTTTGCAACACTGCTTTTAAATTGATTACCTGCCATTTATTAAAACCCTAGATGTGGCCCTTAGGGATGGACATGGCTTAGTGGTGAACTTGGCAGCACTGGGTTAATGTTTGGACTTGATGATCTTAGAGGTCTTTTCTAACCAAAATGATTCTATGGAGACAAGTATAACAAAAAAGCATATTTACAATATTTAATAACTACAGTTCAACAGAGGAGTTGTTTTACTTTGCTTTATATCGATATATTTAACGATGCAGGGAAAATTTTGGCAAAGATGTGACCAGTAATCAAATGCTTACAGTACACAATATGCCAAGGAAAGTCAGACAAGTTACCCTCATTTGTGCTTATCAAAAGCCTTCTCTGCAAGATGTATCATGTGGCTTTTGCTATTAAAAAAATCATAAAGATAAGCAGAAACTGAGAGATGATCAAATATATTATTAGTAGAGCTGCTCAATAGTTAGTACTATACATTATTTTCAATCTTTGCTTTCTGCAGCTCTCTAAGATTTCAAGTGGAAGCAGTGTCACTACCATCTCTCTTCTGTACTTGGGGAAATGTTTCAACCTTCTTCAAAACCCTTCAGTGGGAAAATTTGTGAGAGTCAAGAGTCAGTTCTCAGTTAGGTAATACAGCTTATTGAATCAGCTACAGAGAGGTCAAGAGTAAGGCACGAACCACTGCACTTCTGAAAAAAAGACCTCATTTAGGGATAGAGTCAATCTAAAAACTGGAATAGGGAAGGAAACAGACACGAACTCTCCTGTCAAGTAGTGTAGGATTATGAATTGAGGAGGGAAGCTAAAGATGATGAAGGAACTGATTCATTGAGGTACCACAGTAAATGAAGTTTACCTGCAAACCAGGGGGCAGTTGAGTTTAGGTGTGATGAGATGCTCGAATACCTAGGAGAGCTAATCTGATGTACAAGGACCAAGAAGTGATGGAAGGAAAGGGAAGAACCAACATTTTAAAAGATGTCTAAATAACGATGGCATTTTGAAGTGGGCAAAGCCTGAGTAACTGTCACTATAACCCTTAACACCATTGTCCCTGTAACCCTCACACCACTGTCACTGTAACCTGTACCTTCCAGGTTACGGACCTCTCTTTTGTTGCACAGACTTGTTTCCATTTAACACCATCCTTGCTAGACACTGGGACAGATCAATAGGGGAAAAAAAACCCCAAACCAACAGAATACAATGATATTCAAATTGTATGTCACAAAGCAAAATACAAAAAGGAGAAAATTAAGTAAGTTAAATATAAGGTGTTAATTATAACAGTCCACAATATTAAATACTTGACTTTGCAGTCACAACAGTGTTATTACAAATAATAATAATAATACAGCAATAATTGATGTATCTGTCTATACTCTCTCCACACATAACTAATTACAAATTAGTTATGTGTGGAGAGAGTATAGACAGATACATCAATTATTCTCATAAATTAATGTCTATAGAACCACTACGCACAATGCATGACTTTAAAAAAAAACTTAAACAATAAATTAATTAGTCTTAGATCTTTATATTTTATTATGAAAAAATACTTTTCTTTTGAACAATGGAATGTGTCGTAGTCCAGCCAAGCTCAGCTGGCTTTTTGACAACCAACAGCAAAGAGAAAGAAGGTCCTTTGTGTAGAAATTCCACGGAGCAGCTTCATTTGACTGCCCGTGAAGTGACTCCAGGGACAAAGACGAAAGTAAGGGAAGGTCCATGGTTTATATGTGGGGCAGGGAGAGCATCAGGGACCAATGGTCTGGGGGCACAGGGGCGGTACATGGGTGGAACCGGGGTACGGGATCCAATGGGGAAATGGGAAGGCAAAACGGAACATGCGCCAGTGGAAAATAGAGACGGGAGAACTCCCTGGATCAGGGACATGTGAGGTAAGAAGGGGCAGGGAGGGCAGCTGGGGAGGCAGAACTGAGGTACATCAGCACAATGAAATGGAACACCCTGGGAGAAGGCCCAGCCACCCCAAGCCAGGGAGGCACCCAGGGCCTCTCCCTCCAGGGGACCACCGCAGCCCCTCCCTGCACCAGCCAACCGACCACCACAGGAATGTTGGATTTATTAATGCTAACTAGTTACTAAATATTCACCATTCTCAAGGCTGAAAATTATTCCAAAGCAATGGATTGTTTTGTTTGTCAGCTACGCATATTAGAGCAAGAAGAGCCTCATTGAAACAGGTTCTTAATCTGCATTAAATTGAAGAGCTGTCATGCAATATCGTGCAAAAGACAGGGCTATTGATATCAGAGTATGAAACAGAGGTTCAAATCCTATTGTCCCTAACTTAGTCACAAGAGAAGACATTTGGTCCAATTAGTAGAAGATGAAAATGTCTAAAAGCACAGGGATGTAATGACACAAGCACACTTAAAAGCATTTTAAGTGAGACTGTGGGTTTTCAGCCAAGGTACACATATCAACCCTGATTCAAGTGAATCCCTCTTCTAATAACACTCCCTATGCTTCTGATGCTACAAACATTCAGATCCAATAAAGTTAAACAGAACTGATGGAAGCTGCAGGTGACCTAATGAACTGACAGAAGCCATTGTTCCAATAGACCAATATGTCATAATTCAAGATTAACACCATCTATTTGCTATAACTTCAATGGTGGTATAAGAGATACTATTTATAGCACAGTATGAATAGTTTCTATTCAAATTTGGGTACAGTTTTTTTGATGGGATTTGCTTGAACATCTACAGAGGAGCTATGAAACAGTCCATCCAGCCTGAACTGTTTGTAGGTCAGGGACTTCCTTGAGCCAAAGGTAGAAATTAAATAGGTCTCGGTCTTTTGTGCTTTGAAAGTGAGTCCACTAACCTTGCTGTCAGACTTTCTGAAGAATACAGCATGATAATGCAAAATAAATCGTGCATAGTTTCATGCCAAGTTTCAGGATTAGCTGTGATGCAGAACAGATGAATTTTTGAAGCAGGATTAGATAAATTACTTAATTAAGGAAGTTCAGATTCCTCAGGAAAGATACTGGGGTTAAGACAGAGTGAAGAATTCTGCAATAGTAGAAATAGAGGTGCACAGTGTCAAGTCAGTGCTAGAATTAGCAGAAAAGGTGAAAAAGCAGGGTTTTTTCTCTCTCAGAAAAATCCATCCAGTTTTAGGAAATTATTATTAATTTTAGCAAATGACAGAAATTTCAATAACTTTGGATAGAAAGCAGATTTAAAAAATTGCAAAATCTGCTCTTTCACTTCTGAGAAGCTAAAGGCATCCAATGTAAATAAAACTACCATAAACCCTGCCACCCACCCCATGGCATATGAGATATTTTAGATGAGACAAGGAAGTTTTTAGGATGCACAATTCTACAATGTCTGTGCAAAATCAGATGAGAACTATAGTTCCTTTTCAATACATCAGGGCACTAAGATTTGGCACTAAGAATGTGATGGCTACCTTGTATTTCAGAGCACTTTGACTTAGGAGTTGCTCTGTTGGGAGCCTTGCAAGTGGGGGTTATCACTGCATTCAGAATCTGCCCAACACAAATGTAAATGCACTCCTAATTTAGGCTTAGCCAGCAGACTATCTGTGTTTCATGGACAAGTACTGTGGACTAAGTTCAGAGGAAGAAATTGAAAACAGGATAGGGAATAGATGAATGAAAGGGAAAAAGGCCTAAATTTGGAAGTTAAAGATTAGGTTAGGTAGTTAGTTCATAAGAGAACACTGAAAGGAAGTAAATGTGTGATAAATAAGAACTAGAAAGTAATTTTCTTGGAGACCACCAGTTGTTTTATATAAGAAATGTATTACAAAAACTGCAAGACAAATTCTGTTTTAACTTACAGCAACATATAATCGTGCATATGTGCAGCTTCCCTGGAAGCCTATCTGCAGGTAATTTTCTCCAGAGAAATTAGCTCACAAAATTTCTGCTGCTTTTAGCTGCTGAAAATTTGAAGCATGGAATATTATTTTCTTAGTGATGAAATAATTCTATGGGGATCCTATTGTTACTGAATCTATATTTCAGTTTGTATTTTAGCTCAAGTTAAAAACACTACATTATTCTAAGTTAAAGAAGAGCACTGCTCCAGACATTTCAAGCCCTACTACTGCGTGGTTTGGCTCCCTGAGGCAGATGTCACTGGATCAAAAGAATGGATGCTTTTGAACTGGGAGACATGTACTAGTTTTATTATTTAATTAACTGAGCTCCATGAATACACTCGGCTGTCTATAAACACCAATGTGCTGTCACAGCTCAAGGCTCCAAACTGTTGACATTAAAAAGAGGGGATATAATTTATTTCATTCTCATTACCTGGAATGCAAGTAATTTAGAGAATGGATCATATAAGGAAGTTCAGTATCTGCCTACAGTTTCATGTTTTCCAAACAGGAATCACTTTGAATTATAGAGCCATTTCTAGTAAATCTCCAAAGTTATGTTCCTGGTGTGCCCAGAAAGACTTCCTCCTCAGAAAGGAAGGGTGGCCACAGGTAGCTCTGGGGGCAGGAAAGGACAGAAGATGATACAGTGGAATCTTTCAGACCCTTTTTGTGGAAAGAGCCATGTTAAGCAGCTGTAACCCATCATGTAAGACAAGGAAATCGAAGGGAAAAAAGACTGATTCCTCCAACAAGATGAAGCCTAGTTCAGGTAAATGAATTTATGGGCATGTAGTGGGGCAGAACAGTAACAAAAGCAACAGGCTGCACTAGGTTGTTAAGGTATTTTTGCAAAAAGACTTCTGTGATTTAATTTGATAAATAAGAGGGAAGGGAACAAATTGCATGGCAAGGAAATTTAAAATGCCTGAAATATGGGAACAGGTATTGAGCTTGTTAATAAAATAGAAAAAAACCTGTCAGTAAAACGATTTTCATCACTCATTCATAACCTGAATGTTTTCTTTCTTCACCTAAATATTCATAGTATTGAAGAAATAGAAAAAAATCTCCAAATAGGAGAAAACTTAAATAATCAACAATTAGAGTTGTTTTCATATTCACAGCATTGCTTTACCCACTGAAGAGTAATAAAATTGTAAAACAGAAATTTTTTTTAGCTCAAAAAACTCTAAAGATGATGTAAGATCGTGTAAAGATGATGCAAGCAGAATTCATGAATATGTTTTTGAAGAAAGATGTCCCATCTAGTTTTGAATTTTTGTGTTGATCAAGGACTTAAATGGCTGGAAAATGGACAGTACACAAGAAATTCTTCATTATAAAATAAATTGTTTACATGGGTTTCACTTACTTGTGAAGAGTGAAATGTCTGGGGAGACCTTTTTTTTACCCAGGAATTTTACAGACCATCTTTAAAATAAACTGATGTGTAGACAAGAAAGAATTTAGAAGAAATAGCCAAACTTTATTGCCTGAAATCCTGGGATAAATCCTGACAATACTCACTCTCCAAACTTACGTCAGGTTGCAGCTGTGAAGTGATGGCATTAGTAAAACTAATTCAAGATTAGTGCAAATTCAGAAAAATAAACCAAAGGAAGCTGGTTAATTAAACACACTGCTGCCCCTTCACCCTGGGCCAAACCACAGTATGTTGACCCCTTCAAAGGGCCACTGCAAAAACAACATGGTATTCTTTGACAAGATAAGATTTCTCTGCTAAAAATATATATAAAATTGTGGGTCTCTGGATGTACTAGGGACAAAGAGCTGTCGTTCAGAAATCCCAGGCTGCATTTTAATCAATCCTGTGCTTTAACGAGCTGTCTCTCTTGCCTCTCAAATAACCTTCACTAGTGTTCTCACTTAGAAACTCCTTAGACTCTACATTAGGCAGCAGCAGCAGGGAAATCTCTCATCTCCTGAGCTGGCTTTTCCACAGCTCTTCTCTGTGAACACCATGCTACCACAGGCAATAGCTTCCAATGTTTCACTTTTCTTACTGTGAAAAGGACCTAATTCCATAAAGCCCAAAGAAAACCTGGTTATGCATGCCAAATAATTTCATCATTAACTGACACACTTTCTATCTGGGTCCTAAATATCAGCTCTGAGAGTAACACAGTCCAGCAAAAATTAAGCAACTCAACAACTGACTTAAGGAATAATTGTTTTATCATTTTTATCTCAGCATTTTTATGACGAAAGCCCAAATTGATTTCCATTTTGTCCATGTCACCCTAGAGGTTTTTTTCCCTTCTGTCCCAAATTTCTTTTAGCAAATCAGGAAAGGGTATTTCTAGTTCATCCCTGATATGGAATGGCAGGAGTAGAATATGAACATTTTGTTCTATTTCATTACTAGAAATTAAAATTGCAAGTCATACATTATTCTAGTATCATGGAAGCTTTTAACTGCAATAAAGGCTAATTCTGGTCTCTGTGTTCCTTCTTCCAGGGGACTGAGATATTTCCACTTCTGACAAGCAAGGAAGAAAAATGACAACTGTGCTTTCTTAATCAGCAGTCACATTTTTTACTGAAGAGTCACTTCCCTGCTCTCCACCATGGAAAGTCAACAAACCACCTGCAACACTGTCTACAGACACCAGCAGCATAATTTTGTTTATGCCTAGACTTAAAAGCAGCAGCAACATCAAAATACTAATTTTTCTATTAACATGAAGAACCTCTGAATCTGAAGTCCCCATCAGAGTGATGCACTTCATCTCCTGCCTATAAACTTTCTTTCTTACAGATACCAGAGGAAAAGTTGTGTACGTTTAATCACTGCTGTAAATTTCAGATAGTGCAAGTCATTTCTCCATGGAGAGTTTAGATCTCTCCTGTAGCAAGCCAGCAACATCATTTGTGTTCTGTGTCAGACAGTAAGTTCTAATAGTGAAGTTCAGCATCAGAGGGACTCTGAGACATAGCTGAGTTGAAAAGTGCACAAACTCCCTTTTCAGTGCTGAAAAATGTTAAATCATGCGGTTGACTCCTGGAATGGTTTCCCTTTTTCATCCAGCCTATGCAGGGATTGTGAAATATGGGTATGCATACAGATAAACCTTCTGTAATGGGAATGGAGCCCTTTAAAAATCTGCAGACCAGTGAGTTTTGGGGGGAGTTAGATAGTTCTGCAGAATTTCCATCCCCACTACTCCCTCTTCATCCAAGTAAATTCTTGTCTCATTGATTATGCCAGAAGTGGTTTCTCTCTTTCCAGAACAACTTCCATTTCTTTTGCTTTAATTAGGATTGGTAGCCTTCAGGTAATTCTAAACAATTTGTGAGAGTACTGATTCCCCTTCAGAGGTGTGGTGAGCACTGAGACATCTTCTAGGTGTGACAAGACTCCTTACAAGTCTATGTGAAGGTCTGAAGCATGTCCCAGGCAAAAAAACCCAAACTCATTCGTATCACCACAGGACATACCCTGCTGTGAAAGAATCTATTTCCTCTTATTTTAAAATTACTTGATTTTCAAATGGTCCACAGAGAATGTAATGCTGGTAATTTTTCCCAACTATGTGCAAGATCCAAGAAATGGCCAATGGGGCAGTTAGATTGGTCGGACAGATTTCCCCAGGGATCTGGGAAGCTTCTGCCCTCTTTGAAACTGCTTAATTAGCCAGCCCCCACTCCACACACACATTTTGTGCAGGGTCAGTATAACAGAACTTGTGCCTTTGTTATGTTGGGGAAGAACATTCAAAATCCTAACGATGCCCGAAAGATGGGCTGGAAATAAATCCCCACAGACCGATGTCTATAGAGCAGGTTTTTGTTTATTTCAGTGTTGGTGGTGAGGGGGATTTTTCCTCCTAGCTCACTCACCTTTGTCCAGTGTTGTGGTGTATTTATGCAGTAAATTATGCTTATTATTGCTGTGTCATTACAACATCATCACATTCGTGTCAGAACTAATTTACATAGTGTGATCTCATGGTTATTAGATAATTTATTCTCACTG